>JAJJWW010018920.1:0-217066 GCA_023531295.1 Papaver armeniacum
AAATATTTTTTCCACTTGACTCACCGGGCATTGATAGATTTCTATCGAGCATGCCGGTGATTTAGTTACAGAGTTGAATGCTAGTTACCACATGCCGGCACAAGTTTCCGAGATGGTCTTCATCAATCCTAGGCATGGTCTTCATCACTTACGACGTGTAAAAATATTCCAATTTGAATTTTTTCGGGGTTTTAATCAGTCCACTTCCGGCAGGCAGTTACTTAATTCTTGAGCATGCCGGCATCGAGCTTCCTAAGATAGTATGTTGCTTTAATTTTTATGCCTGACATGATGTAAAGTATCAGTAAAGTTAAATTTTTTTCACTTGACTCATGCAGGCATTGATAGATTTCTATTGAACATGCCTAGGTACTTAGTTACGACATTGAATGTTAGTTACCAAGCATGCCTAGCACTGAGTTTCAAGCATGGTCTTCATCAATTCAGCATGGTCTTCATCACTTGCAAGCATGATCTTCATCACTTCCGAATTAAAAAAAAGAAAAATCGTTTTCAAAGTGAGGAGCCGGCATAGAAGGAGAAAGAGAATTTGAAAGAGAATGGGAGAGTTTAGAATTTGAAAGGGAATGGGAATATTTGGGTTTCAAAGCTCTAACCTGAAGAGATTAATAAAGTGGAGATGGAAATGGGGGATATGATTTTGTTTTTTGATTTTTATTTTGAAGGGATATTTTAGTATTTTGGCACCCAAAGCCACCCCTTAACGAGACACTATTGGTTGGGGAAGTAATTCACATATCCCCCAATTTAGGTGTTCATTATAAACCATAACTTTTACTTTTTCCCCAAAACAAACTAAACCTAACTCACGTTTTCTCTAAAATGATGTTATTTTCCTAAAATCATGATTACAGTAATGTCGATTGGGGTTATACACTTTAAAATTCTCACGACAATATCAATCGAAAACCAAAATGAAATCAACCAAGGTTTTAATTTTTTTCTAAAATTATTTCTAAACTCCATAAGCACTATTATACTATTAAAAAAAAGTCTAAGATGATATTCCCTTTTCGATCACGATTACATTAAATTGAGTGTTCTTAAAAATCATCAATTTATATAAATCTTACATAAATTTAACTTTATTTTATATTAGTATGTTGATTTAGGGATTTGATTTTTATTTTGGGCTATTGTCTATCATGGGTTATGTTAATAATTATAATTTTCTTTTTAATCCGTTTAGATTAATGACTTATTTTATGTGGGCTATAGTTAACAAAAACATGGGCTACATTTAAGAGAAGCCTTACAAAATGGATATCGTTTAGATTAATGACTTATTTTAAAGTGAAAGTATCATTTTTTTTTTGAAACAGAGGATTTATATCGTTTTATTTGCCTTGAAAATAAGTTGATGCATAAACCAAAATATGGCTAATAAGTATTATGTATCCTTTGTGGTGGTTTGTAAAATGGATATACATTTAATTTTCGAAAATTGTGCCTAAAATAATAAACACCTCCGAATTTTTCTTAAAAACTCTAAATTTAATAGTGTTGTTTGTATTCATTGCGTAGATTTTTTAAAAACCATTCAACGAGATAAAATTTGCAAAATTCTAAGCCCTTGAGATTTTTAGATATGTTATATTAAAGTTTGGTTGCCAATTATACCCTTTAAAAAATATGATACATAAGAAGTTATAATAGTTTAACTAAAAGGAGGGACAATTTTGCAAAGAAAAAATGACCAACCAGCTTTGGTTACACACACCAATTCCACTCTTTTTGCTTCAAATTGGAAAAAAGTCATGCTTCACATTGACACAAAGTCACTATATATAGTGTCCTTTCTCGCGTCGCTCGGTCGGCCTAAAAACTGCTAAAACTAATTTTTTTTTTCTATGTATACATAAAAAAAGCTTAGGTTACAATGCCAAACTAAGTGTGTCGAACAGATTCAGACACTCACATTAGCAATGGGTCGGCATTCAGCTAGTTACCAACTCCACCATCCCAAAGAAGTACTTAACATTCTTAGGCCGGTTCATATGGGCATGGCAAACTATGAAGTTTGCCATTTTGCATCCTCTATGGAGTCAGTTAGCTGGCAAAATGAATTGGCTAAGTGGTAAATTTGCACTTAGCAGTGGGCCGAGTCCACTGAACGGTTGGAGGTCTAGATCGGGGGCGGCCAGTGTTGACGAAAGTGATCTAGTGTTGATAGATTACGGTTGAGTGTTAATCGCTCATTAGTTTTTTAATGTTTTAAAATTTTCTTTCTCCTACTTTGTTATTCTAATATTACTTCTATTAGATAGGGTCCAGCTAAATATATTAAAATCCTATAAATACTCTACCACACCCACACAAATTAATTTTGTATTAACAAAGGTCCCACTTATCAAAACAAATATATTATTTTATCTAAGATTTGCCAGTTTTCCAGTTTATCCATAGTCGAGAAACGTATTTGTGGCATGGCAAAACAACTTTTATGCCTCCTCCCATAGGAACAGCCTTAATAAGATCTGGCTCTTTTTGAGTAGATTTTTTTCTTGTAGTCTGTTTAGACCCACTCCCAAAAGTACAGTACACATTGAAAATGCAGGGGTCTAACAACCACACCCAACAATTGTTTGGCAACTCCGAGAGGACTTACTCCCAATACACTCTAGAGAATCAACTAGACAATCGGACTCAATCTAGATTAAAATATTTCAAAGAGTTTAATATCTCTAACTCTTAATTCAATCCGCAATCATCAAATAGAAATCCTTGACCTGATTGAATATAAGAGGAGTTACTTGAACGTTACCAAAAGACCAATGTTCAAGTGTCAATCAATGTAAATCAACAACCAAAGGTTGGATATTCTAATTGATTGTCTTAACGCACAACCCGTGATATTTCAATTATATAACAAAATATAATGCGGAAAAGAAATAACACAGACATCAGAATTTGTTAATGAGGAAACCGCAAATGCAGAAAAACCCGGGACCTAGTCCAGTTGAACACCACACTTGTATTAAGCCGCTACACATACACCAGCTACTACCAATTAACCTCTGGTGGGACTGGAAAGTTGAACCCTAATCAATCTCACACGGATTCAAGGTACAGCTTGCGCTCCTTACGTCTCGATCCCAGAGGATACTCGCACTTGATTCCCTTACTGATCTCACCACAACTTAGAGTTGCTACGACCCAAAGTCTAAGACTTGATAGACAAATCATCTCACGAGTAAAAGTTTATAGGATTGAATAAATCGTCTCCCTGCTGAAATACCCAAGAGTTTTTGTTCCGTCTTTTGATAAATCAAGGTGAATAGGAACCAATTGATAAACCGGACTTATATTCCCGAAGAACGTCATAGTATTATCAATCACCTCACAATAAACTTAAATGACTAGCGAAACAAGTTATTGTGGAATCACAAAACGATGGGGAGACGAAGTTTGTTTGTGATTATTTTCTATCTTGCCTATCGAGATATAAAATCTCGAGCCAATTATTTCAATTGCACTCAACACGATAGAAACAATAAGATCAGATCACGCAACTATAAAGATAATAGTTGGTTACTGGCTTCTAATCCCAATGAAGTCTTCAAGTCGTTAACCTACGGGGTCTCGAAAAGAAACCTAAGGTTAAAGGAGAATCGACTCTAGTTATGCAACTAGTAAACACAAGAGGTGTGGGGATTTAGGTTTCCAAGTTTCTAGAGTTCTCCTTTATATAGTTTTCCAATAAGGGTTTGAAATCCAAGTTACCTTTGGTAACAAAGCATTCAATATTCATAGGTTAGATGAAAAACTCTGGATTCAACCAAGCTAATATGTTTCAACCGTTAGATCAACTTAGTTTATTACACACAAATTAATGTACCCTCATTTAGGTTTATGTAGTCGTACCTAAACGTGTACACCAGTTTGGTTCACAAATAGTTAACCAAGGTTAGCCATATAATTACTCTCATATCAACCTTATTCATCTTAACCATAACTAGTTCAAATGACTCAAATGAAACTAGTTAAGAGTTGTTCAATTGTTTAGAAAACACAATTGAAATCAAATCGGTTTGATTCACTTGAATCAATCATGAACATTATAGCTACGGTTTGCAAAGATTGTATTCCTTATAATTTACATGTTTAAGTTCATGGACTTGACCGGATTTGATGAAGTAACCAGCTTAAGTATGCGTACAGGTATGCGTACTTAAGCTAACCGGTTTTTTAGTTTGTAAAGTTTCCAAACTCAGCAAAAAATTTCGGTTCAAAAACTTCCGCTAGTATGCGTACATGTACGCATACTTAACCTATCTCCTTCACCAATTCCGTATACACACATATGCATACTCTTGGCTTCCAGTTTATGGACTTATACACTAATGTGCGAACACACTATACATGCTTATATCCAAAGATGGTTACATCATCAACTCTTTATTTCAATCATTGAAACATTCTTCTATAATGTGAATCGCCGTTTTCACACACTATTAGCATCAAAGCAATTTTCAAGATATTGAAATAATCATTATTGAAACCTTCCAAGTCTTACACCAAATGATTGTATCACACAAACCATGTAAGATGTTACTCGGCAATTTTCTCATGATATAAGATAAACTTGGTCGGGCGAAAGCTTACCAACACATATTTCTAGAAATATGTAAGCGAGATATACTCGACTCAAAATCTCAAATGTGTATAAAAGAAAACTATATCGTAACACGACTTATGTCTCAATATAGGAGATATTAGAAATATACTTTCCAAGTGATAGATAAGTTCAAGTCTCCACATACCTTTTGTCGAAGAAGTTCCACAAGCTCCCTTAGTAGTTCTTCGTCTTCAGGAGATGAACGTCGAGAGATTTAAGCTCAACTACACTATCTATGTCCTAGTCCGAGACATCTACAAATAGGATAAAAATCAAGACTTATAGTTTTGATCACTAACATTGAAAAACATGCTTGAGGTAGCAACGCATGCGAGTTTGACCGAGCAATGCTCTAACAATCTCCCCCTTTGTCAATTTTAGTGACAAAACTATCAATACATACAGATTACAAAAAAGATAAAAAATAAGCTTCTTATCCACATGCTTGATTTCCTTGGCATCTTCAACGCGACTCAAAATCTTCGTCACTTCCAAGTACCCCATGATCCTAAAGATTGTAAGTTCAGCATCACAGTTGTTGAAGATCCGTAGATATAACAATGAGAAAACAAAATGCTCTCAATCATTGTTATACGGTGTCACAAAGTATTATTACCAAAGATCAAATTTCAATCGTATCACAACTTTGACAATAACACTATGGTGATGTGCATCACTCCCCTTAGTCAATACATATCTCAACATGAAAACCACTCCCCTTACATAATGATCCGTAAACCATATGTATTTGTAGTGTGAACTACACATTAATTCTCCCCCTTTTGTCAAAAAAATTGGCACATGTACGAAAATTAGTGGGATCCTAATGAAATTTCCACGGAGATACATCATGACCAAAAGGTGTATTAACATACCAACAAATTTAGATGCAATCATAAAGTGAAGCTAAATGCATTCATCAAGGAGTTATGAAGATACAAGATAACCCCTAAAAATTCCACAGCCGCACTCCCCATAAAGATATGGCAATTAAGCACAAGTTCAAAAGAACTCTCCCCATAAAATGTCATCCCCGAAGGAACAACAAAGGCGACCTTACTTTCACAAGAAAAGAAGGATTTATTTCGGACAAACAAATCACATGAAAACATGAATTTGTATCCAAAAAATATTCAATTTAAATAAACACAAGATAACCCATAGTTAGTTCAATGAAAAATAACAACCAAATTAATCACAAGAGAACCCATGATTAATTCAATTGAAATACACAACCAAATTAACCACATAAAGCGATCAATTTAATTGGTCATGCTCGACATAAGCGAACTTACGGAGCAACAACTAAAATAACCAAAAAAACTGATTAATTTAGTTGATCATGTCCGACATAGTGGAACCTCGCGGGCAACAACTAAGTTAATCATAAGAGAATGAACAACTCGGTGATTGTGCTCAACATAATAAACCTTATGGAACAACAAAGTATATGCACAAAGATTGTGGATCGTAGATCGACCAAATACTACGGAATAGACAAGGATTCATTATATTTTCCATCACTATTTGCACAATGACATATAATAGACTTAATCCTTGTACACAAAAGTTTTATCCTTTCTTTTTATCAAAACATGACATAAAAGGCTTTAACTTTTGTAATGTCAAAAGTTCATTCTATCTTCTATCAATACTTTCATATCGACATAATAGAGATAACTTTAGAACAGATATGAGACAGTCACAGGTTCACGGACGTAACCAACATATCCCATAACAATTTGCAATATATAAAATCATAAAGATTAAAATTGCAAAAATCATCTTCCAAAAACTTTAGAATTTCAATAAATAAATCTAAAAACAATGAAGATGAAAATGTTGGACATAGCTATGTGTACTCACAATAATGGCTATTCCAAACCCTAGTTATTCTTCTAAAAACACAAAAGGAAGATTTACTAGACATCATCAAAGTTCTTTGAGAACCTCATACCTTTCAATGAATCCATCATGGAAGGTATCTGGATTTCCTTTACTTTCTTGACCGTAGACACGCCATGTTCGAGAGTTAGAACACAAACCTTTCGATCAACAACCCCAACAAGTTGTGTAGCTTTGATACAGTCCATGATGAGCTTTTTCTGATTTCGTATCAGAATATTTTGATTTGCAAGGATTTTGGCCTAACCATCTAGGATTTGGTTTATTTGCGGTTGGATATTTGCAAACTCGACCTTCGAATCATTTTGAAAACGAAGTTAAATCCGTGATGGAATCAGCAATCCGAGGAGTTGTGGTCCTTTCTTGCAAGCATCTTCTTTAGAACCAGCTCTTGAATCGAATCACGTCCTTGAGTGTCTTCCTCCATATCAAGATGCACAATCTCTTGAGATTTTGCAAAGGTTCTCCATGAAAATTTTGATAGGGATAGATTAATACAAAGTATAAGGTATATATGTATTAAGAGAACACACTTCTCAAAAAGGAAACCCTATGAACTCTTAGGAGTAGGACACGGAGCGTTCACGGACCGTTCACAAGAGAGGAATGGATTTTACGAAAGTTATTAAGCAGAAGAAAAAAATCGTTTTGCCAATATTGCTCAATAATTCTTAAAAATTAGAGCATGAATCATGAAGTAGTCTTGCATGACTCGCATTGATTGACAACAACTCACAAAGATATATACAACAAATCTTGAGACTCCCATAGTCATCATCCTTGTACCTCTCAAGATAGATTCAAGGATGAGATTACCTATAGTTAGGTAACAGTGAGAAATAATCTCACTACTAAACATGGGAGAAGGTTTGTATACGTTGCTTGACTGATTTACTTGTATATCTCATTCTTTTTCTTTTCAAAGTCGGAGGCAACAGAGATTTTTCTTTTTCCTTTATGATTGATGGCTTAACAATCATGTCAACATCTTTTCCATCAGAACACATGATGCTTGGAGTCTCCATACGTGTATGGGTTTGTGAGAGGAAATCACAATATAAACTCAACAGCAGATCTTAAGATGAAAAATTGATTTAGGAGAAGAAAAAAGGAATGTAGGGTTATGGAACCTTTTAACCACACAGGTTCACGCACGCATGATTCACGACCCTAAAGAGAGTGGAATAGTCGAGAATAACCCTCTTTTGATAAACAAGGAGGTTCCTTCCAATATCAATTAGATATGAAAGAATTTCAAATCATACAGCAAATCTAAGAAAAGCAAAAAAAAAAGTTTTTTTTTTCATCTTTTTAAGCCTAAGGTGTGCAAGTTCTTGTCTCTTTTAATCAGGCACATGAGACAAGATGCACAAAAACAACACAATTAAGTTGTGTTGTGGTGAACAACAATTTGTCCACCATGACCCTTTTGAAAGGAATTCATAGATCCCTGTCTATCAAAGTGTTTAGACCATACTCTTTTCTCTAGTGGCCTTGACCTATTTTTGGAAACCAACTTCTTTGAAGAGGATAAAATCTTACATACCTCATCGTTTTTTGAACAAGTTTGATCTTGTTTGATAGGCGATTTGCTCTTCATTAAAGTCTCTTGACATGTCCCATCTTGTGTTTATTCTTGAAACACTTTGAAAGTTCATGACCCTTGAGTGAACAATAAGAACATATCAATGGATACGCTGATTCAGACTACCGATATGTGCAAGCTGATAGGCACAGAGTGGAACCTGAAAAATCAGATAAAGGGTTTCCAACAGCAAGGTTAATATCTTCTTCCAGACTGGTTGAGTTTCTTTCTGGAAGAATATCAAGATTGATGTATGTATTGCTACATTTATCAAAATTGATATCTTCAGAAAGAAGTGCAACACTTGATTTTTCGTCTTCATTGGAATCATAGTGATCAAACATTTCATCAAAGTTGCGGCAAGACCTTTGTTTCCAGTGTATTTTCTACGATTTGGACACTCATTTCCAAAATGACCAAAACCTTTACACTTAAAGCACTGTGGCATATCCTCGTCAGCATCCCTGTTTTTAGGAGGAACGCGATTGTGAGGTTTAACTGACGACCTAGGTTTGTCTCTTGAAAGCTGTTTACTTCTCATCAATAGAAGATCCTAAACTGTCTTGTGATTATAGAGACTGATTTGTCAAGATCTTCATCGTGAATCGGTCTCGGAAAGATCATCTCGGGAGACATAAACACTTTTACTTTTGTCAAAATATTTTGTGTTCTTTTGTGCTTTGAAGCGGCATCCTTTCCGATTTTGGATGTGTGCTCATGATCAAGATCTTTAGCTTTCCAACCAACGTGTTTACGCGGAAAGAGCATCAAGGTTATTTCCTTCAACGATGGCATGCTTCTTAGAATCGTATCTAGATGGTGGCGATCTCGAGAATTTTCATCACAATATCCTTTTCAGAATATTCTTACCCAATGCAAAGATGCATTAACAATTTGGACACTTTGTGATTAAACTCATCAAATGAATCTTTATCTCGCCATACGAAGGTTTTCCCAATCGAATTAAGGTTTTAAATCCTAGATTCCTTTTCACTGGTATTACCTTCGAATACGGTTTCTAAGATATCCCAGGCATCTTTAGATCGAGTGCACTTAGTCACATGGTGCTGAAGATCTGGGGTAATGGCATGTATGATGGTATTCAAACCGTCGAAGTTTTTCTTTGCAGCAAGTATCTCGGCAGCATTGTATTCACCAATGTTCTTAGGAACGTTTACATTTCCTACTGCCACAACAGGAGCATCATAGCCATTAACTACATAAACCCATGATTGAAAATCACGCGCTTGAAGAAAGGCACGCATATCAATTTTTCCACCATAAGTAATTAGAGCCACCGAAGATTGGTGGTACGTTTATAGAGATAACACCTTTGTCCATATCAGATCGCTACAAACACAGACTTATGAGGTCTTTAATGTGTTTGCCGTCTCTGATACCAATTGAAAATACGGGGGTCTAACAACCACACCCAACAATTCGTTTGGAAATATGAGAGGACTTACTCCAATACACTTTCTAGAGAATCAAATAGACAGACAGACAATCTAGATTAAAGTATATCAAATAGTTTAATATCTCTAACTCTAAATTCAATCCGCAATCAACAAATAGAAATCTGCGAGCCTGATTGAATATAAGAGGAATTACTTGAACGGTACCAAAGACCAATGTTCAAGTGTCAATCAATATAAATCAACAACCAAAGGTTGGATATTCTAATTGATTGATCTTAACGCACAACTTTGTGATATTTCAATTATATAACAAAATATAATGCGGAAAATAATTAACAGACATACGAATTTTGTTAACGAGGAAACCGAAAATGCGAGAAAACCCAGGAGCCTAGTTCATATTGAACACCACACTGTATTAAGTCGTTATAGACACTAGCCTACTACCAATTGACTTCGGACTGGACTGTAGTTGAACCCTAATCAATCTCACACTGATTCAAGGTACAATTATGCTCTTTACGTCTCTGATACCAGCAGGATACTACGCACTTGATTCCCTTAGCTGATCTCACCCACAATTAAGAGTTGATATGACCCAAAGTCGAAGACTTGATAGACAAATCATGTCTCAGAGAAAAGTCTATAGGATTGAATAAATCTGTCTCCACAGAAATACCCAAGAGTTTTTGTTCCGTCTTTTGATAAATCAAGGTGAACATGAACCAATTGATAAACCGGACTTATATTCCCGAAGAACATCCTAGTATTATCAATCACCTCACAATAAACTTAATCGACTAGCGAAACAAGTTATTGTGGAATCACAAACGATGAGACGAAGTTTGTTTGTGATTACTTTTCTATCTTGCCTATCGGAGATATAAAATCTCGAGCCAATTATTTCAATTGCACTTAACACGATAGAAATAGCAAGATCAGATCACGCGTCTACAAAGATAATATTTGGGTCTGGCTTCACAATACCAATGAAGTCTTCAAGTATTTAACCTACGGGGTCTCGAGAAGAAACCTAAGGTTAAAGGAAAATCGACTCTAGTTATGCAACTAGTAACACACAGGAGGTGTGGGGATTAGGTTTCCAAGTTGCTGGAGTTCTCCTTTATATAGTTTTCAAATAAGGGTTTGCAATCCAAGTTACCTTGGTAAAAAAGCATTCAATATTCACCGTTAGATGAAAAACCTGATTCAACCAAGCTAATATCTTTCAACCGTTAGATCGAACTTAGTTTTTTACACACAAATGAAATGTACCCTCATTTAGGTTTATGTAGTCGTACCTAAACGTGTACACCAGTTTGGTTCACAAATAGTTAACCAAGGTTAGCCATATGATTACTCTCATATCAACCTTATTTATCTTAACCATAACTAGTTCAAATGACTCAAATGAAACTAGTTAAGAGTTGTTCAATTGTTTAGAAAACACAATTGAAATTAAATCGGTTTGATTCACTTGAATCAATCATGAACATTATAGCCACGATTTGCAAAGATTTCATTCCTTATGATTTAAATGTTTAAGTTCATGGACTTGACCAATTTGACAAAGTAACCAGCTTAAGTACGCGTACTTAAGCAACCGGTTTTTTTGAGTTTGTAAAGTTTCCAAACTCAGCAAAAATTTTCGGTTCAAAATCTTTCGCCAGTATGCGTACAAGTTCGCATACTTAAGGTGACTAGTTAAGAGTTTTGCCAAAACCAAACTCAGCAGAAATTCTCGGTTTGAGAACTTCCGCCAGTATGCGTACATGATCGCATACTTAACCTGTCTCCTTCACCAATTCCGTATACACACATATGCATACTCTTGGATTCCGGTTTATGGACTTATACTCTAATGTGCGAACACACTCTATATGCTTATATCCAAAGATGGTTACATCATCGACTCTTTATTTCAATCATTGAAACATTCTTCTATAATGTCAATAGCCGTTTTCACACAATATTTGCATCAAAGCAATTTTCAAGATATTGAAATAATCATTATTGAAACCTTCCAAGTCTTACACCAAATGATTGTATCACACAAACCATGTAGGATGTTACTCGGCAATTTTCTCATGATATAAGATAAACTTGGTCGAAGCGAAAGCTTACCAACACATATTTCTAGAAATATGTAAGCGAGATATACTCAGCTCGAAATCTCAAATGTGTATAAAGAAAACTATATCGTAACACAACTTATGTCTCAATATAGGAGATATTAGAAATAGACTTTCCAAGTGATAGATAAGTTCAAGTCTCCACATACCTTTTGTCGAAGAAGTTCCACAAGCTCCCCTTAGTAGTTCTTCGTCTTCAAGAGATGAATGTCGAGAGATTTAAGCTCAACTATACTATCTATGTCCTAGTCCGAGACATCTATAAATAGGCTAGAAATCAAGACTTATAGTTTTGATCACTAATATTGACAAACATGCTTGAGATATCAACGCATGCGAGTTTGACCGAGCAATGCTCTAACACACATGCTAGATTGTTGTATTAACTATTTGATCATATACATAAATCTTGAAGTTGATACCCCACCCAACACACACACACACACATTCCTCCCTCAATAGGTGGCAACAATACCCACTACAAATCTTGCTTGTGCCCCCACCTCGTGGAGAAAACAAGGGGTCACCATCATTAGGCATGTGAGAGTGGGGGAAAGGCTGGGGGAGTAATCCGGGGAGCACTTAGCATTTTCGCATAAATCTGGAAACTTTCAACTAAAAAGTTGGACAATGGTATTATGAGTCAAGGTTTGAAAAACACCCGTTTTTCCTGAACAAACGTCCGTTAAAACGGTCACACTCATATACCGTGTCCGTGAGGGTCCCTGAACCCTGTGCCTACATAATGCCGATAAATAGGAAATAACGGCAGTTTTTATGACCGTTTTTCAGTTTTCACACACGTTATAACCGTTTTTCTAAAATTAGTTTGAATGTTTTTTTTCTTCAAAATAACATTTTAACGTGCATTTTTTAGAACTATTTTCTCGTTATCACGCACGTTGTAATTGTGTAAAAAACTTTCTTACTAATTGTTTTGAGTTTTTTTCTCTGGAATGAAAGCTTAAAACATATAATTACAATTTTAAAATTTTAATGGCTATAATTCACTGTCACGAATTTTATCTAACTTTCGTAAATTTGTACAGTGAAAATACTAAAAAAGATTAGAAAAATTTACTCTCTCGTCCATCGATAGGTGAGCTAGCTCAAATTTGCACAATTCTTAAAGGCAAAGAGGAGATAGGAGTATTTTTAACTATTTTTGACAATTATATCCTAGTAGATAATAATTAGTAAAATTGAGAAACGATTTATCTCTCAAACTATATCGTGGATATTCGTAAACTTTATATTATTTAAAAGCATTTTAAAACACATACATAACGAATATAAATATGACTACCAAATTATATATATTTCTTATGCTAACAATAATCAATTAAAAGGAAAATTTTTAGAATATTTCTTTTGTACTGATATAGATCATATATTAGTGGGACAAAATTTAAAAATGAATAGGTAATCTATTTAGGGATGGAGGGAGTATTAAAAAATAAAATAAAATAAAAAACTCAATAACAACATTTTTTTAGACTCGTTATAACGTTTTCACACACGTTATAACCTTTAGATGGGAATTTCAAATTATATTTTTTTTTTATATATCTAAGCGTTATAACGCTTAGTTATTTTAGAAAAAGCACAAAAAAACACATTTTTTTCTTTCTAAATAACACGTTTTTACCCGAAACATGCTCACATCCGTCAAAACGCGTTGTAATGGTCACGCCTAGTGCTAGTGACCAAGCGTGACCCGTTTTTCAAGCCTTGGTACGAGTGTTTGAAACTACTGATTCAAACATTACTTAAACAAGTAGAGTGCACGTGCGTTGCACGTCGGCAAACTCTAACTTTTTCAAGTTCATGGCTAAGAGTGTTGCTGTAAATCTGCCACATCGCATATCAGCCATAAGGATATTGTAGCGAAAACATCAAATATATATTCACCAAACACCAAGATATATATTCAACAGTCAATATTATGAACTTGTATATAAGAACACGCAAACATATTCTACAGTCAGTTTATATGAAACATGACTTGTGGGAAGTTCTTGGACATGTCTTCCCGGTCAAAAAAAAAAAAGGTCCACAGATACACAACAGTTTGACATTTTAAATTTTGTAGAATGGATGAACCTGACATGAAAATATTACACGGAAAAAAATAATTAGCTTGATATTTATTAAACAATGGACGAACGGGTTTAAGAGAGGCATAGGTGGGAGACGGCTACCCAATTTTCTATAGGAATGTACAGACCACAGAGTCAACAACCATTCCCAGATGACAGGTTATTTTGTAGGGATGACATACAAAAACAGTGATCAAGAAAATGAAAATGAAAACATAAGGGAAGAAGAAGCCATAGAATTTCCAGGATCAGTTAGTCCAGGAAGAGTTTCTGGAGCCTCTGTTTTGTATGGGCAGCATCGTGTATCTTCTAAGATGTGAGGGGGCTTTTAAGCTTAGCTGCTAACTGTTAAAGTTGTATTCATGCTTTTTGCTGTGTTTAACATATGAAAACCTTACCAATTTTTGAACTACACACCCTAAAACTAACCGCTGTCACACATTTCACATGTGGTTTTGAGCCACTACTTGGTTGAGCCACCACTTTGTTGAACCATTTTTTTAGAGTTACTGGCTTTATTCTCGGCAAACCTTGCTTAAAACAAATGAATAACATAACTGCACTTAATATAACTAAACTAAAATGGATGGTGAGTGTGTAGAAGACATACGCCATAATAGTTTACATCAAAGTATCTGGGCGCAAAACGAATATTTTATCAAAGCTGCTGCAAATTTGAAATGGCCTTACAATCCGAAAATCCACTAAGACTGAGTGCAATCTTGCAATATCAATAAGTCAAGATTTTTCTTCTACCCATTTTTAATAACAAAACCCGAACTGAAAGCATTGATTTAACATGATATGCCCACTAAAGAACTGAAATTAGAAAATGAATTAGTTTTAAACTAACCTGAAAGTCGAATGGACGTTGCCAACCACCGAGTTTCATAATTTAAATTCAACGCACCTTGGCAAACATGGAGTTTTTTACAATTCAAATCCAATCTAGTAACATCAGTGTGAATATGGTTTATTGCTCTGGTGCAATTCTATTGGCAGCCACTTTCACCATAACCAAAAATGTATACCACACGAAACATGTTAATAAGTGATAACTATGTTGACAACTCAGGAAATTCTACCACACATGTATTGTATTTTTTGAGATCAATGGATTCTGGTCATAATGTTTGTGGTTCTGGCTTGCAGTCTCGTGCGAGTAAATGAAAAAACTCAAGCTCACAATTGTCAGTTCCTTGCATTTGCCACTCCTTCCCAATAGGCCTCTTTGTAACTTGCAAATTTGTTAGCACCCCAACAATATCTGTAAGATTAATATTGCCAATCTGATTACTGCATTTGTGGTATTCCTCGAAATGAGAAACCTTGATATAAGAAAACAAACCACCAAACAAAAAAATCTCTAATTGCAGATCGGGGGAAAAAGCACAGAACAACTAACCTTGATTGAAAATACTACATGCGCTAAGATCAGAGACCTCCTACCTTCCTCCAAGAAGAGAGCTGAAAACCCTGGAAAAATAGATTAGGGTGTTTTTACTTTCGGGTTTTTTTGATTAGGCATTTACAAAATACAAACACTTAATGTTGCAAGAGTTACCTGAAGAGAAGACTATTCACCCAAATTAATCAGGAAGTATTTGTTGATAATACTCACCAAATTCTGAAGTGATTCAATCAATTGACCCAATTTCGAATTTAGGTTACAGGTTAGATGATGATGATTGAATAGTCAATCAAATCGAAACTCTGAACATTAAAGTCAAAATTAAGTAAAGATTATTCGAAGTTGATGGTGGGAAATTGATGAGGATGAAGAGATTTCGGTTTTGGTGGAGAAGATAGGAATCGAGAGAAGAGACAAATTTTGGTCTGTTTGTTTTTGTTTCAAGTCTGAAAAGAATTTTGCCGTCAGCTTTTTTGCCCCTGGTTCTATAAGGATTTACTGACAGTTTTAAGTATAATAGAAGAAAAATAGAAGGAAAGATGGAGGGGCATTTTAAGCCGATAACGAAAAAAAATCACACGGAGGCTGTGGACGGGGAATCTTTTAAGGAATATACTGGTTATCCAACGGTTCGACTTTAAAAGGGAGGAGATCCAACGGCTGATATTAGTTAATGCTTTGACTTTTGATAAGTCTTGCTCTCATTAAGGGGAGATATAAAACAGAACACGGGTAGATTACCGTTCAGTTAATTATGGTGATAACAAGTGTGTTCCTGGTGGGGTGTGATCCTAATTCCAAAGTATGATAATAGGCTACTGTATGTTGGTTTGACAGCACTTCTCTGTTTAAGAAATGAGTTCCTTTATTTGAATAGACTGCCCTCGGCCATAATGTAGATACCGCCATTTTAGTTTGTCGGATGGATATATTGCGATCTGATATAAAGAGCAAATCATTATGAAATGCAAGTGACAGAAAAGTGAGAGAGCAAATGTTTAGTTGATAAGAGCTTGTGAGTAATTAGTAACCCCCAAACTATAAACGTGTTTTTTTTATGAGGTGACTGAACTACACAGTACACGTTAGGTCCCCAAATTTATTTAGAAAAATCCGCAGAAGAATTCGATCACCAATTTGATAATTTACACTAAATGATTGAGAGTTAAGAGTAATAACAACCTGACTCAGTGACACTTCCTTAACACTCTCAAGTGACAATGTCATTACAGCCTGTGATCCTTAGTGCTAGTTAGCTGTCATTTCTAGTGTCTTGTCCTCTGATTGGCTCTTAGTGAGTGTTTCTGATTGGTCACTGAGTGTCAGTTATTTTCTGTCTGAGTAGGAATAATTTGTGCTTTCTTGATTAACGTAAGTAAGAAAATTACTTTGAGTAATTGCAGAATCCATTAAAACAAATCTTGAAGAACTTGTATTTCTTAGGAGTGATTAATACAACTATGGTATTAAGAGGACTAGAGATCCTCACTTCCGCTTGGTTTCTCTGATTTTTTCTTTCCTTTTCACCAAATCTTGTTTTTTGTTTTTTAATCTTTTGTTTTGTTAATCCTTGTTCATCGATGGCACTGGATCGGTATGAACTCTGATTTTTGTTCATAATAATGAACTTTGATTGGGTGTTCATTTTGATGAATGAACTCTAATTTTTGTTCATAACAACGAAAGTTTTGTTAGGTGTTCATTCGAAAGAATGAACTCGGTTTTCATATAGGTTTTATCAGGTGTTCATTTGAAAGAATGAACTCTGTATTCATATAGGTTTTATTAGGTGTTCATTTGAAAAAATGAACTCTTGTTTTTATTCATAATAGTGGAGTTTTTGTTGTGTGTTCATTTGAAAAAATGAGCTCTGATTTTTTGTTCTTAATAACGAAATTTTTGTAAAATTTAATGAAGTGTAATGAAGTTCATAGAATATAATGAAGTGTAGAGTTTTCATGAAACATAATGAACTCAAATCTACAAAAAGCTTGATAGTTCGTCAAACAGAATGAACTGCTACAAGAAAATAAATAAGAATTAACATGGAAGGGCATTTTGGTCTATTTAATATTTTCATATAATAATTATGGACCAAACAGGAAGCGTATTTTCCCTGCTGCACCAAACTGTTGTAGTCCCAAGTATAAATGGACCAAACGATTATTTCCCCGAACCAAATTTCCTGTGCTAGATCCGTGTACGTAACAACTCGTATTCGTTTTTTATTATGCCCTAGACTAGTGGTCCCTACTCCCTAAATTACATCCAAACTCCTTAAATTAGAGTGGATTTCAGCAATT
Source organism: Papaver armeniacum (assembly GCA_023531295.1). Taxonomy (NCBI): domain Eukaryota; kingdom Viridiplantae; phylum Streptophyta; class Magnoliopsida; order Ranunculales; family Papaveraceae; genus Papaver; species Papaver armeniacum. The sequence goes on from JAJJWW010018920.1 coordinate 17,493, forward strand.
ACAGGGTTCGAGCATGCTAACCACCAGACCACTTGGTATTTAGTGTTGTTGTAAATGATGCCTGATCATGAATGGTTGACTGAAACTTTAAAACGAATCACATAGAGCCTTGGTCGTTTCAAACTTTTTCTTCTGTACACAATTCGTTTCAAACTTATTCCATACACCAAATTTTAACTAGGAGACAGTTGAATCACAGGTGCCCAAAAATTGTGGAGAAAAACCACATACACAGTAGTGATTTGAGTTTGGTTTTTAAGGTGCAGACTAGGATTGTCAATAGATATCCATTTACCCAAGAATCAAACCGGTTTGGTTCCAGGTCTAAAATTTTGTTGGCCCATGAAGAGTCCTAAAATTTGTACTTGTGAATGAAAATTCTGCAGCACTGAAATTTCCTAACGACTTCATGATTTGTACCCTTGAACCCTTGGCACGTCAAGTCAAGTCAAGTGTGAAGAGTCCTATTTATATTTCCCTTCTAAATTCTTTCAACATGTTTCCGGGACCTTGCTAATGTGTTGAAGTATGTAGATCACAATCCACTGTTTGGGAGGATCTGCTGGACTTGGTAGTAGTCACGATAGGTCGGTAGCCCATAACAAGCCCAATGTTAGGAAACCATTCCCTCACCAGCACATATCCATTCCATACCAATAAACTATAGGATGAATGAATAAACATAAGACGTGACAAGAGAGTAATGTTTTAGCTTCAACTCCTGATTCTCCTCCTCTAGCAACATTGTGTTTAACTTGGCACTGAAGTCATTCAGCCCTTCAAGAAAAGGACGAATTATCTGACTGATCATTTAAGTTTGTTACTTCATCCTATCAATGCATAGATATGGCTTGTCTTGCAGTTCTCTTGGGGTGCAAAAGTTACAGCAGTAAAGCACTTGCGCTGTCAGTTTTTATGATCATTGGCATCATTTTTGGGATACGATTACTTTTTTACATCATTTATAGGTTACTGAATCCTCAAAACAACCAAGATCAGAGGTCAAATGATGATGGCTTAGAGATGCAGTCTGATCATACCACCCAGTTTCAGAGATGGACCATTCAACAAAGAACAAGTGACGAAAATAAATTTGTAATCGCAGCAGGTGATGATCAGGTATCCTTCATAGCTATACCTAAACCCTTTCGAAAAACCTTATTCGATACCAATTAAGTCTTTCAAGATACCACCCCTGGATTCCAAAAATTGATCTAATTTGGTTTACCAGGATTTCCTCCATTCACTTCATCGATTAAACAGTACGTTAGTCGATTATAAGCATGTAAATAGAGGTGCTTGAATAAGTTAACACATTGTACATCTGAATTTTCCTACTGCAAACTTGTAACAGAAAGCATTTATGTTGCTTCCACATAAACATACATTCTGAAGCCACAATTTGCATTTGTTCCAGCATCTTGCAACTTTACCAAATGATCATACTAAATTTGGACCAGCAACCAGAGACCTTGGCAAATAAAATACATGTCATTGAGATCAAGTGGCTGTGAATTTAGAAAGCTGAAAAGTGGCCAAATAAAATGCAATTAGCATCGCAAAATATTTTGTAGCGTCTATGCGAAGAAACCTTCTACAGAAGTAAAAAACAAAAACAGTAAAAGATGTCATATCAATTTCTCAAGAAGTTAAACTTTAACCATCAACATAAATCAGAACACAACTACCCAGACATGGTAGCTCTTTCTTCATTATATGTCTAAGAATAAGCAGTCGAACAGCTGAAAAAATATGGAAATGCTTAACATAGACCACCGTTTGGCGACAAAGAATGGGAATATTATGTCGGAGAAAATGAGTTTTAATAAAAGTTGGGAATTTTTAAAAGGCTTCTCTTAAATATAGCCCATGCTTTTATTAACTATAACCCATACAAAATAAGTCATTAATCTAAACAAACGGATCCTTATAGTTATTCAACATAACCCACAAAATTATATTCAATTTTTATATATAGCCCATAATATTATATGAATCCTCGAACCCTAAATCAAAAGAAAAAAAATTAATTATATAATGTTCATATTAATTTTATGTATGATTTATGACATACATTATTTGATGATTTATATGAATACCAATCTAATATAATCATGATTGAGAAAAAAGATCATCATATTAGAATTTCATATAGAATAATAATGCTAATGGAGTTTTAGAAAATTGATTTTAAGAAAAGAATCAAAACCCTTGTCATTTTTGAATTTCAATTGATGTTGTGGAATTTTTTTTAAGGTAACAATTAGAATATGTAAGCTCAATCGATATTAGTGTAGTCATGATTGAGGAAAAGTAACATCATCTTGGAGAAAAATAAAAAAATTGGGTTTAGTTTGTTTAGGAGAAAAGTAAAAATTAGGGTTTATAATTGGAAAATTTGTAAGAATAGTGAAAGAATAATTAGAGATAAATTAAAGTATAATTTAGTTTAGATTTCAAAAGGTAAAGTTAGGGTTTATATTTTGATTTTGGGGAAGAAGCAGGATTGAGAAAATTAAAGATTTGTTTGGTAAATTTAATTTTTCGTTTTAACTTAAACTTTTTGGGCTATAGTTAATAAAAGTGTGGGTTATATTTAAGAGAAGCCTTTTAAAAAATACCCATGTGGGGAAAGGCATTTAAGAAAATGTCCACGTTTTTTTCATTATATATTTAATGCCTATGCCGTTAGGAATTCCATTATGTTTAAATTACTTGGTATTTTTCTATTGGCTTGGTCAATTTTTAATGTTGTAATTACATTATTAGCCCTTCCCCAGTTTCATAAGAATATCTCCTTCCTTTCTCTTTCCCTAATTCTTTTTGCCTCCTTCTTTCTATGTCTAATTTCTCCTCTGTCCAATAATTAGGAGAAGCTGGTGTCACATTTAATCAGATAGTTGGAACGCAAGCCAACTATTACATCTCTAAGTATAGTGATAGTGCCGCTTGTAGAAATGTTGACATCCGACTAAAACCATCATTGCCTTGGAGGTTTTCATCAAGCTAGCTCTATGTTGGAACTGACATGATAAATCACAATAAGCTCCTTTGGTTCCTTCGTTTTTTTGTCTATGTTGGAATTAATTTAATACTTGTCCACTGTAATTCTTATAAAAATTTAATTTCTTATTAGAATTTAATTCTTGTCTAAGAGTATAAGTGTGGATACTTTTGTCATCTAACTGCTATAAATTTCTTAATCGCCGTGTAGTGGATGACAAGACTCGTTTTTCGTGTTCTTCTATGGTACTAACATCAATTTCTAAGTTTGGGTCGTGTGATTTTTTTGGTATTTCAAGCCAGTAGCAGTAGTTCTTCATGACCTTTGTTCGTTAATTACGGCTGAATTGAGATAATTGATTGTGATTTTAGAGCTTGTACCGGTTTAAAATTGATGGGTACTTATTAGATTCGAAATTGCAGGTAAAGTAGAAGCTGCCAATTGAAGCGCAAACACCAACAGTTTTTACCTCTTCATCTCCAGAAAAACGCTTGAAAGGTGTTCGACATAATTCGCAAACCAGTGCTCTGTGCTCACCCAACTCCATCTATTTGCAATGCCTACTAATTCATACCTACAAGCCACCAGAATTCTCAAATCAGAAGATGGACTTTTAAATGGTGAAAATTTGATCAAATTTAAGGTGTCAATTAAGTTGGTTTAGTTACTTGATTCACATCATTCTAGTTTTCATTTCCAATGAAAGTAATCATCCACAAGCAAGAGATTTGAATAGTGTTGAAGGGGATGGTGGTGTTGGTACCGTTCTTGAATTTGATTTGATTTGTATGTTTGTATTGGAACTTCTTTGGGTGACGTATGTGTAAGCTGTGGTAAATTGGAAAGTGCACATAAGTGCTTGTTCGAATTCCTGAAAGAAGAAGAGGTAGAGAAGTGAGTTAGGTCGAGTTGACTCGTTCATTATCATATGATTTGGAGGGGTTTTTTTACAGGATAGAACGATTGCCACCTAGGCACTAAACTCTGTTAACCGTTTTTTTGAAAAAACGGGATGGAAAAGGTCAAAGTATGGGTATTAAATATATAATAAAAAAAAGTGGGCATTTTCTTAAATGCATTTCACCACATGGGTATTTTATTAAAAAACCCTAAAAAGTTTTATGGTCTTGGTGTGGTTTGATCTAATGACCTAAGGGTTTAAGGATACTCACTCATTTTTTGAGTGAATGAAATGGAACCTTTAGTCCCAAATTGTGGAGAATTAAAGAGGTGCTCCACCATATAGCCATATTCTTATGGATATATTGTAAAACGTGGGTGGGGCGAAAAATAATTGTTTCGACCCATGCATATGCGCGTATACCACGCACCAGGTCTCGTATCTAGTAGAATTTAATTTTCGCAAGTTTTTCTTTAGGAAATTAATTCTAAAAAATATTTCTTAAATGTTTTATTTATGGGAAATTCCTTTTACGTGTTTTACTTGTTTTTGAAGAAAACCAAAACCTAACTTGATTCGTAAGTATCTTTTCCTATAAATACAACTCGAAAATCTGTTTTCAAAATATATCAGAAGCAATTCCTTTTATGATCGTCTCTTTGTTTTTGCGGCGTGTTACTTCCATCCTCGTTGTTGAGTTCAAGAGTGGGTAACTTGCGTTGTGCTAACTCAAGTTATATCGGGTAGTCTTATCCTGGACACATCTTCGCTGTGAGGGGTTTAGCATTACTCATCTCGAGTATACCCGCGAACTAATGTGTTAAGGACAACCAGAGAAATTTGATCATGTGATGATTTCTAGTGGTTTTAGAATTAATGAATCTGATAAGTGTGTTTATACTAAACTTGTCAAGGATGCATGTGTGATTGTATGCTTGTATGTTGATGATATGCTTATACTAGGTACAAACATGGATGTTGTTAATTCCACTAAGAAATTGTTGAATGAGAACTTTGACATGAAAGACTTACGCCCGCTGATGTCATATTAGGGATGAAGATTAGAAAAACTTCTAATGGCTATAGTCTGAGTCAATCTCATTATGTTGAATCCAAATATAATCAGTTTGACTGTAAACCTGCTTGTACTCTGTATGATTCTTCTTGTCATCTCAAGAAGAATAAGGGTGTAGGAGTTAACCAACTTGAATACTCGAGAGTCATAGGAAGTCTGGTGTATTTAATGAATTGTACGAGACCAGACATTGCTTATGCTGTGAGTAGGTTAAGCAGGTATACTTGTAATCCAGGGCAGATGCATTTGGATGCACTTATTAGAGTGCTTAAGTACTTGAAGTACACAATAACCTTTCGTTTGAATTACGAAGGGTATCCGGTCGTCCTTAAGGGATTTTGCGATGCAAACTGGATAGCAGACTCAATGATTCTAAGTCTACGAGTGGATATTCATTCACTCTAGAAAAAGTGCGTACGTATCTTGGAAGAGTTCCAAATGACATGTATAGCTCGTTCCACTATGTAATCGGAGTTTATTGCGTTAGATAAAGCAGGAGAGGAGGCCGAATGGCTAAGAAACTTTTTAGAAGATATTCCTCTCTGGCATAGGCCTGTGCCAACTATATTTATACATTGTAACAGCAAATCTGCGATAGGTAGATCTAAGAATAGCTTATACAATGGAAAGTCTATACATATGCGTAGAAGACATGATTCCTTGAAAATACTAATCTCAACAGGCGTTATTTCCATAGATTGGACACATTCCAAGGAGATTATCGCGGACCCTTTGACGAAAGGTTTGTCCAAGGAGATAGTTAGTAAAGCATCAAGGGGGATGGGGCTTAGGCTCAATAATTAAACTTGCCATGAAGGATACTCAACCTTGCTGACTGGAGATCCCAATATCAAGTTTTCGAATGAGATAACTAATTTGTGGTGGGTAAAGGTAAACACTATCAGAGAATTTCATTCTTTGTCCCTTCCCTATGGTGTTGATGTGAAAGTGTGACTGCATGTGGAGGATGACTTTTAAATAAGTCTTAATGAGTTCTATAGTTTCAATTTAAGATTGAAGTGGGTGTAGCAAGAAATACTCTTGATGGAACTCACCTATTCGAATGAGAAATTAAGGCCGCTTCCTATGAGAATTGACCCGATTCTCTAGAGCATTCTCGAGAAACAGGATATGTCTAGGGCCAAATTGGACAAAAACGACACGAACTTAGCAACGCCAGGAGGATATCATACGTGGTTGTTGTCGCGAATTACACCAAACACTATCAGTTCAAGACTATGTTCACTGTCTAGCAAGTAGTTCCGGTAACTTCTCACTAAGTAAGGGTTCAAGACATCATGGACACCTCTCGCCTAAATGGTATTTTCCGTATTCGATTTTCAATTTTTACCGAGATTTCATTCATGTGGGGGATTGTTAGAGAAAATGAGTTTTAATAAAAAGTTTTATGGTCTTGGTGTGGTTTGATCTAATGACCTAAGGGTCTAAGGATACTCACTCATTTTTTGAGTGAATGAAATTGAACCTTTAGTCCCACATTGTGGAGAACTAAAGAGGTGCTCCACTATATAGCCTTATTCTTATGGATATAGCCTCACTCATGTTTCAACCCATGCATATGCACGTATACCACGCACCAAGTCCCGTATCTAGTAGAATTTAATTTTTGCAAGTTTTTCTTTAGGAAATTAATTCCAAAAAATATTTCTTAAGAGTTTTATTTATGGGAAATTCCTTTTACGTGTTTTACTTGTTTTTGAAGAAAACCAAAACCTAACTTGATTCGCAAGTATCTTTTCCTATAAATACAACTCGAAAATCTGTTTTCAAAATATATCAGAAGCATTCCTTTTATCATCGTCTCTTTGTTTTTGCGGCGTTTTACTTCTTTCCCCGTTGCTGAGTTCAAGAGTGGGTAACTTGCGTTGTGCTAACTCAAGTTATATCGGGCAGTCTTATCCTGAACACATCTTCGCTGTGAGGGGTTTAGCTTTAATCATCTCGAGTATACCCGCGAACTAATGTGTTAAGGACAACCTGTGATTCTGCCCTCGTCAAATTGTTTCGGTAGAGTTGTTTCGAATTAGTTCTTTGCATATTACTTTTGATACATCTAACGTGTTGTTCATTGTTGCAAGACTCCAACATATTATTTAAAAGCCACAAAGACATGCTAAGCAGATGTACTAGTTTAATCTTTTCCCTTGTTAAATCAGACAAACTAAACCAGTGATACCTTAACTCGTTCCTTCAGAATCCAATAGTTCTTCTTTGTGAAGTAGTGTTTGGAAATTGACTGGAACTCTTTAATTAAACTTCTTCACTTGACGTGGTGGTACGATTTTTCTCTGCAGTGTTGAAAAATTAGATACGTGTTTGTTAACACGATTACAAGATATTAAAAAAAAAAAAAAAAATTGGTCAATTAGGAAACTCACATGATTAGGCATGTTGTACCTGGTGAAAGCTCCATATGAGAAACCATGAAAATGGGACCTGAAACACTAGATTAATGTGTTTGATTCAGATCCTGAAGAACTGGAGTACGTAAGTTAAAACTGATTCAGACGAGCATCACAGGTTTTGATTCAAAAGGTAAAGAGCATCTAACAAACGGTCTCATCAACAAAATATAACCACGCTTTCATGTACCACAAATATCATATAGCACAAAAGAACCTGGCGAGATTGGGTATACCCAAACTAATTGGGGTATACCCAATAAGATAAAATAGGGTCATTTTGAAGTAAAACCAAGCCACCCCTTAACCTTGTATTTTCAAAATGGCAAAATTGCCCTCGTTTAATTAACACAAAATTTTTGATTAGATTAATTAATTAAGTTTAAATTGATTGAATAGATTAAAACTTATGAAATTTAAGTTATGAAATTTTGTTTTTGATCGAACTTTGTGGGATGATTTTTGATGATTTTTTTTTTTTTTTTTTGTTGAGAATATCTCTTGCAACGAAAATGAAACACACAATCGAAATACTTCTAAAAAGGGGATTGCAAATCTGTTATAAGAAATCATACTCAAAATCAAAGAATAAATCAACACTTTCGTTCTGAAAGTATGAAAAGTCGGCAAGGTCGACTAATGAAGATCATGCCGGCCAAAAGTGGCCGGCAAGATCTTCATCGTCGATCTTGCCGACTTTTGTTTTTTGATATACAGGAGATGACATAAAAAATTTATTGGGCGACAAGGTATTCAAAAAATACCCTTCCGACTGTTTTTGGTCGGCGAGGTATTCAAAAAATACCCTTCCGGCTGTATTTGGCCGGCAAGGTATTCAAAAATACCTGCGAAATTTGTTGAAAAATTTGATGTCGCCGCCATGGCTGTTATGAAAAGTCGGCAAGATATGCATGTTACGACCTTGCCGACCAAAAACATAGAAATCATAATTTTCGATTTCTAACCTAATATAACAATCAAATCACACAACACAATGATGGGGTTGAGTTTAAACATCATTTATAGTCTTCTTTTTCATTTGGTAGAGTCAACAATTTTTTTTGGAAAATCAAAGTTGAAGATTTTTATATGGCTTTGGTTGATGGAAGATGAAGAAGAAGAGAAGAAGATGAAATGAAGAGAATAAAACTGATTTAGGGTAATTAAGATTATTAATGGGTAAGGGTAATTTTGTAACTTACCCATTAGGACTCCCCCTAAAACCCACAAAAAGTGTCCCTTTAAAATTGGGTATACCCCAATTAGTTTGAGTATACCCCAATCTCGCCAGGCAAAAGAAGTGTATAATCTATTTTTTTGACGAAAAGGGCAAATTAGATTAAAAGTGTATAATCTATTAACAGCAGAACTAAAGGGACACTGTCATCATATAACAGCCATGTTACATGGAACCAGAAATCCCATGACTGCTGTGACTTAATTGGGAACAGCTATTTATGTAAGGCAGCCAAGCTTTCAATAGAGACCGATTTTATAGTATCACCAGACATGTCCGTAGTCACCTTAAAAACAAGTGTGTGAAGGAGTATCCACCAATTCAGTAGCATCTCACACCCACAGAAACAACTTCTTTGAGTCCTTCACTGTTGAATAAAAAGTGATTAAGTTTTCTATCCGATAAAACACTTACAAGAATCTAACTCATGCATTCCTCCAAAACTCATATATACATACAGGTATAGAGAAAATGCGTTTGGTTCAGATGTATGCATTGCCCTACCGGTTATTTTGCAGAAGAATTGTGTTCTAATGAAGGGGGACAGCTGCTTGAGGGACCAATTCTGTTACCCGTTCCATTTCTCTTGGTGCCTGTAGCCAAAGAAAATGAAGTAGATGGAATGTTTGCATTCTCAGGAAAACTGCTTCGAGCCTGCAAGAGAAAGAAATCCATAATTAAATAGGAAGTTAAACTGATGAAAGAATAACTCTTTGGATAGACAACTATTTGTAAGTGCACTACATAAGTGTATCTATGAATATCCTATCCAATTATGAAAGGTTAATACCACCTGATTTAAACAAGAAAATGATGCGTTGAAGAGGAAAATCCACAGAGACAAGTACAACATGATAAGACTTATAATTCTTTGAAAATGATCTAAAGGAAAGAAAAACATCACCACTGGGTGTAACAAAAATACTTACAGGGTATTATCAACACCTAAATCCTTGCCTGTTGATGATTTGAATTGCACGTGAGCTCCAGGACAAGCAGCAGTGCTTGATCCTATGTGCTCTGTCACCTGAGCCAGAAAGGATACAGCCTATTTGCATTATAACAGACGAATAAAGTTGAGATTCTTGAGAACAAGTTGATAATCTGAAATGAAAAACAAATGAGATCCATGTGGTCTGTGGAGCATCTAAGAATTTTAAATATGTTTACCCTGACGTCTGTCAGTATCCATCATCGTTGCTCGGTCGCTAGTTCCTCCAGATATTGCCTGCGAGACAAAAAATCAGCTCTTATTAGAGAAAATACTTATACTTCTTGGTGATAGCATGAAAAGCAAACGAAAGCTGCCTGGGTTAAAACTTGGCAGAATATTAACACTCATCAAATGTTTTTAGCTATGAAAAAACATAGGAAGCCACTTCCATTCACAACAGCTCAATGGTCAACTCCGTTAGAAAGAGTCTCATAGTCTGTGTATATATGATAGTGCTACGTGGGTATTGTAAACAGTCAACAGTGATTAGTGAACAGTGTAACCAAGATATTTTTCCTAATAACTAATTGTGCATAATAAGTGTATAGAAAGGGAGCTTCTCCTAAATTGTGCATAATAATTAATAAGTGTATAGAAAGGAGCTTCTCCTATGGGTGTAATCACACTTTTCCATTCACCCTCTCTCTATGTTTCTACGTGGTATTGGAGGGATGGAGGGATGGAGGGATGACCTACTGTAGTTTAAAATTGAGATTTGAATTTGTATGTTAGATTCTTAAGATGTTCTTGAAGAAGTTGTGAGCTGTTCCTGATGATCCGGTAGTTGTTTGTACATTGAATTCTCCTTTGAATTTTGTCTTTTTTGTAAATTTAAAAGTCGATCTATGTCTAAAGAATAATACGTAGTTTTTCTCATTCGAGAAGATCATCATCTTTAGACTTTTTCTCATAATGAAAATATGAATGTCATCAAGATGACATCTTACAAGTTGGATGATACAAACTAAGTGTTTGTTCTCATTGTGTGAAACTTTACATCCCTACTCACTAGTAAATGAAAGCGTGGGTACTTGACCACAGACCCTACATATGATACCTGGGTGGATAAAAACACATCGATAATCAGCTGGTTATTGGATCCAATGGCTCTTGACCTTAAGAGTAGTTTTATGCTTCCGAGACACTGCAAAAGAAATATGGGACGTTGTTGCTCAGACTTATGTTCTGAGTGGTGATGCTAAACAGATCTCTTTCCTCTTTCTTGTTTCTGCTATTTTTGGAAACTCTTCAAAGAATTGGTCTTTGGATAGACTATACATTTGCATTTTGTAAGAAATCTACAATCACATTTGTCTATAAAATTCCTCATGGAGAATCCAACACAACTCTCTTCTGGTGAAAATTATGATTTGAATCGTCGAATTATAGAGACACGTCAAAAATAATAGACCTTTGTCAGTTTACTATAATGCTCTTCAAGCTCTATGGAAAGAATTTGATTTCCTCTAGCCATGTGACATAGAATGTGTAGCTGATACCACCAAGTTACTGAAGGTAATTGAAAATTTTCGAATTATTAAGTTCCTTTCTGGACTAGACTCAGATTTTCACCCATAGGGATTCAAATTTTGGGAAATGATCCATTGACACTTCTAGGAGTTTATAAAATTGTTAGATCTGAAGAACTACGTTGAGTTGCTATGTCATCTCAGGTTTCTCAGGAAAGTTCATCCTTGAATGTCGTTGCTCCATCTACTGATAATCCAACAGTCTCAACCGAAGGCCTGACGAGAAAGATTCTCTATATTGTGATTATTGTCACAAGTGTAGACATACCGGGAGGACAAGTTTCAAACTCAATGGGCGTCCACAATGACAAGGGTTATTTTAGTGGCAGTTTTGGAGGAAGAAGATGAGGTCTCAGTGGGGGTCCAAGAGCATAATGCACAGCTGATGGGGGGTAGTTGTAATGGTACAAAGCTAATGTATAAAGTGAGGGGTTTACACTCCGAATAGAACACACTCTTCCATCAACTCTCTCTTGATTTCCACCAGGGACGGACCCTGAAATCTTTTTAGGGTAGGGCTGGAAAATTACTAATGTGGCTGAAGGCCATGATAAATTTTTTTGAAACAATTTGCATGATTGGTGGATAATTGAGATTCGGCTATAAAATACTAGATAGATAGACATGTAAACTAGTAAAATGTGTAAAATACAATAAAATGGGATAGGAGGAAATAAAAGATTTATGTAAGAAAAATAGAATAAATGAAAAAAAAAAAATTCATGTTTTAAACTAGATATTGGGCTAAAAGTTACTGGGCTAATACTACATTCGTTAATAAAAGTGGGTTGAACATAATTCTAACAAACTTTCTTATGTAAAAAACATTTGGGCTAAAAACAAGGACGGACTATAGTCCGGGTTAGCCCCTTGCTAGGGACGTCCCTGATTTCCACATGGTATCAGATCTCAAGAGAGAGAGAAGAGAAAACCCAATATTGGTTCCCTTCTTAGCCTTATCTACTGTTGCTTCGATCTGCGACTAGGATCCCGAAGTTAGATCCCGAGGATGGTTTAAAGTAGCTACAAAATGTTGTTCTTGAAGAAGTTGTGGTTGTTTGTAAGTTGGTTTCTCCTAGAAGTTTGTCTTTCTTTGTCGAGTTAAAAGTAGATATATGGCTAGTACTTCTGAGAATAGTAGTTTGTCTCATTGTAGGAGTTCAGCTCATCTAGACTTTTCTCATATTGATAGTATGAGTGTCAAAGCAGTATCAGAACTAATTCTGAAAATAATATATGTCCAGTACGTCAAGAAAATTCAGATTTGAACAATGTTACTCCATCAATTTGTGATTGATGTAACAAAAATTTTTAGAGCACTGCTCGGTCGAACTCGCATGCGTTGCTATCTCAAGCATGTTTGTTAATGTTAGTGATCAAAACTATAAGTCTTGATTTCTAGTCTACTATAGCTAAGTCTCGGACTAGGATAGAAAGTGTATTTGAGCTCAAGAATGCGATCATCATACAAGACGAAGAACTACTCAAGGAACAAGTGGAACTTCATCGACTAAAAGGTATGTGGAGACTTGAACTTATCTATCACTCAAAAGTCTATCTACTCTATCTCCTATCTTGATACAAAAGTCGTTTTGTTATATAGACTTTGATTATACACATTTGCTATTTCGAGTCGAGTTTATCTCGCCTATCTATTTCTCGAAATATGTGTTGGTAAGCTTTCTCTTTGGCCAAGTTCATCTTTACCTAGTGAAGAAAGTCATGTTATGTTTCAATCACTTTGAAAATGGCTTTGACGAAAAAATAGTTTGTGAATAACAACTATATAACGTCCTCTAAGAATGTTTCAATGATTGAAATGAGAGTTTAGATTATATAACCATTGTTGGATATAAGCATTGTGTGGAAACGCATACATGTATAAGTCCTTATTCCTTGAATCAAGTATGCTTACTTTGTTTATCGGAAAACTTAACAACAAGTCCATGAACCCGGTCATGAATCGTCGTAGGTTTTCACCCGAGAAAATACGATGGAGTTTGTAAACTTCTTGGGAACTTAGTCCGCGTACTTGAGTTGGTTATTTCTAAAGACGATTATTTGTGAACTTATACTTATATAAACTAAGGAATGCAATTTGCAAACCGTGGCTATAAAGTTCATGAATCGATTCGAGTGAATCAAATCGTTTTTGCTTTGATTGTGTCTTATATACTTTCTATAAGATCTAAGCAATTGAAAAACTCTCTAACTAGTTCATTTGAGTCATTTGAACTAGTTATCGTGAAGAAGAATATGGTTGATATGAAAGTGCTCATATGGCTAACCATTTGGTTAACTATTGTTGAACTAACAAATGTACATGTTCGGGTACGGTTACATAAACCTAGAAACGTGCATTTCATTTGTGTGTAACAAGCTAAGTTTTCGATCCAACGGTTGAAAGATATTAGCTTGAATCTAATCAGGTTTTCATCTAACGGTGAAGATTGAATGCTTTGTTACTAAGCTAACATTGATTGCAAACCACGATTTGAAAGACTATATAAGGGAGATCTCTAGCAACCTGAAATCTAATCCCCACACCTCATGTGTGATACTAGTTGTATAGCTAGAGTCGATTCTCTTTTAACCTTAGGTTTCTACCGATATCCTGTAGGTTAACGACTTGAAGACTTCATTGGGATTGTGAAGCCGGATCGATACTACTTTCTTGTAGTTGTGTGATCTGATCTTGTTATTTCTATTGTATTGAGTACAATCGTAACGATTGGCTTGAGATTGATATCTCCCTGATATGCAAGATATAAAAGTAATCACAAAGACCTTCGTCTCATCGTTTGTGATTCTACAATATCTTCTTTCCGCGTCAATTAAGATTATTGTGAGGTGATTGATAATACTAGGTCAGTTTCTTCGAGAATATAAGTCTGGTTATCATTTGGTTCATGTTCACCTTGATTTATCAAAAGACGGAACAAAAACTCGTAGGTATTTCGTGTGAGACAGATTTATCTATTACCGTAAACTTTTCTGTGTGATACAGTCGTAGCAACTCTTAGTTGTGGGTGAGATCATCTAAGGGAATCAAGTGCGTAGTATCCTGCTGGGATCAGAGACGTAAGGAGCACAACTGTACCTTGGATCAGTGTGAGATTGATTGGGGTTCAAATACAGTCTAGACGAGAAGTTAGTTTGTAGTAGGCTAGTGTGCGTAGCGGCTTAATACGGTGTGGTGTTCTAACTGGACTAGGTCGGGGGGTTTTTCTCGCATTTGCGGTTTCTCGTTAACAAAATTTCGATGTCTATGTTATTTCTATTCCGCATTATATTTTGTTATATAATTGAAATATCACATGTTGTGCGTTAGATCAATCAATTAGAATATCCAACCTTTGGTTGTTGATTTACATTGATTGACACTTGGATATTGGTCTTTTGTACCATCTAAGTTATCTCTCTTGTATTTAATTATACTCGCAGATTCTATTTGCTTGAGTAAGAATTAAATCGAGGGATCGAGAGATAATAACTCTTTGATAAACTTTTGTAGATGGTGGATTTCCGGCAAAGGCTAATTCGTAAAACCATAATTATACATGCTCCTGATCCAGCAATCAGATGAGTATTGAGGCTCATGTCTCTCATCGAAGCATGAAAGCTCATGCCGCAAGAATCTCTCGATCGAGAATCTTTGTCTCTCGTAGTATATGTAGATGTGTAGTCTCACAGTGAGGCAACGACATATCTCATGAATACTTTGAGCAATTCCAGTAATTACTTCTATATAGATTCGAAAGATTGGACGGCTCCTAGACAACTTGCCTGCTAGTATAGAGCAATAACGTGTTCAGGATGTAACAATGTTTTCCCTGACTATATAAAAGAAATATGACGCTTCAACAAGCTCATATCGCTCAATTCCTGAATAATTAATGCTCCTAGATGATCGTACTAGTATAGAGCCATCAATTAATTATTTCTAAATCATTAGATTCATTAACTGAATCCATGGAAAATATTCTCCATTATTCATAATATTTCGTTACTTCAATTCATGGTTCTTCCCAGCAGAATTCCATGGGTTAGTAATAAATATTCAATGGCATCTGAACCGCAATCGAGTAAGCCCTGACCAAAATGGTGCAAGTGTACTCAGCAATAATGCACTAACGAGCACCTGAATGCACGAACGAGCATTCCAAAATACGAAGGAACGATGAACCTATGCAAAATAGGAAGAAAAATAATAATAATAAAATATTAGCCGAGGCGCTAGGGAAATGGGCTCACCGGTTGGCCATCATGTCGTGGGCGAGTCCCACGCCTAATTCTCAATTTTATTATATTTTTTTATTATTTTTCCTTGATCTCATGAAAATTCCTTCATTTGAACAAATATCCTTCATTTTAAGGAAACTCCTCAGTTTCATGGTGTTTCCTCCGTATCAAAGAAATAATAAAAATTCGGAAAGGTATCGCGGGACCGAGCTCACTAGCCGTCCGGCCATGCCCTAGTTGTGGCCGGTCCCACACCTTGCATTCCTTATTATTTTATTATTATTTCCTTCATCCCATGAAATTCCTTGATTTCATGATATTTCCTTCACATCAAGGAAAAGATGTAAAATTAGGGAAGACTCGCGGACCGGAACCTATGGCCGACCATGCCTAGTCATGGCCGGTCCCACATGCCCTTATTTTATTATTATTAATTATTATGGTTTCCTTCATCTCATGGAAACTCCTTCACTTTAAGGAAAACTCATTTATTTCAATAAACTCCTTGATTTCATGGTATTTCCCTAAAATCATGAAAATAATATAAAATTAGAAAAAGTGCAATGGGACCGGGCTTATTGGCCGGCCGGCCATGCCTTGGCCATAGCCGGTGCCACACTTCACGATTCCTTCATTTTATTATTATTATTTCCTTCATCTCATGAAATTTCCTCAGTTTGAGCAAAAACCTTGATTTCTTCATATTTTCTCAAATGATTGCTCAAATGCATGCCGAAAATATCAAAATTCGAGGATCGAGCGGACACTATGGTGACATGAGCATATTACCTTGAACGACCAAGGTTGGCTCTTTGGCTTACAAGGAGCCCTGGTCACACATTTTCTCCATTTTGACCTAATTTGTTCACATTAGGTTCAAACTCTTCCAAACAACTTGGAATTTCATAAAACGATCGTCAGTCGGTCCCATGATCAACCAGGGCCGGTTTCATGACCCCTTGGTCGGTCCCTCATCTCTTCAAAAATTAGGTTTTATCACCTAAGGCTCAGACGAGCATTATTTTAATAAATGATTAAACCAGCATTTAATCATCCTTTCACCAATTGGTCTTCAAGAGACTTTGGTATTTGCTCACTCGAGCATCTGGGCGCTACATGGCCGGTCCATCATCCCATGTAGACGGTCTCTCCTTTACTCAGTGGTTGATTTTCAATAAATCATCAATTGATCAAAATTAGGGTTTCGAATCCAAGGTTCATAAATTCCAGATTCAAACGCTAATAATTTTACGTTGATCCCATGATCAACATTTTAATTAATTATACTCGGTTCAGTTGCCAATATTTTAAATTAATATTTTATTTGGTCCTTCTACCAATAATTCATTAAACGAGCAACATTTACTCAGATGAGCAATATTTGCTCAGACTAAGCAATATTTGTTCAACTATCAATATTCAACAATTCATCGAATGGGCAATATTTGCTCACATTAACTATCAACATTTACTCGAGAATTATACCTATGTCTTAACAGACACGTTCGATTCATGAGTCTTAGAACATTTACAAATCACGTTCGACTGAGCAATACAAGGACTCATCGTCCCATAAAGTCAACAACTGACTACATACACGTATGCCTTACAGACTCCACAATCACGAGATATCAATCGTGTCACATGGGGGGATATTAACTAGGGTTTTGGTCTGGCGGTGTACGGCACGTGTGTTCATACACACGAAGAGAATGTGACCAAGTCGTGCAATCAATTGGAGGAGTTAGCAAAGTAGTGGATGGAAAATCAACCAAGTCTTTGCACGATGAGCAACTGATTTTAACACGATTACCACTTCCCCACTCTTTGACTCAAAGCAATCGTCACACTTCATGGGATCAAGGTGTTAACAATTCTAGCAATATAAATAAGTCTCTGAATCATGATTGAAGGACAAGACAATCTTTCGTAAAACAGATAACAAGAGATTAACAACTCAACGTCTGAGCAATTACTCTCAACAGAGCAAATTCAATCAATCAGAGCTTATCTTATTTCTTCACGTAGAATACTCAACACACCTACAATCTTCGATCACCATTGATCTCACACATTTCTCAACTTCCATCCTCTGGATCGACCCATCCTATCATGTGACCGAGATTGACTCGAACGACCATTGTCTTGGTTTAGGCCGGAGTCCTATAAATTGATCTCTCGAATTCAAAGCACTCTTTTTTTTTGCAGTGCATCTATGTGAGGTTTGACAGTTCGCTCGGTTTAAGGAGTTTCCTCCGCACGGTCGTCTCCTCAATTCCGTAAAAACCAATAACTCGTTTTTCCCCATCTATAGATTGACGACCACAGTGGGAGATAATTCTCTCGGTTGCAATCTGATAAGCACGTATATGCTATATTTTATACCTATATTTATATTAGTCGGGACTCGATATTTCGGCTAATAACACAATTTTAGTGCTTTTGTAGAAAATACTTAACGATTCCGATTATCCAAAGGAATACACGACCAAAATATAGGTGAAATGGTATTTGCCACGAAAATTAGCAAAGTGGCTCCAAAGAACAAGGAGAAAGAGTTGTTTTGGCTGCCACTTAACTTTTTATGTTGGCGCCACCTTAAGTCACGGCGGACAAATATTGAAGGTGGTATATCTTTATGTTGCTTGAACGAGAAACCAGTGGTGACGATTCTCAAGTCCTTACAAGCAGATGGATTTATTGGTTATAATAATGGTGGATTGTGCATGCACAAAGAAGATGGAAAATGGAGTAAGTTTGATTATTAGTGGTGACTTCAAAGTCGGATCGAAATTAAGAAGGAGTTGTAGTCGTGAGAAGATGGCAACAACGGTGATGCAAGAAGAGAATTTGATGCATGAGAGTTAGCGAAGTTTTCATATTTGGGAATTCAATTAAATTAAATGCGTAACTAGAGCGAGTGAAAAGGGTCCGTATGTCAGTGGGATGGAGATAATTGAGATGATGTGTTTGCGAAATAAGGGAGCGAATATGGAATTGTCCCGAATTTGCACGAGCTTGTATGCCTTAGTCAGTGCCGACAAGATTCGAAAGTTACGTGAGAAGAAAAACTTGAGAAATATAATGGATAGACGTGGATGAAATGGTGTGAATTGTTTATCATAGGTACATTTACAATCATTGAATGGCAAAGAAGTTAAGGTGCTTGGTGCCGTACTCGTGGAGATGGACAGAGAATGGAAGTCAAAAGTGCGATTCTTGCATTAAGAAGATGAAGCTTTGTCCGTAGACATAAGTGGAAATTTGTGAAGAAGAAAGATATATCAAAAAGTTTGTGATGGGAATTGGGAGGAGATGGAGTTGCTGGTCACTTCAATACGGTCAAGATGGGTTTCGTCTCAAATGGGTTATTCTTGGTGTTGGCTCGAGTGGTAACGTACGAGGGAGGAATGTGAACATATGGAGTTCAGCGATGAGATAGCATTTGGTGAAACAAGAGTTTATGGCGATGGAGGTAGAGAGTTGGTGCTTTGCGAATCTGAATTTAGTGCCGACATAACGAAAACGGTCATGTCTTTGCCGATAAGTTTGAATGTTGTCTTGTGGGTGAAATATAAATGGCGAATCAGGAGGAGATATTGCAGTCAGGGTGATCTCAAACGAGTCTTTGTTGGAATAGGTTTTCTCCGGTGGTGATGGGCCGGATAAACGGACAAAGATCGGGAGAAAGCGTTGCGAGCGAGAGAAATGAGGCACCCACACTCACTGAATTGGAGATGTGTCTTTGGAGGGGGAATGGCGCATCGATCGGCTTGAGTCCTTTGCTGATGATGTTAGCGTTTTCACTTGGAGTTCGGTGATGTTGAATTTGGAAAATGGGTTGTTTGTCAGACTCAGGCCATCTTGCTAGGCCCAAAGTGAGCTTCTTCAATAACTATCATCTAGGATATTTCAAATTCAAATTGAAAATCCGTCAAGGAATCATGATATTATAGGGAGATAAGAATTGCAAACCGATTTTGTGTTTCCATCATTGACAAACTCAATACCAAAAATATTGATCTAAAGAAAAATACCTTGGTATTCCTCTCTTTATAGGGAGATCAAAGAATGAGGCCTTTGTTCACCTACCGGATCACTTTGATAAAAGAGTTTGCTAAGTGGAAGGGAAAACATATGACTGTCTGGTAGAGTCCATCATGGTTAACCATGTTTTAAAATCCTTCAACTTATCAAATGAATACTTTCTTACTTCTCGATGACATTATTCATAAAATGGAGAAGTCTCGTAGAGACTTTTTGGTGGGGAAAGAACCAGCCAGTGGCAACTACCCTTTAGCTTGGGACAATATTTGTCACAAACTTCAGGGAGGTCTTGGGTTTAAAAACCTAAAACACTTTAACATGGCTTTCTTAAATAAAAACTCGCCCTGAACCTAATCTACCATTCCACCGATTTGTATCTTCGTCATTCTAAAATGCAAATATTTTAGACATGTGAATGCTTTACTTCATCCTACAACCAAAGATTCTTCTTGGGTCCTGAAATGTATCTGTAAAGGTCTAGAATTTATCCGTAGTCATTGTATTTGGGAAGTGAAAAAAGGTTATTAACATAAGTGTTTAGTGATAATTGGATTGAACAAGCTAGTTCCCCTCCTGTCTTGCTTACCCCAAGGATCTTACAAAGAACCGACTTTATCATAGCCGAAAATAGACAATGGAACACCGATTTAATCAAGTCTTTCTTACCCAAGAGAATCGCGTAAAATATTGAATATCAAACTACCTTTTGTCCAGTAATGATAGATTAGTTTGGCCTCACACTAAGTCGAGTCTTCTCCGTTAAATCTCGCTTATAAAGTGATTTCTTCGGAAATATGTCACCCCTAAATCGCGTGATTAAAGACTTACAAAGATCTTTGGAATACCCAGTTCTACCTAAAAGTACATCTTTTTATTTGGAAAATGTGTTAGAAATATCCTTCCAACTAAATCTAAGATATGTAGATATTCTTCTTACCAAGATATATTTTTTGTCCCTACGTGAGGATAATATGGTAGAAACTCCCCGATCATCCTGCTACTCCAATGCTCTTTTAGTCGTTTTGGGCCTTAATCCCTAATGGTCATCTAGTCCACATGATGCTAATGCAGTTTGGATTTAGATACTTGTTTAAGAAAATGGATCCGCGAATAATGACTCGACTATGATGTGTCAAATCCTCACTCTCGCTTGGACTATCCTCGGCAGATAGGTGTTTCCAAAATATTCAAGGGGAAAGTGTTGAATGCCGTCTCTACTAACTTTCACGAAGCTTGCGGAAAAGATTTATCTCGATCAAGAACAAGTGACATCCTTATCATATAGCACACTCTTCATCTACTCGCACACACATATGAACATGAAACAATTGTATGTTATTATCTTGTGATGTCATTTCAAGAAAACTTCTTGATATTGGTATTGGTATTTATCCTGATTGATGACGCAGGAACTATAGGGGTTGCAAATGCGATGAGCATAGCTAGAGATGCAGAAGAAGTTTAGTGTTGCCAGCAGTCCTTGGAAGTCGTCAAATGGGCGAGAAGTCCTGATTTAGATAAAATCAGCATCTCTGAGTGATGCCAAAAATCCACCATCTCTTATTTAAGAAATAAAGCTAACTTGATTAGTAGTTTTAGTAATTCTATCTTAGATGATAGTCTTTTTATTTTGAACAATTTCTCTTTTCATGAAATTAGACATATCAGTAGGAACTCTGTTTTTCTATCATTAGCTGATTCTGCTGCAAAATATTGTAGTCTGTGCCTCCATTCCTAGTTCAAATGTAAACATTTATTTTGATGAATCTACGTATTTTTCCTAGCAAAAAAAAGAAGAAAGGAGGCCGTTTTGGGAGACGAATAGAGGCGGCCGAGGAGGATAGAGTTTTTGTTCCGGAGGTGACTTAACAGCCGTGGAAGGCAAGAACGGAAGAACAAGAGATCGAAGGAAAGGCGCACGATTCGGTGACAAGGTTTACTCTTTCCTCTATTTTTTCTTGTAATTGTTTTTGTGGGTTTTCGAGAAATCCATATTTATGAGTTGCTAAACTTTTTAACTAGGGTTTTATGTTGAAACCACTTAGAGCATTAGACCACTTTCGATTTGAATACATATGGTTTTAAGGCTATTATGATTTGAATAAATTAATTTCATGATTTTATATATTGATTTTAGCGATGATATGAGTTGTTGCTTGGCAGTTCGTACAATACGGTAACTTTATGTGCTTCATTTATAGGATTGCAAATTTATTTGTCTACTTATTTGATATCCCATGCTTGGGTTAAATCCTTTGATGGGTTATGCTTAGAATAGCTGTGTGTGTGGTGAACCTAAATTTAGTTTCAGTATGATTTCTTCGCTAACTAATTGATGGTGCATGCTTGGGTTTAGACTTTTCATGTGCCATGCTTAGGTGTCCCAGTGATATTTGCGACTCTAATACATATAATAGAACGATGTCAATAGAACGAATCGATAAATAATTATTCATGAGTTATGTTTCATTTCGCACTGAAACGAGAATAGTGGATACGATAAAACCACGGATTATTGTTTTTCCCATTGATTTTATTTTATTTGTTTGATTTATTTTCTTTATTTTTTATAATTCAAAAATCCAAAAACTTCATTCTTTAGTTAATTGATTGAGAGTATTGATTATTTGTATTTCCATAGCTCCTTGTGGGAACGACCCGTACTTACCTCTCGCTCTACTAGTTAGACACCGTGCGACGTTGTTATTTACATATAGGCATCTCGAGATCCTATCAATTTTTGGCGCCGTTGCTTGGAGCGGTTATGGAATATTGTGACTTTATTACTGAATTTGTAAATAGTTAGGTTTTTATTTCATTAATTTTTATTATTTTGTATAGTCTTTTTGTTTTTATTTTTAAGATTTCTTTTTCCTTTTGACTCTTTTTGTGTTTTAGTATTTCTTTTCAGGTGCCTTTTCAAGAATCATGAATTGTTTGCACCAGACATATGAGATGACGCTTGGTGAATACACGTATGGGCCACGGTATAAGGAAGTTCTTGCTTATAATCGTCTCAGGTATGGAACTTGGAATCCATGTCATTTCTATATGGGTGGCTACTCAGGTGTTTATCGATCCCAGTACTTTGAGAATGATGAGGAACTTGACACTACTAATGATTTTAGGAATAATGATAAGATTATAACATCCGAATCTAGTGTATCTTATCCAACTCATGATCATCTTATTGATTATTTGCCTATTCAAAAGGATGAGAGTTGTATTAGAGACACCGTTTATTCGGATAATGATGATTTAGAAGAATGCAGATATCGAGAAGATATTGTTGAGTCTAACGACTTAGAGACAAGGCGTTCATAATGAGATACCTTCTAGTCATTCAAATAGTGAGATTCCTCACGAGTCATGTAATTACTGATAATAATGAGTCAATTGTTCGTGATACTGCTCCATTGAGGCATCTTTAGTTGAACCATCTTTGTGATTCTATGAATGCTTATGTGGATGTTGAACATATTGATATCGGTCGTATAACTTGGGATGATTTCTTAACCTTTATCCTGCTTGTTTAGCCAACTTGCTTATTCCAATGACGATGCTTATTGATATTGTCAATGCATTGCGCCCTCCAATGGTTAATCAAGGTAACTCCATAACGAAATTATTTCCATGTGGACTTAGAACCCGAGTTAAGAGTTACTGATTTTGATAAACTTGAACCATTATATCTAGGTTTAAACCATTGTGTTGAGTTTGATAATCTGGTACCTTTTTACATTGTCAATACATTGCTTCCTCTGATTTCTAGTGAAGATAATGTGTCGACCGAATGTATTTCAGCTGATTTAGAACCTGATTTAGAGTGTGATTCATGAATAGAAACTAATATACATTCTATTATCTCAAATAAGGATTGTTTTCTATTGGGAATGGATTTACACATCTTTTTGGAGATTTATAATGTTTGCAGGTTCTTATTTGATTGACCGGATTTGTTGGTTGATCCACAACTTTTCGTACTATATATATGATTAGCGGCTTACTTTGGTGCATCACCACCCTGCTTTGAGATTCTTGGGTAGCATAAGTAGTGGAAACAAATACCTTTTGCTTCATGGGAGTCAACCCATTGATTTGTTCCCTTTACTCTATCTTTTATTTATTTGCTTGAATTTCCCATCTATTGATTGGATTTACTCAATTACATTGAGGACAATATAATATTTAAGTGTGGGGAGTGGCATTTTGGTTAGGCTTTAAAAAAAAAAATTGCATATTATGACCACTGTTTAGCCAGGTCTTTACAAAAAAAAAGTGCATCAAAAAAAAAAGAAAAAAAAATGCATGATATGACCAAATTGTTATAAGTCTTTAAAAGAAAAAAAATTTGCATGATATGATCAACTGCATTGGCAGGTCTTCATCTAGTCATTTATGAGACATTTCTAAACCTTTATTTAGTGGTTCGTCTCATTGTTAGCGAGACTTCTCTAAACCATTTATTTAGTGGTTCCGTCTGCTGTTTAGCGGACATTACTCTTTATCCAGCTGTTTAGCGGTTATATTCTTTTTTGTTTTGCTCGAGGACTAGCAAAATATAAGTGTGGGGGTGTTGATAAGCACGTATATGCTATATTTTATACCTATATTTATATTAGCTGGGACTCGATATTTTCCGGCTAATAACACAATTTTAGTGCTTTTTGTAGAAATTACTTAACGATTCCGATTATCCAAAGGAATACACGACCAAAATATAGGTCGAAATGGTATTTGCCACTTAAAATTAGCAAAGTGGCTCCGCAACAAGGAGAAAGAGTTGTTTTGGCCGCCACTTAACTTTTTATGTGGCGCCACTCGAGAGAAGTCATGGCGAGACAAAGATGAAAGGTGGTATATCTTTATGTTGCGAGAACGAGAAACCTTGATGGTGACGATTCTCAAGTCCTTACACAGATGGATTGTTGGTTATAATAATGGGGACTGCATGCACAAAAGAAGATGGAAAATGGAGTAAGTTTGATTATTAGTGGTGACTTCAAATCGGGACCGAAATTAAGAAGGAGTCATGGGTGCGTGAGAAGATGGCAACAACGGTGATGCAAGAAGAGTGATGCATGAGAGTTAGCTGGGTTTTCTTAGTTTGGGAATTCAACCGAAATTAAATACGAGAACTAGAGCAAGAAAAGGGTCCGTATGTCAATAGGATGGAGATAATTGAGATGATGTCCTGCGAAATAAGGGAGCGAATATGGACTTGTCTCCGAATTTACGAGCTTGTAGGACGAGTCCGACAAGATTCGAAAGTTATGTGAGAAGAAAACTTGAGAAAATGTAATGGATAGACGTGATCGAAATGGTGTGAACTGGTGTTTATCATAGGTCAGCAATCATTGAATGGCAAAGAAGTTAAGGTGCTGGTGCCGTACTCGTGAGATGGACAGGAATGGAAGTCGGTACAATTCATAAAGAAATTAAGAATATGGAGCTTTTGTCCGTAGACATAAGTGGAAATTTAAGTGAAGAAGAAAGATATATCAAAGTTTGTGATGGGAATGGGGGAGGAGACGGAGTTGCTTTGGTCACTTCCAATACGGTCAGATGAGGTTTAAGTCTCAAATGGGTTATTGCCGGGTGTTGGCTCGAGTGGTACGTACGATAGGAGGAATGTGAACATATGGAGTTCAACGATGAGATAAGGTACCGGTGAAACAAGAGTTTCGGGCGATGGAGGTAACAGAGTTGGTGCCGTTAATCGATTTAGGTGCGACATAACAAGACGGTCTTTGTCTTTGCCGATAAGTTTGAATGTCAGGTCAGGATGAAATATAAATGGTATTCGGGAGGAGTTATTGCGAAACTGAGGATTCAAACGAGTCTTTGGCTGAATAGGTTTTTCTCCAGCAGTGATGGCTGGATAAACGGACAAAGATCGGGAGAAAGCGTTGCAGGCGGTAGAAATGAGGCACCCACACTCACCGAATTGGAGATGTACTGGGAGGGAATGGCGGCATCGATCGAAGGCTTGAGTCCACCGCGCTGATGATGTTGGAAGCGTTTTCACTTGGAGTCCCGGTGATCGACTGAATTTGGAAAATGGGTTCTTTGTCGCGACTGGGCCATATCTTGCTAGGCCCAAGTGAGCTTCTTCCAAGACTCAGAGCAAAAGCTAACAGATCACGTAAAAGAAAGGAGGCCGTTTTGGGAGACGAATAGGGAGGCCGCGTAGGATAGAGTTTTTGTTCGGAGGCTAATGAATGCCACCCGTGAAGGGCAAGAACGGAAGAACAAGAGAGATCGAAGGAAAGGCGACGATTCTAAGGACAAGGGGTTTACTCTTTTCCTCATTTTTTCTTTCTTGTAATTGTTTTTGTGGGTTTTGAGAAATCCATATTTATGAGTTGCTAAACTTTTTAACTAGGGTTTTATGTTGAAACCACTTAGAGCATTAGACCACTTTCGATTTGAATACATATGGTTTTAGGCTATTATGATTTGAATAAATTAATTTCATGATTTTATATATTGATTTTAGCGATGATATGAGTTGTTGCTTCGCCGGGTTCGTATAATACAAAGTAACCTATGTGCTTCCATTTATAGGATTGCAAATTTATTTGTCTACTTATTTGATATCCTTATGCTTGGGTTAAATTCCTTTGATGGGTTATGCTTAGAATAGCTGTATTATTGGTGAACCTAAATTTAGTTTCGTATGATTTTCGCTAACGCAATTTTATGGTGCATGCTTGGGTTTAGACTTTTGATGTGCCATGCTTAGGTGTCCTGTGCTGATATTGCGACTCTAATACATAATATATGATGTCAATAGAACGAACGATAAATAATTATTCACAGTTATGTTTCACTCGCACTGGAACGTAAATAGTGGTGGATACGATAAAACCCCGGTTATTGTTTTTCCCATTGATTTTATTTTATTTGTTTGATTTATTTTTTTATTTTTATAATTCAAAAATCCAAAAACTTCATTGCCTGTTAATTGATTGAGAGTATTGATTATTTGTATTTCACCGCTCCTGTGGGAACGACCCGTACTTGCCTCTCGTTCACTAGTTAGACACCGTGCGATTGGGTTATTTACATATAGGCATCTCCGATCCTATCAATTTTTGGCGCCGCTGTCGGAGCGGTCAGAATATTGTGATCGCATTATTTAATTTGTAAATAGTTAGGTTTTTATTTCATTAATTTTTATTATTTTGTATAGTCTTTTTGTTTTTATTTTTAAGATTTCCTTTTGACTCTTTTGTGTTTTAGTTTCTTTTCGTGTGCCTTTTCAAGAATCATGAATTGTTTGCACTGCATATATGAGATGACGCTGGTGAATACACGATGGGCCACGGTATAAGGTAAAGTTCTTGCTTATAATCGTCTCGTGTATGGAACTTGAATCCATGTCATTTCTATAATGGGTGGCTACTCGTGTTTATCGATCCCGGGGTGATTTTTGAGAATGACGAGAACTTGACACTACTAATGATTTTAGGAATAATGATACGTTATAACATCCGAATCTAGTGTATCTTATCCAACTCATGATCATCTTATTGATTATTTGCCTATTCAAAAGGATGAGAGTTGTACAGAGACATCGTTTATTCAGATAATGATGATTTAGAAGAATCAGATATACAAGATATTATCATTGAGTCTAACGACTTAGAGACAAGAGACGTTCATAATGAGATACCTTCTAGTCATTCAAATAGTGAGATTCCTACGAGTCATGTAGTTACACGATAATAATGAGTCAATTGTTCGTGATACTGCTCCATTGAGCACATCTTTCGTTGAACCATCTTGTGATTCTATGAATGCTTATGCATGTCAACATATTGATACCGGTCGATAACTTGTACGTACGATTTCGAACCCTTATCCTGCTTGTTTAGCCCACTTTGCTTATTCCAATGACCCGATGCTTATTGATATTGTCAATGCATTGCGCCCTCCAATGGTTAATCAAGGTAACTCCATAACGGAAATTATTTCTGCGGACTTAGAACCAGATTTAAGAGTTACTGATTTTGATAAACTTGAACCATTATATCTAGGTTTAAACCATTGTGTTGAGTTTGATAATCTGGTACCTTTTTACATTGTCAATACATTGCTTCCTCCCGATTTCTAGTGAAGATAATGTGTCGATCAATGTATTTTACTGATTTAGAACCCCATTTAGAGTGTGATTCGTTTAATAGAAACTAATATACATTCTATTATCTCAAATAAGGATTGTTTTCTATTGGGAATGGATTTACACATCTTTTTGGAGATTTATAATGTTTGCAGGTTCTTATTTGTTCTAACTGGATTTGTTGGGTTGATCCACAACTTTTCGTACCATATATATATGATTACCATTTCTTTTGGTGCATCAACACCCCGCTTTGAGATTCTTGGCTGGTATAAGTAGGGAAACAAATACCTTTTGCTTCATGGGAGTCAACCCATCAGATTTGTTTTCTTTCCTCTATCTTTTATTTATTTGCTTGAATTTCCCATCTACGTTGGATGACTCAATTACATTGAGGACAATGTAATATTTAAGTGTGGGGGAGTGGCATTTTCGTTAGCTTTAAAAAAATTGCATATTACGCATAAACTGCTTAATGGTCTTACAAAAAAATTGCATCAAAAAAAAGAAAAAAAAATGCATGATATGACCAAATTGCTTAGCGGGTCTTTAAAAGAAAAAAAAAATTGCATGATATGATCACTGCTTAGCGGGTCTTTCTGTCTAGCTGTTTAGCAGACATTTCTAAACCACTGTTTAGTGGTTCGTCTCGCTGCTTATACTACTCTCTAAACCACCGTTAGTGGTTCCGTCTTGTCAGTTTAGCGGACATTACTCTTTATCCAGCTGTTTAGCGGTTATATTCTTTTTTGTTTTGCTCGAGGACTAGAAAAATATAAGTGTGGGGGTGTTGATAAGCACGTATATGCTATATTTTATACCTATATTTATATTAGCTGGGACTCGATATTTCGGCTAATAACACAATTTTAGTGCTTTTGTAGAAATTACGAACGATTCCGATTATCCAAAGGGAATACATCACCAAAATATAGGTCGAAATGGTATTTTACACGTAAAATTAGCAAAGTGGCTCACAAGAACAAGGAGAAAGAGTTGTTTTGGCTGCCACTTAACTTTTATGTTGGCGCCACTCCGTAAGTCACGGCATGGACAAAGATTGAAGGTGGTATATCTTTATGTTGCGTAGAACGAGAAACCAAAGGTGACGATTCTCAAGTCCTCCATTGAGATGGATTGTTGGTTATAATAATGGTGTTGTGGGCATGCACAAAAGA
Source organism: Papaver armeniacum (assembly GCA_023531295.1). Classification (NCBI taxonomy): domain Eukaryota; kingdom Viridiplantae; phylum Streptophyta; class Magnoliopsida; order Ranunculales; family Papaveraceae; genus Papaver; species Papaver armeniacum. The sequence goes on from JAJJWW010018920.1 coordinate 46,248, forward strand.
AGATGGAAAAATGGTAAGTTTGATTATTAGTGGTGACTTCAAACTGGACCGAAATTAAGAAGGAGTTGTGGTGAGAAGATGGCAACAACGGGGTGATGCAAGAAGAGGGTCTGATGTATGAGAGTTAGCGAAGTTTTCTTAGTCGAATTCAACCGAAATTAAATGCGTAACTAGAGCGGTGAAAGGGTCCGGATGTCACCGGGATGGAGATAATTGAGATGATGTGTTTTAAATAAGGAGTGAATATGGACTTGTCCAATTTGCACGAGCTTGTATGACGAGTGCCGACAAGATTCAAAGTTATGTGAGAAGAAAAACTTGAGAAATGTAATGATAGACGGATTGAAATGGGTGTGAATGGTGTTTATCATAGGCAGGCAATCATTGAACGGCAAAGAAGTTAAGGTGCTTGGTGCGTACTCGATGAGACGGACAAGAGAATGGAAAGTGATGCGATTGCCGAAATTAAGAAGATGGAGCTTTTGTCCGTAGACATAAGTGGAAATTCGTGAAGAAGAAAGATATATCAAAGTTTGTGATGGGAATCGGGAGAGATGGAGTCGCTTTGGGTCACTTACCTAATACAGGCTCAAGATGGGTTTAAATGTCTCAAATGGGTTACACTAGTGTTGGCTCGAGGTGGTACGTACAGGAGGAATGAACACATGGAGTTCGTGATGAGATAGCACAGTGAAACAAGAGTTTACGGCGATGGAGGTAATGAGAGTTGGTGTGCGAATCGAGATTTAGTGCCGACATAACGGTCACCAAGTCTTTATCTTTGCCGATAAGTTTGAATGTTGTCTTTGTCGGGTGAAATATAAATGGCGAATCGGGAGGAGTTATTAGGTCGAGTGATCTAAGAAACGAGTCTCGGCTGAACAGGTTTTCCAGTGGTGATGCATTGGATAAACGACAAAGATCGGGGAGAAAGCGTGCAGCGGTGAGAAATGAGGCACCCACACTCACCTAATCGGGAGATGTGTCCGGAGGGGAATGGCGCATCGATCGTCGAGTCCACCGTCATGAACGTGAAGTTGCTTTCACTTGAGTTCGGTGATCGATCAATTTGGAAAAATGGGTTCTGTTTGTCGACAGGCCGTATCTTGCTAGGCCCAAAGTGAGCTTCTTCCCAAAGACTCATTATAAAAGCCACTGTAACACGTAAAAGAAAGGAGGCCGCGTTTTGGGAGACGAATAGGAGGCCTGCGGGAGGATGATTTTTTGTTCCTGGGGCGATGACGAATACCGTGAAGGCAAGAACGGAAGAACAAGAGATCGAAGGAAAGGCTAATGCATTCGGTGACAAGGGTTTTACTCTTTCCTCTTTTTTTCTTGTAATTGTTTTTGTGGGTTTTGAGAAATCCATATTTACGAGTTACTAAACTTTTTAACTAGGGTTTTATGTTGAAACCACTTAGAGCATTAGACCACTTTCGATTTGAATACATATGGTTTTAAGGCTATTATGATTTGAATAAATTAATTTCATGATTTTATATATTGATTTTAGCGATGATATGAGTTGTTGCTTCGTGATTTGCCTACAATACGTTAACCTATGTGCTTCATTTATAGGATTGCAAATTTATTTGTCTACTTATTTGATATCCCATGCTTGGGTTAAACTTTGATGGGTTATGCTTAGAATGGCTAGTGCATTAGTGAACCTAAATTTAGTTTCATTATGATTTTCTCGCTAACGCAATTTTATGGTGCATGCTTGGGTTTAGACTTTTGATGTGCCATGCTTAGGGTGTCCCAGTTGATATTTGCGACTCTAATACATATAATAAGGCGATGTCAATAGAAACGAACGATAAATAATTATTCATGAGTTATGTTTCATTTCGCAATTGAAACGAAATAGTGGTGGATACGATAAAACCCTCGGTTATTGTTTTTCCCATTGATTTTATTTTATTTGTTTGATTTATTTTTCTTTATTTTTATAATTCAAAAATCCAAAACTTCATTCTCAAGTTAATTGATTGGAGAGTATTGATTATTTGTATTTCCACCGCTCCTTGTGGGAACGATCCGTACTTGCCTCATCTACTAGTTAGACACCGTGCGATTGCGGTTATTTACATATATAGGCATCTAGGATCCTATCAATTTTTGGCGCCGTCGCGGGAGCGGTTGTGGAATATTGTGATCGGTATTGCTGAATTTGTAAATAGTTAGGTTTTTATTTCATTAATTTTTATTATTTTGTATAGTCTTTTTGTTTTTATTTTTAAGATTTCTTTTTCCTTTGACTCTTTTTGTGTTTTAGTATTTCTTTTCAGTGCCTTTTCAAGAATCATGAATTGTTTGCACCAGACATATGAGATGACGCTTGGTGAATACACGTATGGGCCACGGTATAAGGAAGTTCTTGCTTATAATCGTCTCGTGTATGGAACTTGAATCCACGTCATTTCTATATGGGTGGCTACTCGGTGTGTATCGATCCCAGATTTCCTTTGAGAATGATGAGGAACTTGAGACTACTAATGATTTTAGGAATAATGATACTGTTATAACATCCGAATCTGTATCTTATCCAACTCATGATCATCTTATTGATTATTTGCCTATTCAAAAGGATGAGAGTTGTATTGGAGACATCGTTTATTCGTATAATGGGTGATTTGTGAAGAATCTCGTGATATACGTAAGATACTATTGTTGAGTCTAACGACTTAGAGATGACGTTCATAATGAGATACCTTTTAGTCATTCAATAGTGAGATTTCCTACGAGTCATGTAGTTACCGATAATAATGAGTCAATTATTCAGATACTGTTCCATTGAGCACATCTTTCGAACCATCTTGTGATTCTAGCTGAATGCTTATGTGGATGTTAGCAAACATATTGATACCGGTCGATAACTTTACTGCATTGATTTCAACCTTTATCCGTTTGTTTAGCCCACTTTGCTTATTCCAACGACCCGATGCTTATTGATATTGTCAATGCATTGCGCCTCCAATGGTTAATCAAGGTAACTCCATAACGGAAATTATTTCGCGGACTTTAGAACCGTATTTAAGAGTTCTGCGATTTTGATAAACTTGAACCATTATATCTAGGTTTAAACCATTGTGTCGAGTTTGATCTGGTACCTTTTACATTGTCAATACATTGCTTCTCTCATTTCTAGTGAAGATAATGTGTCCACCGAATGTATTTCAGCCGATTTAAACCCGATTTAGAGTGTGATTCACGAATAGAAACTAATATACATTCTATTATCTCAAATAAGGATTGTTTTCTATTGGGAATGGATTTACACATCTTTTTGGAGATTTATAATGTTTGCAGGTTCTTATTTGCAGCTGACCGGATTTGTTGGGTTGATCCACAACTTTTCAGACTATATATATATGATTGGCAACTTACTTTGGTGCATCACCACCCTGTTTGAGATTCTTGGCTGGCATAAGTAGGGAAACAAATACCTTTTGCTTCATGGGAGTCAACCCATCAGATTTGTTCCCTTTACTCTATCTTTTATTTATTTGCTTGAATTTCCCATCTTAATTTCTACGTTGGATGACTCAATTACATTGAGGACAATGTAATATTTAAGTGTGGGGGAGTGGCATTTTCGTTAGGCTTTAAAAAAAAAATTTGCATATTATGACCCAGTGCTGTTTAGCGGGTCTTACAAAAAAAAAATTGCATCAAAAAAAAAAAAAGAAAAAAAAAAATGCATGATATGACCATTTTGCTTAGCTGTCATTTAAAAGAAAAAATCGCATGATATGATCACTGTTTAGTTAGTCTTTCGTGTCCTGTTCTTAGTGAGACATTTCTAAACCAACTGTTTAGTGGTTCGTCTACATTATTTAGCAGACTTTCTAAACCATCATTTAGTGGTTCCGTCTTCTTATTAAATGGACATTACTCTTTATCCGGCTGTTTAGCGATTTATATTCTTTTTGTTTCGTTTCGAGGACTAGAAAAATATAGGTGTGGGGGTGTTGATAAGCACGTATGTGCTATATTTTATACCTATATTTATATTAGCTGGGACTCGATATTTCGGCTAATAACACAATTTTAGTGCTTTTGTAGAAAGTACGAACGATTCCGATTATCCAAAGGAATACACGACCAAAATATAGGTCGAAATGGTATTTGCCACGAAAATTAGCAAAGTGGCTCACAGCAACAAGGAGAAAGAGTTGTTTTGGCTGCCACTTAACTTTTTATGTTGGCGCCACTCCAGAAGTCACGGCCAGACAAAGATTGAAGGTGGTATATCTTTATGTTGCGGAACGAGAAAACCAGCAGTGACGATTCTCAAGTCCTTACAGCAGATGGATTGTTGGTTATAATAATGGTGACTGTGCATGCACAAAAGAAGATGGAAAATGGAGTAAGTTTGATTGTTAGTGGTGACTTCAAACTGGACTAAAATTAAGAAGGAGCTGTGGTCGTGAGAAGATGGCAACAACGGTGATGCAAGAAGAGGGCTGATGCATGAGAGTTAGCGAAGTTTTCTTAGCTGGGAATTCAGCTGAAATTAAATGCAGAACTAGAGCAGTGAAAAGGGTCCGTATGTCAGCTGGGATGGAGATAATTGAGATGATGTGTCTGCGAAATAAGGAGCGAATATGGACTTGTCCTGAATTTGCACGAGCTTGTATGACGAGTGCTGACAAGATTGAAAGTTCTGTGAGAAGAAAAACTTGAGAAATGTAATGGATAGACGTGACTGAAATGGTGTGAACTGGTGTTTATCATAGGCTGTACAATCATTGAATGGCAAAGAAGTTAAGGTGCTTGGTGCCGTACTCGTGAGATGGACAGAGAATGGAAGCTGGTGCAGTTGCCGAAATTAAGAAGATGGAGCTTTTGTCCGTAGACATAAGTGGAAATTCTGTGAAGAAGAAAGATATATCAAAGTTTGTGATCGGAATTGGGAGGAGATGGAGTTGCTTTCGGTCACTTCCAATACAGTCAAGATGGGTTTCGTCTCAAATGGGTTATTGCTGGTGTTGGCTCGAGTGGTACGTACAGGGAGGAATGTGAACATATGGAGTTCAGCGATGAGATAAGAAGCTGGTGAAACAAGAGTTTCTGGCGATGGAGGTAACAGGGAGTTGGTGCTGCGAACTGAATTTAGTGCCGACATAACAGTACCGTTGCTGTCTTTGCCGATAAGTTTGAATGTTGTGCTGTGGGTGAAATATAAATGGCGAACTGGGAGGAGTTATTGCAGTCCGGAGTGATCTGAAACGAGTGCTGGCTGAATAGGTTTTCTCCAGTGGTGATGGCTGGATAAACGGACAAAGATCAGGGAGAAAGCGTTGCAGGCAGTAGAAATGAGGCACCCACACTCACTGAATTGGAGATGTGTACTGGAGGGGAATGGCGGCATCGATCGGCTTGAGTCCACTGCTGATGATGTTGGAAGCGTTTTCACTTGGAGTTCGGTGATCGACTGAATTTGGAAAATGGGTTCTGTTTGTCAGACTGGGCCATATCTTGCTAGGCCCAAAGTGAGCTTCTTCCCAGCACTCGTATAAAAGCTAACAGAACACAGAAAAGAAAGGAGGCCGTTTTGGGAGACGAATAGGAGGCCGGCCAGAGGATGAGTTTTGTTCTGAGGCTTACGAACACTCGTGAAGGCAAGAACGGAAGAACAAGAGATCGAAGGAAGGCGACTTATCTTCGGTGACAAGGGTTTACTCTTTCCTCTATTTTTTCTTGTAATTGTTTTTGTGGGTTTTGAGAAATCCATATATTTATGAGTTGCTAAACTTTTAACTAGGGTTTTATGTTGAAACCACTTAGAGCATTAGACCACTTTTCGATTTGAATACATATGGTTTTAAGGCTATTATGATTTGAATAAATTAATTTCATGATTTTATATATTGATTTTAGCGATGATATGAGTTGTTGCTTCACGGCTCGTCTGAACAAAGAACCTATGCGCTTCATTTATGATTGCAAATTTATTTGTCTACTTATTTGATATCCCATGCTTGGGATTTAAATCCTTTGATGGGTTATGCTTAGAATAGCCAGTATTATTGGTGAACCTAAATTTAGTTTCAGTATGATTTTCTTTCGCTAACGCAATTTTATGGTGCATGCTTGGGTTTAGACTTTTGATGTGCCATGCTTGTGGTGTCGATGATATTTGCGACTCTAATACATATAATAGGCGATGTCAATAGAAACGAACGATAAATAATTATTCATGAGTTATGTTTCATTTCGTAATTGAACGAAATAGTGGTGGATACTTTGATAAAACCCGGTTATTGTTTTTCCCATTGATTTTATTTTATTTGTTTGATTTATTTTCTTTATTTTTATAATTCAAAATCCAAAACTTCATTGCTGGTTAATTGATTGAGAGTATTGATTATTTGTATTTCCACCGCTTCCTTGTGGGAACAATTCGTACTTTGCCTGTCTACTAGTTAGACACCGTGCGATTGCGGTTATTTACATATAGGCATCTCCGAATCCTATCACAATCTCGATTCATCAAGATGGTTTATCTTAGGTCAGGTTCAGCTACAAATCCTAACCCAAACGATGCTAGCAATAGCACATCGTGGTACTCAAACTTCTCCTATCTAACAACATCGGCGATACCACTACTCCTCAAACCAATATCGAAACAATCCTCTCTTCACGGTCTCCTTAAGAAATCGAGAAAATCCTCCTACCATAGGTGATCTTATGAAGGTGCAAGAGACTCTTTCCAAGAATCAGACTGACATGGCCGCCACTCAGAAGGAGTTATGCAATTATCTCAAGACTCTTACAGAGGACAAGATGTCGTAGAAAACTCACGAGAAAGGAAAACTAAAGAAACATGCCTGACGCTCGATCTTGAAGTCACTCCAATTTATGTAGTGGAATGACGATGAAGTTCACAAGTCGGGCAGACAACCCACCATCGAATGAGCCAAGTTTCATCATTCGTGAAGACTTGGAACGTTTCTTGAGGATCGTGGAAAAGATAAGACGTCCTTGTTCATCATCACCAACCTCCATTTTGCTGCTACATAAAAGATTCCTACTCTCGAAAAGGTTATGTCTCTCCAACATTCACTCTTTATGATGGAACAGTAATGCTCGAGAACATATTTCAGTTTCTCGAAGTATTGGGGTGAGCATGAACACAACCATGTCATCCGTCTCAAGGAATTTTCAAAGTCTCTCAAATATAGTATATACCATTTAACAACATCGCACCAGGAAGTATTGCAAGTTCAGAGAAATGATTAATGCTTTCTTTGCTGTATTAATGTTTCTTCGTTTCGGTAGCAAATCACCCTTCGATCTTGGAAGGATGTTTCAAAGGAGCAATGAACATCCTAATGATTATGTGAAAAGGTTCGCAGTTCAAGCCATGGAATGCTCATGATCCTAACGTCACATAACAACAACTTGTAGACATGTGCATAAATGGGATGATCCAGGTCTACGAGCTTTACCGGAAAATCTCTCGGTTCCACTTTCTCTTAACTTCACGAAGCGGCTAAGAGATCAGCAACTCGCACCCGCCTTTGGAAAAGCAAAAGACCACTAAAGCCGAGGAACCACGAGAAACTCGAAGTAGCAGGCGTTTGATCAACAAGCAAGTATAACCTCCAACTCTCCACAAACGTTGTTGCGAGAAGGGAACAAACGGAAAGTCGCTCCACAACACAAGCACACTTCTCCATCTCCTAAGAAAGCACAAAGGAAAGAAGCTTAACTTTGGGACCGAAGGAGTACATAGACCCTCTCACAGTCGAACTTTCATTATCTCCGAACCAACCACAAGGAAGCAAGATTAAACCTTAATCGAGCATGTCTGTGAATTGCTGCATTGAACCACATCGTGTCAGGGAGACGTTTATCAATTCAAGAGACACTCCTTGAAGATGTATGACTGGGGACTTCTCACTTTAGTCCATCTCAAAGGGAAACAAATTCAAATGAGCTTTGATTGATGTTGCTTTGCTTTGTCAACGAAATTCCTTTGAACACTCTCAGAGCTGCTGGTATCACCCAACAAGAAGCTACTCATGCTTCAATCTCAATCATGGATCATGAAGGAACATCCAGAGATGCTTATGCCTACATTACTCTTAAGATGAAGACGGAGAAAGCTCGATTCGTAAGATTTAACGGATGAATGAGCATTTAAAGCAATTCCAAACTATGATGGAGTTGAAATAAAAGCCCGAAGAGGATGCGCTAGCATTTATCAGGAGATCCCACACTCAGGAAAGTCTCATTCCTCCTCATACATCCATGTCATATGTTTTCAAATATGCTCTTCTAGTCCGAGGACTCAATCTTACTAGCAACTCTGCTATTGTGAGGCATTATGAATGAATAGCTTCACCACACCAATATTTTACCAAATGGTTGAATCTAGAACCTCTTCAGATTGATCATCTAATTAAGACTGAAATGATGTCTAAACAAAATGAAGAACATCTCGGGTATTCTCCAACGCACGAGTGTCCACATATTCCACAAGCTTGAAGGCTCCACAAACATGGAACCCCATTGGGATTAGAATCAACATAAGATATTGAGCACGGACGGTCGAGTAACAATAAATTTCATGAAAGGAAATCAGCAAAGCAAGATTTTTGCTCCTCTCGCATTCTTCAAGACTTGCAAAGATGCTTTCTCCAACTCCAGCTCCTTGGTCAATCTAGCAATTGCAGCCTCTTTCTCCATCACAACATCATTGAGAAAGGGTATGTTATTCTCACAAGAATCCTTGATAATATTTATTCTCCACTCAAGCCACTTCACATTGAAGCCAAGTGTTCTCCAAATTGTACTCCCAATCAAAGGGTATGTCTTGAGTAACAATCTCTCTAGCTTTGGTTCGTATGTCGCCTATGACATGCAAGATAGCTCCTACTTGCATTGTCAAGAAGTAAACACGTTTGGAGTCTTAGGTAACGATGATATGACCGTATCGCTCCCATATCTCTTTTCATACAAGCCAGCATATCAGTAATCTAATCACCAACTAGTTCATGATACGGAGTAACTCAATGAATGAAGGAGCAAAAGAAATACATGCATTAGGGTATTCGCGGCACCACTATACGAGTCTCAATCATTGAGCAGCTTTTTCTATCCATTGAAGTTGTTTCTTCAATCCTTGGCATGGTTTCTTCTATCCCTCGAAGTGATAACGAACTGAGCTTCGGTTTCTTTAATAGTTTTAGTAAAACCTCCTCATGGGAAGAAATGGTTGTGTTCTTCTTTGATTCACAATATCGTTCGTACCATATCATCAACTTGGTTATTCTCAACTTCATCATTCGACACCTAATATGATGATTACATGAGAATGGAGCGCTCTAAGCATATAAAGTAAAGGCAATCATAAATTCAGGATGTAAGTGATCTAACATCATCAAAGTTATTCATTATGCCTTCAAGACACAAGCAAATAATGCGAAGATACAAGAAAGGCGTTTTCAAGTGTTGAGTCGATTTTATTACAAGACGATGAACTGGGAGCAATTGCAAGAAATCTAAGGTTGAGTCATATACCATTCTTTTCGTACGGATATCCTCACAACATATCCAAAATTCACATCAATTGGATAAGCGAGCAAAACGATGCGGCCAAAATACTCAACTACATGCCAACTGAAAAGTTCCTGGAAGTTTACTGTTACGTAAATTTCGACTACTAAACATGCTCAAAATCCAAAAATCTTCTTCAATAAAGCTAGGAAATTTCCTGGGCATAAGAAAACAGGGGCGGACCACAAAAATCCGACATCGGATGAAGATTCTTGTGTTTTTGCTAAAAAGGTCGAGTTTTAAATTTTGCAGTGACGATTGGCAGCCCAAAACTTTTCGTTCATTCATCAATGGAACTTCTATACATTACAAACCTTGCAATGACTAAGAACTTCTTCTCCCCACCGATCACACATCCGAGAATGGGAAGCGCCATCGCTATCTCGCCGCAGAATAACATTGATTCCCTGACAAAGCCACTTTACAAGAAAGTCACATTGTTCGGGAGAATTTGGGTTGAACTCCCAAATACACCTTCACCTTAGGGAGGTTCAAGCACCATCTTTTGGTCTTTGTAGCAAATCCCGACTTCATCCATAGTCTCATCATCAACAAGGGTCTCTAGAGCAATTCCTTCCATGGTCTTTAACACCAACAAGGGTCCCTAGACAAATCCAATTGTGATCTCAAGATTAAAAGCAGTCTCAAGAACAACATCCTAAGAAGACCGGCCATCAACTATCCATCCTCTTAAGTGTTCGATGGATTACACTTCTCCAAGCACTAATGATTCATATCAAGATATAGACATGAAAGTCTTCCCAAAGCTTGCACGACAACAAACACAAGATTTAAGTCTTCTAAAAGATGTTATCATCACCTCTACAAATGAGATACAACATACTTCAGGCATGGGTTTAAAAATCGTACCAATGAGTGAAGAATTGGACAATACCCTTGATAAAGATGTTCGTCTATACCTCTGCTACAACATACTAAAAGGGCGCATCAATCGGACATACAAGCGAGAAGATATGGCTTCCACACTCGGAAGTTTATGAAATCTGAAAATTTTCATGGGATTACAAGTTATGAAGCACGCGCCATTGACCGCCCTAGACACCTCCAAACCGAAGGATTCTTTGCATATGATTCCACAGTCTCTTAGCTTCAGAAATTTAGGGGTCAATCATCAAATTTGACATCGTATAAGTTTCAGCAACTTCTAGAGCGGATGACATGCAAGCAGTAAATTTCTAGACAGGATTCATAACACTCACGAGTTGAGCGACGTCCCTAGGTATTTCCACAAAGTCTTTAAGCCTTGATATCTCCATCTTTCTATAAATAAGAAAGAATAAAGAGAAGGAACGAAGAGAAGATCCAACCAATAATCGGGGATTTGTGATGTCTGCTACTGGATACCGTGTGTCCCTCCCATGACGGCTCCATAAGTTTAAAGACGCAAGCAAATGGATGTTTTGCAGCAATCTCTTCGAGATGATATTCGGGATCATCATAGACAACATCCAAGTGGTCATTTTACTTACATTCAACATGTAAATCGATCTTGGCTAAACTTTCATCCTTCATAGGGTGGATACGGCTCAACTCTACGATCAACGGGTTCTCGCTTTTCATCTTCGCTCTCTTCTTCCTCACCATCAAGAGGCGTACTACAAATCAACTACCTCATCTGGGACGACCCCTTGGCATGAACATTGTCCTCATGTTTCTGATGAATATTTCTGGAAAATCGAGACACCCGGGAGTCACCATTGTCTATTACTTAAAAGCGTGGAGTCAAAATATGTTGGAAACAACACGTGCAAAAACGGTAACAATCCAACTCTTATCTCTGCTTACAATTTCACCGACGATGGGTGATTTTAAAACTTGCTCGTTTCTTCCAGAAAAAAGAGCAAAATTCGTTATTCAAAATCAAAACTTGATTTTTCATAAAACCGTGAACATAGCTTTCTTTAGTGAATATTCACTATTGCATTGTGGAAGTTCACCAAGGCAATATTTCATCATAAATTTGTCAACTTTTAATGATTACTCCAAAATCAATATTTGATTTTCAACAAAAAAATAATATATATTACTCACGTAATTTTTTAAAAAAACCGCGTGAGAAAAAACTCACGGAATAATAAAAATCGTGAATAGTCTGATTTTTTAACAAAAAAAATCTCTTTTCCTTCGTATAATTGTCCGACTTTGAAACGAGGGTTTATTTCGATTTTGTGAAAGCCTCACACCTTTTAAGATAAAGTTTTGGTTTCCATGAAAGTTCATAAACAAAATTTTATCACTAGACACAGGTCTATATATAAAAAAATCTCTCCTAAAATAGGGATTATTACTAATCTCTCCGGTCGCGCTTCTAATATGGCCGGACAGTGGCGATCGAAATGGCGGTCTGGCGACAGAGCCCGACGAAAAATTTCTCTCCTATTCTTTGACGTGAAGGTGAAGAGAGATGCGGAGTGGTGGTCGTGTGGAGAAGAAATTAAAAAAAAAAAGGATATTTATCCCTTTTATATCAAATTTTATTTCCAAAAACCTAATTCCACAAGGATTTCTTTTTGGGCCTCATGAATCCTAAACGACCAAGGTTCCATCACCAAATCAGCTGTGATCATTTATCTCGTTAGGCAGAGGCTCATTTGTCTTTGGGATCTTTTGTTCAAGCCATGGTTTTCTCAATCGAAAATCCGGTAACATCTATCTTTCGACTAAGTTCAATTCTTATTTCGTTTGTAACTAGAAAATCACCATCCGGTCCGATCGAGGAACATGATTTGTCCTCACTAGCGGGGGGACTTTAATGTAGATGGTGGATTTTTGGCAAGGCTAAAATCGTAAAACCATAATTATACATGCTCTGATCCGGCAATCGGATGAGTATTGAGGCTCATGTCTCTCATCGAAGCATGAAAGCTCATGCCACAGAATCTCTCCGATGAGAATATGTCTCTCGAGTATATGTAGATGTGTAGTCTCTCGGTGAGGCAACGACATATCTCATGAATACGAGCAATTCCGTAATTACTTCTATATAGAATCGAAAGATTGGACGGCTCCTAGACATCTTACTGCTAGTATACATCAATAACGTCTTCATGATGTAACAATGTTTTCCCCGACTATATAAAAGAAATATGGCGCTTCAACAAGCTCATATCGCTCGATTCATGAATAATTAATTGCTCTAGACGATCGTACTAGTATAGAGCCATCAATTAATTATTTATAAATCATTAGATTCATTAATTGAATCCACAGAAAATATTCTACATTATTCATAATATTTCGATTACTTCAATTCATGGTTCTTTGAGAATTCCATGGGTTAGTAATAAATATTCAAGGGCATCTGAGCCGCAATCGAGTAAGCGCTGACCAAAATGGTGCAAGTGTACTCAGCAATAATGCACTAACGAGCACCTGAATGCACGAACGAGCATTCCAAAATACGAAGGAACGATGAACCTATGCAAAATAGGAAGAAAAATAATAATAATAAAATATTAGCTAAGGCGCTAGGGGCTGGGATCACCGGCCGGCCATCATGTCGTGGCCCGGTCCCACGCCTAATTCTCTATTTTATTATTTTTTATTATTTTTCCTTGATCTCATGAAAATTCCTTCATTTGAACAAATATCCTTCATTTTAAGGAAACTCCTCAGTTTCATGGTGTTTCCTCCGGATCAAAGAAATAATAAAAATTAGGAAAGGTAATCATGACCGAGCTCACTAGCCGTGGTCATGCCTAGTTGTGGATCGGTCCCACACCTTGCATTCCTTATTATTTTATTATTATTTCCTTCATCCCATGAAATTCCTTGATTTCATGATATTTCCTTCACATCAAGGAAAAAGATATAAAATTAGGGAAGAGGGGAAGTGGATAGGGTTTAGCCGACGACCATGCCCTAGTCGTGGCGGTCCCCACATGCCTCTTATTTTATTATTATTAATTATTATGGTTTCCTTCATCTCATGGAAACTCCTTCACTTTAAGGAAAACTCATTTATTTCAACAAACTCCTTGATTTCATGGTATTTCCCTAAAATCATGAAAATAATATAAAATTAGGAAAAGTGCCATGGGACCGGCTTAGTAGGCCTGGCCATCACCTTAACCATATCCAGTCCACACTTCACGATTCCTTCATTTTATTATTATTATTTCCTTAAATCTCATTAAATTTCCTCAGTTTGAGCAAAAACCTTGATTTCTTCATATTTTCTCAAATGATTGCTCAAATGCACGCGTGAAAAATATCAAAATTCTCGGGACGAGATGCGGACACTTATGGTGACATGATCATATTACCTCGACCGACCAAGGTTGGCTCTTTGGCTTGCAAGGATCCGGTCACACACATTTTCACCATTTGACCTAATTTGTTCACATTAGGTTCAAACTCTTCCCAAACAACTTGGAATTTCATAAAACGATCGTCGGGTCGGGTCCCATGACTAACCAGGCAGTTTCATGACCCCTTGGTCGGTCCCTTATCTCTTCAAAAATCAGGTTTTATCACAAGGCTCGCATTTAGCATTATTTTAATAAATGATTAAATCAAAGACTTAATCATCCTTTCACCTTGTTGGTATTCAAGAGATTTTGTATTTGCTCACTGTTATCCGGGCTCTACATGGCCTACTCCATCATCCCATGTATCCAAGTCCTCCTTTACTACGTGGTTGATTTTCAATAAATCATCAATTGATGAACCAATTGATCAAAATTAGGGTTTCTAATCCAAGGTTCATAATTCGATTCAAACGCTAATAATTTTATGTTGATCCCATGATCAACATTTTAATTAATTTTTCAGTTGATTGCGATTTTTAAATTAATATTTTATTTGGTCCGCCACTAATAATTCATTAAACGAAGCTAAACATTGCTCGGAGATGAGCAATATTTTCTCGGTAAGCAATATTTGTTCAACTATCAATATTCAACAATTCATCGAATGAGCAATATTTGCTCACCTTAACTATCAACATTTACCTCGAGAATTATACCACCAGTCTCCATGACCACGTTCGATTCATGAGTCTTAGAGCATTTACAAATCACATTCGGCTAAATAATACAATGACTCATCGCCTCATAAAGTCAACAACTCACAATTCATATACATATACGCTTTGCAAACTCCACAATCACGGTAGATATCAATCGTAATACATGGGGGATATTAACTAGGGTTTTGGTATGGTTATTTACTGCATGTGTGTTCATGCAATACCTAAGATAATGTAAGCAAGTCGTAAATAGTTGAGAATTAGCAAAGTAGTGGATGGAAAATCAACCAAGTATCAGATCATTTAGCAATCCTAGGTTTTAACACGATTTCCTTCTCACTCTTTGACTCCAAAGAATCGTCACACTTCATGGGAGCAAGGTGTTTACAATTCTAGCAATATAAATAAGCCATCAATCATGATTGAAGGACAAGACAATCTTTCATAAAGATACTCAAGAGATTAACAACTCAACGCCCTCAGCAATTACTCTCAACAGGCAAATTCAATCAACTGTAGACTTATCTATTTCTTCAATGCCACTATCACTCCAACACACCTACAATCTTCGATCACCATTGATCTCACACATTTCTGACTTCCCTCCTATAGATCGACCCATCCTCTCTTGTGATCGAATTGAATCTGGAACTACCATTGTCTTGGTTTAGGCCGAGTCCTATAGATTGATCTCTGAATTCAAAGCACTCCATTTTGCGGTGCATTTGTGTGGGAGGTTTGGATTCGCTTTCGGTTTTAGGAGTTTCCTCCGCACGGTCGTCTCCTCAATTCCGTAAAAACCAGCAACTTGATTTTGCCCCATCTACAACTTTTAATAAGAATGATCAAGTTGATTTCTAAAAGTATATTGGAGTTAGTCCATACAGGAATGCTAAGCGAAATATTGGGTGTGATGTTTGTATTTTTACGATTTTTCAAAAAAATGATAAAGAAGAGGGGTAACTGTTTTGGAGGAAGAAGAGGAGGTCGCGGTGGTGATTCAATATCATACCACAGTTTCAAACTTCATCATCAAGACTACCCTAGTTTCACCCAGCCTTAATCATCATCATTATAGCATTCTATCATAAAGGAGTATGTTAGAATGCAGTCATCGAAGAAATTATGGTGGGTCTACTTAACACTCATGTCAGTGTGATAAATTGTGGTGCCTTGAACTCTAAGCGTGATAAATTAAGGATTCTTTGGTTGGGGATGACTATGTTGCACAAGGTGCCAAAGTGGCCATATTTTTCACTGCAGGACAAGGCGACCGATTTCAAAGGGCGCCCAAAAAATTGTATCTTTATAAAAATTAAAATAAATTTTTTTCAATTAATTTTATAACTTATATTAGTTAACTTTCTAACCCTATCCTAACTAGTATTGGATATATATATATATATATGCATATATATTACCATTAACATATTCAATTCATTTGCTTGTCTATTTTTACCTAAAATTTTGCATATCCGTGACAACTAATAGTATTACATAATTTAATTTGATATGATATTCCTATAATTTTCATGGTAAATATTTATGTGATTATTATAGTAATACGGCGGCTCAGGATTTTACCCCCGACATCGCATTGTGCCTTACACCTTCAATAACATAGGTTGACACAGAGCAAATGATCACATGTCTACTAAGTCCTACCTCTTCTCCACTTATAACCCCAATCCTAGTAAACCTTGTATTTTGGACGGTCCATGGATCTCTAATTATTGTCTGCGAGTGAAGGACGTGTTCGATAACTAGTTGCATGTTTATTTATACGGTGTTACATGTTAGAATCTTTCTTACAACCTTCTTTCAATCGGTCAAATAACTAAAGATTTGGCAAGGTGCAAGTTTACTTTTATGATACACGTTGTGTTTTTTCAGATCTTTTCACTAGAGCAACAATTGGTTTTGGGCAAAAAGACATAGGGTCCTAGTACTATTTGAGTTACGAGGGGAAAATAAGATGATAGTAAAGATCTTAAAAATCAACAAGTGCATCTAGTTCTGAAGAGCAAGTGTTGTTGTGGCATAAAAGATTAGGGGCATCTATCTCTTTTGGGTATTTACAAAGGTTGATCCCTAACTTGTTCTCAGAACTTGATGTCTCT
This sequence comes from Papaver armeniacum, assembly GCA_023531295.1. NCBI lineage: Eukaryota > Viridiplantae > Streptophyta > Magnoliopsida > Ranunculales > Papaveraceae > Papaver > Papaver armeniacum. The sequence continues at coordinate 62,928 of JAJJWW010018920.1, forward strand.
AAATTTCATTATGAAACATGTGAGCTAGTTAAACATCACCATATCCCATGCCCTTTAAGCATGAATAGAATTTTATATTCTTTTGTTGTTGTTCATAGTGATGTTTGGGTTCCTTCATGAGCCACTACTACTTTTGGTATCGATTGGTTTGTAAGTTTCATTGATGATTACACTCGGGTCTTTTGGGTTTATTGCGAGAAAGATAATAGTGAGGTTCATTCTGTTTTTAAGATCTTCATAAATTTTTCCTTACCCATTTTAACACAAAAATTTAAGAGTTAAGATCTGATCGAGGTGGTGAGTATCTAAAACAAGGTCTTTCTTTTTTACTTCTGGAACATGGGATTGTCCACCAAACCTCTTGTCTTGACTCCTCGCAAAATGGTATTTTGAGAATAAAAAGTCGGCACTTATTGAAGCTACTAGATGTTTGTTGTTTTCTATGAATATGCCAAAAGTATTGGGTTGATGATATCCTTCTGCGGCGCATTTTGATAAACAAGATGCCTTCTAGGGAGCTTCGAGTTTCAAACATCTCTTGCAAATATTTCTCTTGGTCTTTCTTTTTGAACTTCCTATCTGATTCCAAAAAAATTGGGTGTGTTTGTTATGTTCATGTCCATAAACAAGATAGGAGTAAATTATATCCTAGAGCTCTAAGTTTGTTTTCTTGGGATACTCGTCTACTCAAAAAGGCTATAAGTGTTGTCACCATCCTATAGGAAAATTTTATTTATCTATGGATATAACCTTTGGTAAAGATCAATCCTAGTTCTCGAGGTATTAGGGGGCTTCTCTTCGAGTGGGAGAATAATACATATTGAGAAGATCATCCTTGGTTTGATATTCTCGTTCGATTACCTAAGGAAAGTGGTATTCAGTTTGTTGTTCCTCAACTTTTTATGACTCCTCAACTTGTTCCTAGATTTCGCTTATAAAAACGAAGAGACAAAGCTCCTGAAACGGAACTAGAACCTCCTACAATTCGCTGAAACAACCTTAAGAGCTAACAACCTTGAAGCTAATGAAGACGATTTTTCAGGCATGAGTCCACAAATGTTTGTGGAAGATAGATATCCTGTAGTCGGTGATGACACGTGGAAGCTTAGATATCCTAGTCGTACACGTAAGTTTTATTGATCATCCAATTTTTAATTTTGTAGCTACTCATCATCTTGTCACCTTCTTATGTCGCTTTTGCAAATAAATTATCATCTATTACAATTCCTACAAGAGTCAAGACGCTCTTCTTGATCCAAGAGTGGAAGCAATCTCCGAGTAGAAGAAAAGAACGCTTTAAACAAGAATTTCACATGGGATGAGGTCGAACTACTAAAGGGAAAGAAGACGGTTGCAAGTGGGTTCATTGTGAAGTACAATGATGGAACTATTACAAAGCAAGATTAGCCAATGGATATACTCTTGTTGCTAAGATGAACACTATTTGCGTCATATTATCTTAAGAAGCAAACAAGGATTGGTCACTTGAAAAGTTTGATGTGAAGAATGCTTTTCTTAAAGGTGATTGGAAGAGGAAGTATACATGGACTTTACTCCTGGATTTGAAATAGCCACGTGAAGGTAAAGTATGCAAGTTAAGGAAATCTATATATGGTGTGAAGCAGTCTCCAGGGGAATGATTCGGCAGGTTTACCCAGAGTATGTTGAGATATGGATTTAGGAAAAGCCGGGCAGATCATACCTTGTTCCTCGAACGTTCACTGAATGGAAAAATCACCACATGCTTACCGACTATGTGGATGATAATGACAGGTGATGATGTGGAAGAAATAGGGAAGGCAAAATCTTACTTGGCCTCGAAAATTTGAGATAAAGGACCTAAGAGAGTTGCGCTACTTTTTAGTAATTGAAGTGGCAAGCTAAAAAAAAATGGGTATCCACATCTCCCAAAGGAAATATGTTCTAGATCTCTAAACGTGATGAGGATGTTGGGATGCGAAGGCCTATTGACACTCCAATAAAACCAAAATAGAAGTAGGAGAAGACACCGACGGCATTCGGTGAACAAAGAGAGGTATCATAGGTTAGTACAAAACTAATTTACATGTCTCGTCCTGATATTGCATACTGTATGAGTGTTGAAATCCATTTCATGCATGCCCCACGAGAGACACATATGGATGCAATATATCGAATACTTCGCTACCTGAAGTCTGCACCAACAAAAGAAGTGTTATTCAGAATGACCACATGGAGGTTGAGGCATACACAAATGCAGATTGGGCAGGCTCCGTGATTGGATCGTAGGTCTAACAATGGACATTGTCCATTCGTGGGAGGAAAACCTAATAACTTTGCACAACAATAAGCAAATCGCCAGCTATATCCGGTGCAATAGAGTTTAGAGTTATGGCCCATGGAATCTGTGAGTTATTATGGATAATAATAACATTGATAAGAGATTGGATTGGTCCTAAAAGTCATATGAAGTTGCATTTCCACAACAAGGATGACATCAAGATTGCTCACAATCCCGTCCAACATGATAAACCAAACATGTGGAAGTTGACACACATTTCATCAAAGAGAAATTGAATGCGGGAGTTGTCAACACTCCCTTTGTAAGAACTGAAAATCAGATTGCAGATATTCTGACAAAAGGAGCCCCAAGTCGACCATTCAAATCTTTCCTTGATAAGCTTGGTATACTCGATATCTATACACCATCTTGAAGGGAAGTATTGAAATATGAGTTTCATGGTCATAATACATGAGATGCTACAGGGTAGGATTAGCGTACAATGATTTGTGAACAGTGTTTAGATATTTTCTCCCTATGAGGGTATAATTGTAATTGTACAAATCTAATGTATGAAAAGAGGGGTTTACCCTCTGAGTGGAACACTCTCTTCCATTCACTCTCTTTTGATTTCCACAGTTTCAACCTACATCACCTGGTGTTTCTTCCCAACCATATCAAGTCTAGCTGGAGCAAATGAGAAAATATTATGTTCGAAAGTCGCCATCCAAGGAGACCTTTAGTGGGTCTACTTTTATGGCTCAATCAGGTAACAAAGGTAATTTGGCAATGAAGTTAGATCTATGTGTGACAAATCTAAAGACTTATGGATTGTCGATTATGGAGCAACTGGTTGCACATTTACCGCAAGTCTGGCATATTTTCCACGTATAATCCCAATCCCAATAAACTTTGTATTTTGACAACGGATGGATCTCCAACTGTTGTCTCTAGTGGAGTGAGTATTCCGATAACTAACTCCATGTCCCCTTCTACGGTGTTATATGTCCCCCAATATTTCTTTTAGTCTCCTCTCCATCTATAAAATAACCAAACCCTTAATATGTTGTGTTACCTTCTTTGACACGTTGTGTTTTTGAGTAACCCTATCTGTAAAACGATTGGTCACGGTAAAGAAAGAGGGGTCTTTACTACTTGGGAATTCAAGGGACAATACAGGAACTTACAAATTAACAAGCTTATTCTAAAGACAAACCCGGTTGTGGCATTAACGATTGGGGCATCCTTCTTTTGGGTACTTGAAAAGATTATTCCCCAAGTTGTTTTCAGAACTTGATATTTCTAAATATCATTACGAAGCATATGAGTTAGCTAAACATCATCATGTTTCATATCCTTTAAGCATGAATAGAAGTTTACCTCCTTTTGATGATATAGTGATGTATGGTTTCCTTCATGTGTCATTAGTTCTTCAGGTTTTTGCTGGTTTGTAACTTTCATAGATGATTACTCTCGATTTTCTTAGGTTTATTTATCGAAAGATAAAAGCGTCGTCCACATTGTTTTCAAGATTTTGATAAATTTGTCCTTATCCAAATTAACACAAAAACCCAAGTGTTAAGATTCGACCGAGGTGGTGAGTATCCAAAACAAGGTCTTTTCGCATACTTTTTGGAACATGGGATTATCAACCTATCCTCATGTACCGACACCCCTCAGTAAAATGGAGTTGCTGAGCGAAAAAACGGCATTTATTGGAGGTTACCAGATGTTTGTTGTTCCAAATGAATGTGCCAACTGCAACACAGTTGATTAACAAGATACCTTTTCGAGTTCTAAGTTTTCAAACACCTTGTGATATGCTTTCTTTTGGCCTTTCATGTCAACTTTCAATACCTATTCCTCTAAAATTATCTGAGTATGTTTGTTCAGAGTAAATTAGGTTCTAGAACTCTTAAGTGTATTCCCTTAGGATTTCCGCTACTCAGATAGGCTACAAGTGTTGCCACCCTCCGGCGGAAAAAGCCTATGTATCTACAGATGTCACATTTTATAAAGATCAAGCATATTTCTCAACTACCGAGACTTCTTTTCAAGGGGAGAGTACTTATGTTGAAGATCAGCCTTGGTATCATATTCCTCGTTCAACACCTAAGAGCATCTCCAATGCTTAGGGTCAAGGTCATCCTATGTGGAGGTCTTATTAAGACTTTTTGGTTGTGGGTCATTCACTACATGACAAAAAATAATAAAGGTAAGACTTTCTACCTAAATTCCATCTCCAATCCCTAAGAACGTCCACAATGGAAGACCAAAACTATAAATTTGGTCCAAAAACCAATCACAGTGGAATGGAGTAAAGAGTATATGGTGGAGTATAACCAAATATCAAAGTAAATTTGGTCTGAAATCCGGAGTATAACTATATTTAGTCGAGCGGACATTAAAATTGTGTTTGATACCGAGCGTGGGTATAATAACCGTTTGAGGTGGGCGAATGTATAATATTCGTAAGTTGGTGAGGCATGGATTTAAAATCCGTCGAATGAGGCGAAGTGATAAACCGGCGCCCGATGGGCGTTTATATAAAGTCCGTCCCAAGGACAAAGCAACATTTAAACCCCCTGACCCGAAATGATTTAGCTCCCGGGTTGGATCCCCACGGGCCATAAAAAGGAATGTGAGAGGGGGTGGGACCCACACTTAACCCACCCCCTATAAATCCGCTGAGCATTAGGTTTGTGAGACTTTGTCTCACACGGTACACACCTCGGGATCCAACCCGCGGTGTGTCTATCACTTCCGGTTTCACTCAAACCAACTATTTAAACTCCATTTCAAGTATAAGTTGGAATCCAAAAATAATGTGGCAAACGGAAGTAAATACCTAGTCAGACATGTGCGACCATTTAAGAAAAGGGAAGAGTATTAATTTTTTTTGAGTTTCGTCGTGACATATGAGGATCATGGTCATATTTGCTTAGCTAACATCCTCTCTGTTTTGATAAAATTCCTTGGCTAACACCAGGCATTGATATTAATTCCGCCGCATCAGGCGATGACATAATGTGCGCCTATGGATCGAGCGTAATTTATACATCCGTCTGATATCAGACGTACACTAAGGCTTAGTTTGGTATTGCTGCGGTTTTTAAAAAAACACTTTTTTGTTGTGCGTTGCAGTGCTGTGCTGTGAGGAAAAATCAGTTAGACGTTTGGTAAATATTAATTAAAACTAAAGCCGATTAAAAAAGTAATCAAAGTGTGTTTGGTAAAATATGAGATTCAACCATGTGTTGTGGCAAATGACAAAAACATACATATTATGGAAAATAGTTTTATTAAATTTTATTGGGTTTAAAAATAATTAATATTTTTACTATTAAATATAAATATAAATATATTAAATATTAAATTTACTAATTGTACTATTATTATGATTGTTAAAAAAATTTATTTTACTTAACCACTTTTTTATATATATATATATAATTTTCAAACCAAAAATCAAAATAAAATTAAGTAATTTTAATATTTGTTTTTATTTTTATTAATGAAATGGTGTCATAAAATAGTTTGAAAATAAAATATAATAATATTTAAAGAATAAAATATATATATGAAATAAAAAATTGATTGTATATATATTTAAGGGTAATTTTTGTCATTTACAAAATAAAATAGGGACAAAAAGGATAAATCAAGCATTAAATATTGGTGGGACCAAAGCTTATGCTTTTCTAGCTTTTAAAAGCTCCTCCTCCCCAGCTTGGAAGTGCTTTGGGTAAAAAGCACTTTGATTTTTGTTTACCAAACACCGATTTCAAAAATTATTGACATATATAGGTTTTAAAAGTGTTTTTGGAAAAATAAAAGCATTACCAAACCCAGCCTAAACATACGCTCCACACCAGGCGTTAATATTGTGTACGCCCAATTCAAACGTAGATTATACGTCCGCCCGAATATGAGACGTAGATTATACATGCGCTTGGTTTCAGGCGTTGATTAAACGTCCGCTCTACCAAATTTTACTCCTTTACCATAGGGTCACACCACGGAGTAAACCAAATTTTTTTAGTTTTTTTTGGTTTTTGCTCTTTCGTTATACTCGCATGACTGGAGTTGCTCTAAGGTCCTATCCAACACTTTTTTCTCTAAATTTAGAGACAAAAGATGACGTGGACTTAAAACCCACGGTCATGAAGAAAGTCTAAATAAGACTTTCTCCTTTACCCCCACTTGATCCCCACATGTACATGTCATCTTATTTTATGACCTCCACCCTAGTGTTGGGATGAAAAGTTTGGTAGAAAAACTCTTAAATCTTATGTGTCATATGAATTTAAGACCTTGACCCCTAGCATTGGAGATGCTCTACGGAAAGTGGTACTCCACTTGGTATGACTTCTTAGTCTAGGTCTACTTCTGCCTATTGTTTATTTGTGAGGAGAAATTAGTAAGTTGCAGAGAAAAAACAATCGCAATAGCTAGGTCTAGCGTTGTATAGGTTTAGAGCAATGGCTCATGAAGTTATATTATGACTACAAGGTCGTCATTAGCATTGCTCGTAATCCGAGTCTTCTTTTTTTTCTTTTTTTGATCGGTCAAGAGGAGGATTCATTGAAAATAAGGTACTTAAGGGGTACCTTGAATCGCTCGTAATCGAGTCCAACATGATAAACCCAAGCATGTGGAAGTGGATAGATATTTCATCAAAAAAAATTGAAAAAGGGCTTCCAAGTCATCCATTCGACTCTTTCCTCAACAAGCTAGGTACGGATATATCTACGTACCTGCTTGAGGGGGAGCACTGGAATAGTCCTGATAGTTTGCTCGTTATTGGTCAGTGGAATAGCAAGTTAAATGTGTGGTCCAGGGAACATTTCCGAAATAAAAGGATAAATGTCATCCAAGTAGTGCATAGTTCCGTTGTAAGAGAGAGATCTTTTATTGTTGGAGGAGTAGTGAACAGTGTAATCTAAATATTTTACTAATTAATCTAATAAAGGAATACTTGTACTTGTGCATAGCAAGTGTATAAAATCAGAAGAAGATGAAGACTTGGTCGAGAGAATCATCAAGGATTGGGGTATACCCAAACTAATAAACACGGCTGAGGATACCCAAACTAATTAGAAGCGAGGAACGAGCAAACTTGACAATATTTAATCACGAATTGGAGGGGTGATACCCAGAAATAGAAGATAAGACAAAATTACCGAAGGAGAAATCTTGCACGGAGAGAAGAATCGAGAAGAAACCGAGACACTACATTGTCATTTAGAAGTAAAACCAAGCCACCCCTTAACCTTGTATTTTCTAAATGGCTAATATGCCCTTGTTCAATTAACACTAAAAAATCTAACTTGATTAGCTTAATTAATTGAGTTTAGATTAAAATTTTGAAATTATGAATTCATTAGTGTTTAACTAGGCTAGATCATGTGCAAGAAACTTATGGTGAGTTCGATTTGGATCAAAAAATTGTTTTGAAAATGTGAAAAGTCGTGCAAGAATGGGCATCAAACAAACGTTTGACATAAGGTGCCGGGGGAACTCATGTTCATAGATGCACATGGTCGAAGACGTTTTAGAACAAAAGCCAAGAATTGAAGATTGTCCACTCTCGCACCATCGAAGCATGACAATTCAAAGAGAGTAGACGCATGATGTACGGATGAAGAAACGACGCGAAAAGTGGCTAAGACTATTTCTTTCTCTCCATGAAGTACCAAAAGGAAGAGACACGATGCCCGTTGGTTGTGAAACTAGAGATTAAGAAACATCATGGAGAAGATGATGAGGTGTGTTTGCTGGCATATGAATTCTAATCGCAAGGTCTATAATAAATACTTACAAGAATGGGCGGAAAAGATGAGGACGGATTCCCTCGACTACAAGATATATGGAATTCGCAACAAACCAAAGGGAGAAGTTCATACTACAAGGATCTTCGGTTGATGTGGGTATAATTGACATATCCATGAGATTGGAAGGACCTAGCATGAGGTCGGTCAAGAAAGAAGTGCCAAAAGAAAGGGTTGGAAGTGAGAAATGAAACGAGAAAGGAAAAAAGAACTATAGAATGCCGGCGAGGTGAATGCATATGCACTGACATAACAATGAAGAAGCAAAAGTTATGAAAAAATACCCCGCAAGAGTAAAATGAGAATACGACTATAAGATGCGAATACTTTGACATAACTAATGGAATGATTTAACAAATATTGAATGGGACGAACCTTATAATTTCAGAAGAGGCAAATGTAAGACCTAAAGTGCGTCATATAAGAAGAATATTTTCGAAAATTAATCCTCGCCGTTATATGACCGAGGTCTCTCTTCCTAGGAGATTTTAGGAGTGCCCGGGAGGATGAATAGAGATGAATATGGGCCTTTAACCACATAAACCCTATAGGTATAAGGGATAAGAGTAATTGTTAAATTCGTGGGCAACCGGGAGATGATGAAAAGTCGGCATTTAAATGTCATGAGGCTTTGTTTTCAAGGAGAACCTTAGGCAATGACCCCGCCGACGAGATCAATGGGTCTTTACATGAAAGTGTGACGGACGTCTCATGATTTGCCGCACTGACTAAGTAATGTCATGGGGCTTTACTGCAAGGACAATAATTGTCGAAAATAAAGGGCAGGGAGGACCATTGTCCGCCACGACTACCGAAATGATCGAGAAAAGTAGGTTTCTTCACTCATGGAGATACCAAGCAATACAAAATTCGACATCTGAAGAATACAATGTAAAAATGATGATGACCGATTTCATAAAAATGTGAAGAAGTCATAATTAAGAAGAAGAAAATAAGAGGATTATTCAACAAGGGATTTAATCTTTTATTTGATTCGATCTTTGTTGACAACTTTCGTTCATAGTCATTTGAGAATTGGGGACTTCATCATCACTTACTTCCAAAGGATTTATTCGACAGCAAAATATCATTTTCCGCTTTAAGATGGAATTGACGCTAAATGCCTTTGACGATTTTTTCAATATCCTTTTTTGGATTTCCATATTTAGAATAAGCGAGGTGGAGGATAGTGAAACGAAGCTTCTCTCGCAGTCCGTATAACAAATAGTTAGAATAAACATAAATTAAGATAGTCAAATAATTTGACTACCTTCCTTTGAGAAGTAAGATGTTGAATTAAAGTCATGGGTTATTCCCTAAACGGTCCATGACATCATCATCAAAGAATCTCCAACTAAGCCTTTCAATCGAGAAGAAAGTTGGATTTTTCAATTTACACCAGTTATTCTGATTTTTTTCGATAAAGTTTCCAACTCCAAATTAGTTTTAGTCAAAACATAAGAGAGGCGAGATAAGTCATTACTTAATGAACCCTTTCGATAAGTTATTTATTTCACTACTGTATTGTATGAAGATTAATTTTATCCGAAAGAACCTTAAAGGATTCGTTAGAGGAATTTTCTACCAAAAAAGATGAGTCACCCTTTGTCAAAGGAACTCAAGTGAGAAGAGGAAGTTTTTAGTTGGAGCATTGATTTTCAGGAGGACAAAGCTAGGGTGAACTTGGTTTTTTTTGGAGTTAAATAAGAAACAGGCAACAATATATTGTTCATAAAAAGAAATGTTTCTTAAATACCTTGTCACTGCAGCTTTCTTTTGTTAACCATAGATTTTGCTCGCAAAGCAAAGCCAATGTGGCGAAGCAGCCCAAAGAAAGAAGAGGGTCTTTCACGATAAATTTGGTTTTGGGTTGATTCTTGCTAAACAACAATGGCGGAAAAGAACTATGAATAGTCAACCACAAGATCAAACTAGATATGGCAAGATTAACAAACCTGGATGCCATGAGAACAACAACTAGGAGTACGGAAGATGAAAGGGAAAAGAAACTTCTTCACAAGGAACACCCCTATAAATAGATGAACACTAACATTAAATGAAGAAATTCTTTCGGGGCCGTTCCTCTGCCAACAAAGACCAAAGATTACTACAATAATGCATTTTCCCTAAAAATCGCTCTCTCAAGCAATATTCAAGGAAAAAGAGGCAAGATGTAGGATCATAATATCGCAACGATTTTGACAACTAAAATAAATGACGCGATTTTTTTTATATGTTTTGAGTCCGTTGTAAGAGAGAGATCTTTTAGAATTGTTAGGCAAGATTTTTTAGTATGGGGTAATTTGGTCTTTTAACACCTTTAAACACCCCTTAGACACAAAATATAGTGAGGGTGTAGTGTGGGAAACTCCATTATTGGATGGGAACATATGAAATGGGTATACCCCTAATAAAGGAATCTCGCCAGTGTATAAAAAGGGAGCTTCTCCTATGGGTGTGATTACACTCTTTCAGGCACTCTCTCTGTGTATACAATAGCGGATACATGCGAGACATGGATGCAGTGTATGGAATACTTCACTACTTAAAGTCTTCTGCACCAGCAAAAGGATTGTTACATCCAAAGAATGATCATGTGGAAATTGAGTCATACACTTACAGGTCTACCTCTGACTATTGTTCCTTTACGGGAGAAAGCGTAGTAACTTGGCGCAGAAAGAAGTAGGTCCAGTGCTGAAGTAAACTTTAAAGTTACGGCTCATAGAATTTGTGCGTTATTGTGATTAAGAATACTGTTGAAGAAGATTGGATTTAGCCTTACAAGCCCTATGAAATTATATTGTGAGAACAAGGCTGCCATCAGCATCGCCCACAATCCAGTCCAACATGACAAAACCAAGCATGTGAATGGATAGACACTTTATCAAAGAGACATTGAATGAGGAAGTCATCAGCACTCTCTTTGTAAGAACTGAAAATCAGAGTACAAATATTCTGACAAAAGGAGTTCCAAGTCGTCCATTCAACTCATTCCTCGACAAGCTAGGTATGCTAGATATCTACACACCTGGAAGGACAGAGGGAAGGGGTGCAAGTGGGGTCATTTGCACCCACTAGATTTTGAATCTCAGTGATTAAGGTTGGGATCGTTTCAACTACAGTGTCTTGTGGGTGCAAGTTTCTATTGGCAAACTTGAAATTTGTAATGTTTACGCGAGAATATCTTTCTGAAGACTAAAATTAAAGCGACCAAAACTAAAGCAAAGATGACCTTATTTGCTGATGATATTGATCACAAATAACTTGAATTTGAAGCCTAAACATGGATTAAAAAAAAAAAAATCGGAACAAGTGTGTAAAAAGGGAGCTTCTCCTATGAGTGTAATCGCACCCTTCCATTCATTATTCCTCTGTTTCTACAAAATCGAGTTACCTAACAAAAAAATTATCAGACAACCAAGTAACAAAGCACTCACAGAAAATTCAGGTTGGGATTTCGTCTTCTGTGCTTGCTGATACAATCGAGGTTGGGATTTCGTCCTCTGTGCTTGCGGATACTTTAGAATAGTCCAATCAAAATATAATCAAATGTGTATCCTGCCATTCATGATGATGAAACGGTTATTGACGGATAACTTTGCAATAATATAGACGTGATATGAAAGGAAAAACTTTTCTCAGAAAGGTAGATACCTTCACGAGTAAACAAGTCACGAAAAAGACGCTTCAAAAATCCATAGTCAGGTCGTTGGTCAAATGTCAAAGAGTGGCAGTAACGGAAGTATGACACAAACTCCACTGGATGAGACTTGCACAAAACCTGTTGTAAATTAAAAGAACTTTTAAGTTTATACACACAAACATGTATCAATGCGACAGACAGAAGTTAATAACACATACTTCGATTGGAGTTGATAACTTCTTCTCACATTTCTCGGTGGATGCTTTTGAACCCTGCCACGGAAGGCTACATGCAGAAATATTTATACAATGTTTCATAACTGCACTAGGTGGAAAAAGTTGAAGCAGCTAAAGGACATACCTTCCTCTCAAAAAATAGAGAAGGACATAGCCTAAAGACTCCAAATCGTCCGTCGACTTTGCTCTGATGTGAGAAACAAAAATGAGAAAATCTGGCAATCCAGTGATCTAAATATAGGAATTAGCAAGCTTGTATTACCATTTACTTACCAATTCCCAGATGAGTATTGCAACTCGCATAACGTGCAGTTCCTATTAGATTTTTGTTCTCCCTGTATAATGTTCAGGGGAAGGACAGTGAACCAGTTATTCAATTGAAGAACTTAGCTCTAGATAACTAAACACTGGATCGCCAGGGTAAAGCTACACATTTTGAGATGGTATCCTCATCCCTAAATAATCATGGCTACTACACTAAGCGCAAACAACTGGTCAAATTTTCAAACAAAACGAGAGGAGAGGCAATCAAGTGACTGTTGTATTCTGGATGCCAACACGAATGCATTACCTATAAGGTATATGGCGATTTGTGGTGGCATCTCTGTATCTTTTGGCAAGACCAAAATCAATAATGTAGACCTGAAAAAATGCATTCGAAAGAATTATGGAACTACGTCCAGAAAACGTAACCAGTAAATAAATTTCTTGCTCAGGTAAATAAATAAGAGAAGGGTCTAATATCAGTATCACCTGATTCTCTTTACGACCAAGACCCATAAGAAAGTTATCTGGTTTGATGTCCCTATGCAGGTAGCCTTTTGAATGCATGTACTCTATTCTTGAAATCTGCATAAGGTAAGAGTAAACAGAAATCACCAAATCGCACAATTTGATATTCCAGAATGTGCATAGAATATATGAAGTTACTATGAAAGTAGTAATCATCATTGACAAACCAACAATTCTTAATAAGTAACTACCTACCCCCACTACAGCAGAAAGCATGGGGTGGGTCGGTGGGTGGCTGGGGGTGGATAAAGAGGAAGAACAAGAAGAGTATACTTAGGACAAGCCAACAATAACCGAGAAACATTGAATGTATTATTATCTTACAACAGTTACCCTAGAAGTACAACTGAAATATGAAATACCAAGATGTGAATGGTGTGTTATAGTTATAGCGTTACGGTATGCGTGTGCGGCCCTAGATGATAACAGTTTATAGAGTCATCTTGATCTAAATAACAAATTCACAACCCCCAATACAAAGTCAGTTTGTTAATGTTACTAAAATAAATGCACAGTCCAGAGCTAAGACGTGAAAGTAATTTAATAAAAAGGTATGGCATGAGCATATGGTGGATTCTATGTAGCCTTGCTGAAAAGTAGAGATGTTACAAGAACCTACAGACATGAACCAAGCTCTAAATTGGTTTACCATTTGATCAGCCAACATTAAGACGCTCTTGAGAGAAAACTTCCTTCCACAATAGTCAAATAGATCTTCGAGACTTGGGCCCAACAAGTCGATCACAAGGACATTATCCTCCCCATCCAATCCCCACCATTTCATGGCAGCAATACCACCTGATAGAAAACTATTTAACTATCAGGATCGCATTATAAAACAAATGAACACAATATCAGCCATAAATTAACGTTCTCCATACTTCCTCCCTGAAGAATATTGTACAGTTTCGCTTCATAAAGCAATTGCGGATATTCTGTCTTTCTGTTCTCCTGTGAAACGATCCAAAAAATATGATATAAAAAATATCAGTCAATGCAACTCTCACGGAAGAATAAAAGAACGAAAGCGCTAGATGTATATGATGTCCTAAGGCAAGAACACAAGCACTAGTTAGGCTGATTTCCGCAAACAAGAATCCCACAGGGTAAGCCAGAATAGTACAACACAAAAAGCACTCTCTTGAATAAAAATATGAAAACAATATAACCTAGATAAGCGATCTCTTCTCTGGAAATATATTTACAACTAAAACAGCAAATATGTCTACACAGTGATGTCAAATGTAAAGGCCCTGCCTACACTATACAACCTACAGCAAAACATTCAAAAACATGCAAATTTTACAAACATTTAAACAGCCATGGTCGCCAATGGTCGCGTAGAGTTCAGTTTATTAGACAAGTTCACAATCACTAGATCTGATCAATACAAAAATGAAAATTCGTGATAAAACTGAAAATAGATACAGACATGCAACAATTATACGAATAAATAAGATTTTAAGGATCCTAAGAAATCAAAGTGATTATTACCATCTTGACAGCAACGATTTCACGAGTATCGACATGCGTAGCTGAAACAAGATTGAAAACCATTCATTCAATTCGTTAATTAAGAATTCATAAAAGCTGATAATAGAAACCAAAACGGAAAGAATAGTTGACTGATTGACTGACCTAAAAAGATTACTCCGAAGGAACCACTGCCGATCTTCCGCCCCAATTTATATTTACCTCCGATAATTCTCTCCCTCATGCCCTAGATCTCCTCTCGTCTCCTCTCCTCTCAATCTAGTTCGCGCTTTTTTGGTAAGTTATTCTCAGTGTTCTGAGAAGATTTCTTTTTGAATTTGTTTGGGGTCGGGGGGGTGATTTCTTTTTGAAACCACGTGACACAAACTTCATCATGGTACCCCACGCTCAAGTGGACCCGGTGGGCTTACAAAGTCAAAAATGCCTTTCAAAGGTCAAACCGATCCAGAGCATGTTATTTTTTATTTATTTTTTGTTTTTGATAAACATGGAATGTTTTTCATTAATAAAAATTCGAAGTTACAATGAGTTTAAGATCGAAAATAAGAGAATACGGAGTAATAAACACATACCGTACAAGTACAATCGAGAAATTTGACAAGAAAAATAAAATGATTACCGGAATAAAACAAGTACAAATATGAATAAGATCCGATTAAATCGGGGGAAAAATGATTTTTCTCAGGATTAAAATCCAACAATTCAGTTTGTTTTTCTTCTAGAAAGTTTAAAGATCATTTTGGAATCCAAGCCTAAGGGGATGTGATTTTCCGCTGCATATGACAATTGAAATAGAAATGTTATTTGCTTGTTTCCATAAACTACTATATTTTATGGCGATTCTAGGAATCATGGTTTAAAATAAAATTTAAAGGCCATTATACATGTCGGATTAATAAATTTTGGAATCCAAAGTCAAGCGGATAATCATTGCCTTTTTCATCAACATGTATCATTATATGCTTTCTCAACTTCAAGTCAATCATTTGATTGATACATTATGCTAGAGACTCCTTGGAACTATTCTTGATTTAGCTTGAACTATGTTGTTACGCTGCTACTCATCATTGGACTACAATTTGATTTTGAGTTATATGTGCTATGAAATCAGTTTCACCTGGAAATCAATGTGATACATTCTTTTGCGGGTTTATTTAAGTCTCGGGGCCATCATTAGTGTTTGTTTATTGTTTTCTCGAATCATAATCCTTATAATATACTATCAACATATATGTAAAAATCATCAGACTAAAATCAAAACTCTCACTATAAGAACTCATCTCGCCTTTCATGAACTTTACAACCTACCACCTCTGAGATTTTATCTGGATTCTTAACATTCTTTATCCATTTTTCTTCAAACCCAATCTAAAATACGAACATGAAAATACACCGAGAACATGATTAAATTATTAACATACTTCAACCAATCATTGGTAGTAATAAAGGTCTTTGTTGGTCAACTTTCATGATCTTCGTGAAGGTCACTCTCAAACCTACTACCCAATTCGTTCCAATGAGATACATACATAAACAAATAGGATACATTGAAGATAACCTTTTTCAGTCTCAGCGATAATGAGATAATGCATTAAAAAAGACCATGTTCATGACAAAATACTCAACCCGCCTTCATGCTTGAAGGATCCTCATAGCATTCATGACTTGCTAATATATGTTGGCTCTATCTTGAATTTAACATCTCTAGACTGGTCCCTACAATGAAAATTACCATTGAGCAACAAAGTCATTCACATTTGGTTACCTTTTACAAATTAATTGTAGGAAAAACTTGGGTGCAACTAGCTTAGGAATGTATCCCTACCATCTGCTTCATTTGTAGCTAGGTTTGTTGGCATTTAACTAAACAATGCCTTGCTAATCCAAGAAACCCTAACCTGAATCGTCATCCACCACCTTCATCCAGGTACATCTGGAGTATCAAAATGAAGCCTCCATGAAACCTTCTGAACCACCCCGTTTCGATGCATGCGTCGAATGTTACCACTTTCTCTTTTACAAATTCCAACCCTACCACCATCCATTTCTAGTAGAGAGTTAAGTCATCCGCAATTGTCGAGCATCTCTTACATAGTTGGAAAACGTGAGATCATGTAGATAGATTCTTTAGAGCAATCGTGTGTGAAGATAACACCATTTTGTTAACCGGGCATGCTGAGCTTAACTGTTGGGATAAACCTAAATTCACAAATCCTAAATCGTTCAACTGAGTTACACCTTAAGAGCGTACTTCTTGATGGCTCATATAAATAGAATCCCATGACTAAACGTATCTACACTCCGGTGATATAAGGGAATTTTGGGAACAGCTAAGCGTACCATGTTAGCTATGGTTGGTGATAATTAATTCTAACGAAAGGTAAACAGGTATGTCAAGTTAATGTTTGATAACTACGAAGGATTCCCTAATCATCTCTTTCTTCTTATTGCATCAATTCATAAACTAATCCCCCCTTAATGTTTGTTTTTGTGCTTATTTATCTAATAACGTAGATAAAAACGGAAACAAGTCAAGTCTTGTATTTACTAAACTCGAATAGAAGGATGATGTGTTCGTTGATGTCGATACATCTTCAGGTTCTTCAGTGTAACACGAGTTTATCTCAATATTTCTAGACTTCCTAGTCTAACCTAACGAAGTTGGCTCTAGTAATCTAATCAAGCGATTTTGAGTTTTGAAACTAAAATATGACAACCAACCTTGACATACCAACGCTTGGCGGGCTCAACCGAGCAATGCTCTACCAAAATTATCTATTAGTGACATGTCGAAACACAAAGGTATAAAGAACTATAACACGTAACTCTATATACTTGAGTTGTCGAAACAACTATCGTACATCTTCAACAAAGTAGTCAGACTATATGATGTGCCCGACCATTGGGAGTAGGGTGCCTCTTAGCATATCTGTGTCCGTGTTTAGTAATAGTGGCATTTAATGTAGTTATATAGTAGTGGTAATTAGTAGTAAGTTGTAGTGGATGGTTAGATGAATACCACCTGGAGTATTGTTGGTCGTTAGATGCTAAGGTAGAAAGAATAACTTAATATGCTCAAGTGTCCGTTAATGAAACTCTTATCAATTTATCAATCTAATTCAGATCATTAAATCGATTTAGGCAGTGTTCCTAGTGAACCCGAAGGCTTGATTCGTGAGAATCACGAAGTAACAAAGTCATTCTTGTCATTATACAGTCTAGTACATGACAATTGGTATCTAGAGAAGTTTCGATTATGTTGGTTTTTTCATGGAGGTTGCAGATTTGGACGAGTTTTATCCAAGAGAATTCACAGAAGTTCAATTATTATCACATAAGATTTATAGCTTAGAAAGATTTCAATCTAGAATAACCGAGAAGATGGAGAATAATTGGCAGACAGAACTTATTGGTCGATTCAAGGGCTTCTTATTAGAAATAAAAACAATACTGGATATGGAACGTAGGATATTTACTGAACATTCATTAGAAAGTCTCAAATTACTTCGATCCATGGTTAAACAATTTAAGACAATAGAGAAGTACGTATGAAACTATCGATTTTGAAGTAATTCCTTCATTTTTGTTTAATGAAGAGGATTACTCAAATAACGGGTTGATTTCTCAAATTGGCGAGGTTACAAAAACTATGGTTAAATAAATTTTTTCTGATATTGACAAAGAAATTGGTGATTCAACTGATTCGGGGAGTTTTCAATTCGAAGAAAATTTCAAGGCTGCCATGAATGATTTTATAAGGAAAAATCAACTTCAAGGCTACCCTATTAACGTTTCCTCTCCTGGAAGAATTATTTTCTGGCTTCCCTACTATTTTCCCATTGTAGGGTCTTTTCGGCGATTTCATTTAAAAATGTCATCACCGCATCAACAGTCTGATTTCAAACCCACCTGTACATAGAGATTCTACTATGGTTGTTGTCGAATAATCTAAGCCTTCATAAAGGATATGAACTAGTCTAACATTTTTTAACCAATGATGTGGACATTGTGTTGATAAATCATTGAACCTTTCCAAATACCTATACAAATATTCTCCCTCTCGTTGCGAAAATGTGCAGATTTGTGTCCTAATAGACAATGTTTTGTGCCTAAGGAAAAACTTATTGAAAAAAGGTAGATGTAAGTTGTTCATATGTTTCAATTGACTCGGAAGTCAAACTATATAGCCAAGATTTGGTCTTATCTTTCAGGGAAAATGGGAATAACCTAAGCTTCAATGCTTCGTCATCCATGTTCTTAATTCTTAGAGTACTACAAATTTCCTCAAAATCCCTAACATGATAATAGGAGTTTTCATTTTATTTGCCTAAAAATATTGGGAGCATCTGTATGGTCCCAGGTTTAAGTTTATAATTTTCTTCCGTGTCAGCTAACTTGATACACGAGGGACGATTAGTCCTAGTAGGATCCAACAAAGCTTTCAAAGTTGCCATTTCTGGCGCAAAGAGATGGACGTTCAAAACAATACTTTCCAAAAACAAGACTTTCTAAATTAAGGTATTCGAGATCCTTAGAACTACTAGGTTTCTCTCTAATCAATACATAGACGCCTTTAGGCATACAAAAGAAATCTCCTAAATTGGAAGGGTATAAGCAATCACAAAACAAGGATGTCCTTAGCAAACAAAAGCATGATATCCACAAAAACAAGATATTTGGCTTTTCAGATGGACTAACTCCAATATAATTCCTAAGACCAATCAATGGAAATATATCCAAGAGTTGTATCTCAATTTCTCAATTCAATCAAAGGTAGTTCTAAGAATATAAAAATAACTTCGTTAAAGAAAAAACAAGATCCTTTGGAACTAAGTGATAGAGAAAATAAATTTCTAAACACTCTCTAATCAATCCGGAATGTAGTTGAGCCCTAACCAATCTTTCACCGATAGAGCGCCTCTTTCGAACCCCAACACGTTCAGGCATACAAAGAAATCTCCTAAATTGAAGTTTTGTTCCGTATTTTGATTGGGTAATTGATATAGCAATCACAAAACAAGGATGACTCAACCAAATAAAATCGAGACAATCCGTGTCGATCACTAACTTGATACACGAGGGACGATTAGTCCTAGTGAGTGAGGAGGTTCCAACAAAGCTTTCAAAAGTTGCCATCTTTCAACCGTTAGGCTTGCAAAGAGATGGACGTTCAAAACAATACTTTCCAAAAACAAGACTTTCTAAATTGTTCACTAGAATCAAGATCCTTAGAACTTATTATATAAAGGTTTCTCTCTAATCAATCGACATAGAGCGTCTCTTTTCGTTGTACTAGGTTTCGGCATACAAAAGAAATCTCCTAAATTGATTAAATCCAATTGAAGCAAATCACAGTTCACATAAAAAACAAGGATGACTCAACCAAATAAAACTATTGATTTATATGATATCCACTTAGATTGTTTCTAGAAACCTCGTAGGATATAACAATGAGAAAAGCGGGGGTCTAGCAAAAATAAGTCTTGAACCACACCGGACTAGGACAAAATATTTGGCTACAAGACGAAGTGTCTGTAAAATGGACTAACTCCAATATAATTCCAAGAGAATCAACTAGTTTATCTCGCTTATCTATTTCTCGAAATATGTGTCAGTCGCCAAGTTCATATTTACAAGACGAAAGTCATGTTGATTATTTCAATATCTTGAAAATTGCTTTGATGAAAAATAATGTGTGAATAACCTCTATTTAACATCCTCTAAGAATGTTTCAATTATTGAAATGAGAGTTTAGAATATATAACCATGGTTGGATATAAACATTGTGTGCTAACTCATACGTGTGTAAGTCCGTATAATCCTTGAACCAAAGTATGAGTATTTTGCTGCTCAGGATAACCGGAACTAAAGTCCGCATACCTATACGCGTACTGCCGAAAATTCACGTCTCGTGAATTTCTGTTGGAGTTTGTGAACTGAAAATAAACTCAAGCCGGGTACTTAGTCTACGTACTGGTATGCGTACTTAAGTGGGTTATTTTCTAAAAACTGTTATTCGTGAACTAAGACAAATATAAACTAAGGAATGCATATTTGCAAACCGTGGCTATAATGTTCATGAATCGATTCGAGTGAATCAAATCATTTTTGCTTCGATTGTGTATTATATACTTCTATGAGATCTAAGCAATTGAACAACTCTCTAACTAGTTCTTTTGAGTCATTTGAACTAGTTATGGGGAAGATGAATAAGGTTGATATGAAAGTGCTCATATGGCTAACCATTTGGTTAACTATTGTTGAACCAACTAGGTGTACACATTTAGGTACGGTTACACAAACCTAAATGAACGTGCATTTCATTTGTGTATAACAAGCTAAGTTCGATCTAACGGTTAAAAGATATTAGCTTGAATTTAATCAGGTTTTCATCTAACGGTGAATATTGAATGCTTTGTTACCAAGGTAACTTAGATTGCAAACCCTGATTTGGAGACTATATAAAGAAGAACTCTAGCAACTGGGAAACCTAATCCCCATACTTCATGTGTGATACTAGTTGTATAATCTAGAGTCGATTCTCCTTTAACCTTAGGTTTCTACCGAGACCCTGTAGGTTAACGACTTGAAGACTTCATTAAGATTGTGAAGCCAGACCCAATTATTTTCTTTGTAGTTGCGTGATCTGATGTTGTTGTTTCTATCGTATTGACTACAATTGTAAAATTGGCTCGAGATTAATTTCTCCGATAGGCAAGATACAAAAGTAGTCACAAACATCTTCGTCTCATCGTTTATGATTCCACAATATCTCGTTTCGCTAGTCGATTAAGATTATTGTGAGGTGATTGATATTTCTAGGCTATTCTTCGGAAATATAAGTCTGGTATACAATTGGTTCCTGTTCACCTTGATTTATCAAAAGACGAAACAAAACTCGTAGGTATTTCTGTGGGAGACAGATTTATCTATTCTTGTAGACTTTTCTATATGATACAGATTTGTTTATTAAAGTCTTCGACTTTGGGTCGTAGCAACTCTTAGTTGTGGGTGAGATCAGCTAAGGGAATCAAGTGCGTAGTATCCTGCTATGATCAGAGACTTAAGGAGCGCAACTGTACCTTGGATCAGTGTGAGATTGATTGGGATTCAACTACGGTCTAGACCGAAGTTAGTTTGTAGTAGGCTAGTGTCCTGTAGCGGCTTATACGGTGTGTGTTCAATCTGGACTAGGTCCGGGGTTTTTTTGCATTTGCGGTTTTCCTCGTTAACAAAATTCTGGTGTCTGTGTTATTTCTTTTCCGCATTATATATATTTTGTTATATAATTGAAATATCGCAGGTTGTGCGTTGAATCGATCAATTCGTAAATCCAACCTTTGGTTGTTGATTGAAATTGATTGATACTTGAACATTGGTCTTTGGTACTGTTCAAGTTAATTTCTCTTGTATTCAATTAGACTCGCAGATTTCTATTTGCTTGAGTAAGTATTGAATTAAGAAATTGAGATATAACTCTTTGATATACTTTTTATTAAGATTGAGTCTGACTGTCTAGTTGATTCTCTTAAAAGTATATTGAAGTTAGTCCATACAGATTGTTAGGAGAATTATTGGGTGAGGTTGTTGTACCCCCACTTTTTCACTCTCAATCATTGTTATACAGTGTCATAGTATTATTACACAGCATCAAAGTTCAATTGTATCACAACTTTGACGACAATACTATGGTGATATGTATCACTCCCCCTTAGTCAATACTTCATCTCACCTGAAAACCACTCCCCCTTACATAATGATTTGTAAACCATATGTATTTGTAGTGTGAACTACACATTAATTCTCCCCCTTTTTGTCAATAAAAATTGGTAAAGGTACGAAAACTAGTGGGATCATAATGAAATTCTCATAGAGATACTTCATGACTAAAAGAGAACATATCAACTTGTTTATATGCAATCATATAGCCGAAACTAAATGCATTCATCAAGGAGTTTATAAAGATACATGATAACCCCTACAATATTCCACAGCCGCACTCCCCACAAAAATTTGGCAATTAAGCACAAGTTCAATTAAGAACTCTCCCCCATATAATGTCATTCCCGAAAGAACAACAAGAGCGACCTTACTTTCACAAGAAAATAAGGATTTCTTTAGACATTAACAAATCACATGAAACATGAACTTGTATCCAAAATACTCAATTAAATTAACCACAAGAGAACCCATGATTAATTTAATCGGAAATGCTCACATAAGAGAACTTACGGATCCATACAAAGATATACACAAAGATGTGGATCTGTGGAAAGACCAATATCGCGGAATATTCAAAGATTCATTCTATCTTTCATCACTATTTGCATAGAGATATATAATAGACTTAATCTTTGTGAAAAAAAGTTCACCCTACCTTCCATCAATATTTGCATAATGACATATGAAAGACTTAACTTTTGACAATCATTGTTCACAGACGCAAACACACATATCCCATAACAAGTTGCAATCTATGAAACCATAAAGATTAATATCGCAAAATCATCTTCCAAATCAACTTTAGAATTTAAATAAATAAATCTAAAAACATTGCAAGATGAAAATCGTTGGACATAGCTATGTGTAATCACAATAATGGCTATTCCAAACCATAGTTATCCTTCTTAAAACACAAGAATAAATTCTCATAAGAAGTTTCCTAGACATTAAGGCCTTTAAAAAAATTCTTTATCGTCCCCGAACTCCTTGTCGTCAACATCCATTGGAACATATGGTTCATGAATAAAGGAGTCAATTCCAACAAACCTTCTAGACTGATGTCAAACCGGGGCTTTCAGAATTTGAGAGTCCTCAAAACAATAGCCTTTATTTGCTGAATCTCCTTTCGTGTTTCAATCAACTCTTCAAGAACACCACGTTGTATTAAGCCGCTACAAACACTAGCCTACCTCAAGTTCACTTCGGACTGGAGTAGTTGAGCCCTAACCAATCTCACACTGATCAAGGTACAATCGCGTTCCTTACACCTCTAGTACCACGCCGGATTCTGCGCACTTGATTCCCTTAGCTGATCTCACCCACAACTAAGAGTTGCTACCACCCAAAGTCGAAGACTTGATAAACCAATCTGTCTCACACAGAAAAGTCTATTGAATAGATAAATCTATCTCCCACATAAATACCTACGAGTTTTGTTCCGTCTTTTGATAAATCAAGGTGAACAAGAACCAATTGATATATCGGACATATATTCCCGAAGAACAACCTAAAAATATCAATCACCTCATAATAATCTTAAACGTATGGTATCGGAACAAGATATTTTGGGATCACAAACGATGAGACGAAGATGTTTGTGACTACTTTTTATCTTACCTATCGGAGAATAAATCTCGAGCAAATCTTAGAGAAGATATTACTCAATACGATAGAAGAAAGTAAGATCAGAACACGCAACTACAGAGAAAATAGTTGGGTCTGGCTTCACAATCCCAATGAAGTCTTTAAGTCGTTAACCTATAATGGTTTTAGGAAAAACCTAAGTTAAAGGAGAATCGACTCTAGTCGCAACTATTATCACACAGGAGGTGTGGGGATTAGGTTTCCCAGTTGCTAGAGTTATTCGTTATATAGTCTTCAAATCAGGGTTTGCAATCAATGTTACCTTGGTAACAAAGCATTCAATATTCACCGTTAGATGAAAACTTGATTAGACTCAAGCTAATATATTTCAGCCTTTAGATCGAACTTAGCTTGTTACACACAAATGAAAAGTGACTTCATTTACACCGTACCAAAACGTGTACACTTAGTTGGCTCAACAATAGTTAACCGAAGTTAGCCATATGAACACTTTCATATCAACCTTGTTCATCTTAACACAACTAGTTTGAATGACTCAAATGAAACTAGTTATAGATTTGTTCAATTCTCATAGAAGTATACAAGACACAATTGAAACAAAATCGGATTTGATTCACTCGAATCAATTCATGAACATTATAGCTACAATTTGCCTTATTATATAAATGTATTTGTTCATGAACAACCGATTTTAGAACTTAACCCACTCAAGTATGGAAACGGGTACGCATACTTAGAGTTCCGGACTTGGCCTGTTCGCTAGTATGTAAACGTGTACGCATACTGTCATTCACGACCAACATCAGTTAAATTAGTATGCAAACGTGTACGCATACTAAATTCTCGGACTTGAACTGTTACGCCAGTACGCATACGGGTATGCATACTAAGTTCCCGGACTTCAACTGTTAAACCAGTACGCATACGGGTATGCATACTCTGGTTCACGGACTTGGAGTAACTTGCAACAGTTAGCATACAAGTACGCTTACTATGCTATATCCAAATAATGGTTAATCGTTCTAAACTCCCATTTCGATAATTGAAACATTCTTAAAAGAAGACAATAGCTGTCTCACACAAACTATTAGCTTCAAAGCAATTTTCAAGTGATCAAATGATCAATAAAACATTCCCGAGTCTACATCAAATGTCTGTCTCACACAAATCATGTAAGATGTTACCAGTTGATTTTCACATGATCAACTTTTGAATTTCGTCAAGAATATAAGATGAACTTGGTTAAAGCGAAATCTTACCAACACATATTTCGAGAAATATGTAAGCGAGTTAAACTCAGCTCGAAATATCAAATGTGTATAATTGAAATCTATATAGCTATACGACTTTTGTCTCAAATAGGAGATAGAGTAGAAATAGACTTTTGAGTGATAGATGAGTTCAAGTCTCCACATACCTTTTGTTGATGAAGTTCCACAAGATCCCCTTAGTAGTTCTTCGTCTTCAATAAATGAACGATGTGAAGTCTAAAGCTCAACTACACATTCTATCCTAATCCGAGACTTAGCTATAAGTAGACTAGAAATCAAGACTTATAGTTTTGGCAACTAAACTTGACAAACAAGCTTGAGATAGCAACGCTTGCGAGTTCTACCGAGCAATGCTCTAACAATCTCCCTCTTTGTCAATTTTAGTGACAAAACTATCAATACATATGGATTACAAAATAAATGAACTTTGTAGCTTCTCATCCAAATGCTTGATTTCCCTGGTTCTTCAACATTACTCTAAATCTTCGGCACTTCCAAGTACTCTAGTGATTCTGAATGAGTTCAACTCAGCATCATAGTTGTTGAAGATCCATAGCTATAACAATATATAAAAACAAGATGTTTTTGTATTGTTATATAGTGTCATAGTATTATTACACAGCATCAAAGCTCAATTGTATCACAATTTTGACAGTAATACTATGGCGATATGTATCACTCCCCCTTAGTCAATACTTCATCTCACAATGAAAACCACTCTCCCTTACAAAATGATCTGTAAACCATATGTATTTTTAGTGTGAACTACACAATAATTCTCCCCCCTTTTTGTCAATATAAATTGGCAAAGGTACGAAAAGTAGAGGGATCATAATGAAATTCTCATAAAGATACTTCATGACTAAAAGAGAACATATCAACTTTGTTTCGATGATTTCACATAGTCGAAACTTAGTGTATTCATCAAGGAGTTTATAAAGATACAAGATAACTCCTACAATATTCCACAACCTCACTCCCCACAAAGATTTGGAAATTAAGCACAAGTTCAATTAAGAACTCTCCCCAATAAAATGTCATTCCAGAAAGAATAACAAGAGCGACCTTACTTTTTCAAGAAAAGAAGGATTTCTTTGGACATTAACAAATTACATGAAACATGAATTTGTATCCAGAAAACTCAATTAAGTTATCCACAAGAGAACCCATGATTAATTTAATCGGAATGCTCAACATAGAGAACTTACGGAGCCGCACAGTACTTTCACATAGAAGTGGATCAGGGAAAGATCAATACTGCGAAATACACAAAGATTCATTCTATTTTCATCAATATTTTCATAATGATATCATAGACTTAATCTTTGTCATCAAAAGTTCATTCTATTTTTCACCAATATTTGCATAGAGACATATAATAGACTTAACTTTTGAGCATATATGGGACAATCATAGTTCACGGACGTAAACACATATCCCATAATAATTATTTTTCTAATATATAAAACCAATAAAGATTATTACTGCAAAATCTTCTTCCAAATAAACTTTAGAATTTAAATAAATAAATCTAAAGACATTGCAAGATGAAAATCATTGGAAATAGCTATGCGTACTCACAATAATTGTTATTCCAAACTCTAGTTATCCTTCTTAAAACACAAGAATAAATTCTCATAAGAAGTTTTCTAGACATCAAGTCAAACTCGTAATGCACATACAAGATGATTTGTCCTTTGAAGGTGGAATCAATCTTTTTTCGCACGGATTTACACCAAGAATAGCTACCAAAGGCGTATAAAAAGACTTTCTTAACAAAGAAGAACATACAAAGTCATTAATGACCATGCACCATAGTTCAAATAAGATGATTGTGAATATTCAAGAATCCCATAGCAATGCGTACTACTGTCCATTCTTGAACTTTCTTCTTTGTGATTCACTAAAAAAATTCTTGTAAAAGCTACAAATGAGCTTAGAAGAGAAGTAATCCAAGAATCCAAGTGCCCAAGTCCATGAGAAGTGGAACAAGTGCGATGAAATGGAGCACAACACTCAAAAACAAGAGACAGGACAAAGACCAATTTTAACTCATCCAAATTCAATAATTCTCATCTCCATTTTGAATAGAATTCAAAGAGGAAGATAATGCAAAAATAATGAGGTCATTCCGAGTTTGGACGAAGAAGTTATGGTCAAAACAAGTTTACCGAATATCGACGTCTACAAGCTAATATGCATACCGGTTTGCAAACGAATTTTCGTGACCTGGAGCAGTATGCAAATGGGTTTGCGAACTAAAATCCCTGGATTTTGATTTTAAACGATAGTATGCATACCTAGTATGTGTACCATGAAGTCCAAACATCCCTAACTACTATTTTCAAACCTAAACATTTAAGAACCTTAGAAATGAACGATAAGCAAGGTACATGGATCATTATAAGTACTCTAAGCAAATGATAAAAACACAAATCTTGTTCAAGTTTATAGAAATACCTATTAGAAGGATCCTGTCGTGAATCCTACGGCATTTCCAAATATTCAATATCATACCTAACACAATATGTGCGCCCCAATTCTCGTGCTTCCCTCACTATATACTTAACAGGGCATTCCTTGGTGAGGATGCACTAACAAAACAATCAAGTTGTGTTGAGGTGAACAATGTCTTGCAAAGTGACTGAAACAGACTTTTCCGTAACTATGGATTTTTCACCATCTATAGTTTTTGGATTATTCTGTTTCACTTTTGGATTATCATGAAAGAGATCACTTTTAGAACAGTTCACATCCAAATCCATTTTCCAAATTCCAAAGAACCTTTTAAGTTCCAACATCATGGATACTGCCTTCTCCACAGTCATGGAATTTTCTGGGAGATCATTCATTTTCACACTCAAAGCATCATTGGCTTTCTTTGGTACCCACTTCTGAGTGAGTTTAGGAACAATATGAAGCTACTTCCCATTACTCTCTTCTAGATTTCTAGGAAGAGAATTGGATTGACTATTCTTTTGCAAGTTAGTCTTTCTCCAATTGGGAGCATCGTATCTTGTCTTCGTCTTTACGAAGTTATCCTTTTGATAACCATTACGATTATGAAAAGGATTCGTATGACATTTATAGGCAAATCTAGGTTTATCACAGCACTAATTCCTTTGCCTAAAGGTTGTACATTACAACCGTAACGTTAAGGGGATTAGTCTTAACATATGATCTTGGTTTCACAACTTCTTGTGATGCCCAAACAAGAACATCATGAAGTTTCTCATTCCTTATACTGGAAACGACATCTCCTTTCCAGGTGACCTTTATTTCCGCAATAGTGGCAAACATAAGGAATGTTCTTACCTCGATCATTGTGTGCTGACTTTGTAGGTTGATATACTTTGCTCTTTCGAACCTTAACTGCCGATGAAGGTATTTCACTTTTGCCATCAGTGGAAACCTTTTGTTGTGAAGAATCACTAGCCTTGATAAATTTTACCTCTTTGTTAATACTTAGAGCATCTATTCCCTTATAGACCAATCCTCGTGTATCACGATGATTTTTACTTGCTCCTAGCAAAGTGGTTAATTTGCTTGAACTAGTGTTGAACTTTTTCAAGTCATATTCCAATATCTTGATTTTATCAAGAGCAGCAGCTAAATCAGCCTCAAGGCGTTTTTCTCGAGCGAGAACGTCGTTTTCTCTGTCATTAATACAATTTTGTTAAGAGTCATATCTTGCTTCAGTTTCTGCAAGTCTTTCTTTCAACACAAAGAGATTTTGACGACGATTATCACATTCAGAGTTTTTTGAACGCACATCTTCTTCACGATCTTTAAGAAGAGATTGTAAGAGATTATAACCACAATCATATCCCTTAAAGAGTTTTATCATTTTCTTGTTTTCTAGACATAGAGGAGTCAGAAATTCAGCCAAGCAAGATGTTGACTTCTTTTTCTTTATGAGATAGTCAAAAAGCTTGATATATTGTGAGACTTCCTCATCAACATCTTGTCCCTCATCTGAAAGATCATCCAACTGTTCATCTAGGCGTTTTCCCCTGTTATATACAGTTTCAGACAATAGAGAAGATGTGAGAGATTTCTCAGGAGAAACAAGGCTTTGAACCAAGTCAACATGTTTCTGAACTGGTGATATGATAGGTGCATAATTTACTATACTTTTGTTATCAATTCCTTGCTTGTATTTGCTATGTTTCTTTCATATTGCCTTGTATTACTCTTGTTTTCTTTTGTTTGTCTTATTTAGGTAGAATCATCCAAAAGGAGCGAAAAGAGTGCTAAAGCGTACATAAACGTGAGCTTGGACTAAGGACCAGGAGGAACTCGACCAAATTCAGGAGTATTCAACTCTATTTTGTAGAGAATGAAGATCCGAAAAGAACGCAAAAATAATGAGGTCATTCCGAGTTCGTATGCAAAAGTTGTGGGAAAAACCGTATGGATTAAAAGTCCAAGTTCTTACCTACGTGTGTGACCGATCATACCAACCAACTACCAGGATCGGTTACACCCTCCAAGAAGTGACGAAAATACTTGCCAAAATTGGTTTTCTTAGTTTCGAAGTATTTCCAAACCCAAATATTCTTAGGATATTTAAAGATACTTCCAAATACTTTTCAAGGGGATTCCAAGTACCGAACAGAGATTATCAAGAGATACGGAAGTGGAGACAAGAAGAGAAGGAGCGAAAGCTTGGGTTTTGGGTTCTTCCATTACCGAAACTATTTATATTTGATTTTATCATATGTATATCATGGGTTTCACTAAATCCATGAGTAGATAAACTCATATTTGATTGAGGATGAATTCTAAGTTCTAAACATGATTTGATTTAATATATGAATCTATTTTGATTTCTTCATATGATTATCGTTTGTTTCTACTATGATGAATATTTATGATTGATTGATTGATTACTTTAGGTGGCCAACTAAACTGATTTCTTAATTGATCTATTGCTAGTAACGGGTTAGGATATCCATAATTGTTGAATAACCCTTACACAAGTAGAAAACGTGAGACCTTGCACAGGGATTATGTGGAGCAATCGCGTATAGAAACAATACTAGTAAGTAAACCGATTGTACCGAGTTTAACTTCTAGTTACGAACCTAGATTCATAAACCCTAAAGCATTCGATTGAGTAACATCTTGTAAGCGTACCTCAAGGTGGCTCAGACGGATAGAATCCGATAGCTAAGTGTACCTGTTATTCGGTGATATTAGGAGTCTTGGGGGTAGCTAAGCGTACTTGTTACCCTACGGTTGGTGATAATCTATGATTAATTGCGAATAGATAATTATATTACTTTGATGAATGTTTAGTAACGAAGAAGGATTCCTCGATCATACTCCTCATCCTTGATTACATCTTAATTTATTTGCTTTGTTATTTACTTTGCTTTATTTGCAACCTACAAACAAAGCCCCCCATTTGTGACTTTTGACAACTGAAAACTCCCTGCTCTTCGTGGGAACGATCCTTGCTTCCATTATATTACCAGTTAATTATGTGGAAATAAGTAATTTAATTTGTTGCATTCACGACACGCATCAAATTTTGGCGCCGCTGCCGGGGAGCAGTTGGTAGCTTTTAGTTGTTATTTCTTTTCAGTATGTTTTTGTTTTTAGATTTTTGTTTAGATTTTCTCTTTTATTTTTTTAGTTGTCTTGTGATTCGTCATGTTTCCTTACGGAAATAACATGTATGGTGCACAAGATCACTTATATGATGGTGGTAATCAATATGGTGTTCAATCTTAATCTTATAATAATTATCAACCATACCATGGGTATAATCAAAACTAGTTTATCGGCTGTAATGAATATCCCACGGAAACTTATGGTTATTCTCATACATACCAACCTCCTTATGGTGGGTATGTAAGTGAACAATCACGAGGATGGAAGGATAGTTATATTTCTAATCAGTTGTTTTCTAGTAATGTGCAGATGACAGAGAGTTTGGAGCTAAAAACTTATGATACTGAATCAAGACAAACTCATCTTTTTCGTGCTTTTCCTTCACTCTTTCCAAAACAGGAGATACAGTCTAGAAACTCTATTGAGCATAATGGTGGAAAGCGTACTAACGTAAGAAAACCGTATGCGCGATACAATCAACTGGAAGAAATTTGAGCATCGAAAGAGACTCTTAAAGGAATTACAGGGTCATACAATTGGAATTTCAATGTCGTTGTGATAATGACGATTTTGAAGAAGATTCCGATTTCGATGATGAGGTTGTTGAAGAGATTGAGAATGAAACCAAATTGATTAAAGTCGTGGAAGACCCAATTGAGCTTGCTAAAGATTATAATGATGCTGAAATTTTGGTTGAAGCAGAAATTAAGAGTTCGATAGAGGACCACGATATACTTGAGGTAAATAATTCACTGAATGTTAAGAAAAATGGGGATCTTGAACAAGGTTTGTCTAATCCTTTGCAAAATTCTATATCTATTGATCCTTTTACTCTAATCGAAGTAGCTTCTAAAAGAGTTGTTAACCCAGCTTTTAGGAAAATACCTCACCTAGGATTGGATTGGTGTGCTTCCAAAGTTTTAACGGATTATTTTGCTTCTAAATATCCACCACTTGATGTGTTTATCTAGCATTGGGCAGGTTTTCCGAAAGGAACCTATTGAAGTTTCCACATTATATGTTCTCTATAAACTTTCGAGTGTAAAAAGAACTAAGTATGGAGGAAACTTACACCATATAATAGTTTCACTAGTACTATATTATGCTAATATTTGTGTGAAGATGTTATTGGAGCTACAGGTTGTTATTTGGGAGGATCCCCATATTTTTCAGATTGTTGGTGTACGGATAACAATAAAGTCGGGCTGACGACGTTAAACCAAGCGCTAAATGGGAGGCAACCCATCGGTTTTGTATCTCTATCCCTTTTGTTTTCGTTTGATTTTTATTTGTTTTTATAGTTTGCATATCATATCTTGCATTCCCATCTTAAATTGTTACAAAGTCCTATATCTATAATAAATGTTTTTGACGGAAAGCTATTTTTCGTCAGAAAAATTCTGACTGCGCACTTGATGCGAAAAAAGCTCTCGAGACTTCATTCGGAGTCCGATTTGAGTGGTTAACCCCAATTTTAAACAGGACAGACTCATCTTTCTTTTCCAAAAAGAAAATCTGAATTTGGAGTCTGCTAAGTTGGACCGATTGGCCTGGACATTTGAGTTTTGGTAATTTTCCAGAATTTTTTTCAGACTGCGCGTCTTTCAGTCAGGAGGCCATAAATGTCAGACCATTTATCGAAACACTGTGCCCTTTTGACACGTTATAGAAAATACGTAGGCGAACAACGTTTGACAAGGATTTTTTGCCAAATTCCTTACCGAAATGTACAGTTTTCAACTTTACAAGGCTGTTGAGTCGGAAATTCAGAAATTTCGGTTTTTGAACATTGAGGACAATGTAGAGTTTAAGTGTGGGGGAGTAGTTAAGCATGTTTGAGAAGTATACTAGTATTAGTATTCACTTTTGCAGGATATTTTCAGTATTTTATACTTTTTCTTATTGGATAAATATTATTACATGAAACTAGTTGGAAGCCTAACAAGCTAAGCTCCAACGACATACTACTACATTAATTGAACAGGTTGTTGTGCTAACCTACCAGTGAGCCTCATGGGTAACCTAGCCAAGGGAGCCGAAACGGCGGGACGGGGGGCTGAGATTGTGTCACAAGGGGGGCAAGCTAAAAAAAAAACTCAATCATTTTTCTTGGCCTTTTGAAACTTCATCTCTTTGAGGTTTTTGAGCTAATTAGGATGACACCAAATGCGCCTCCGGCCGATAATTTCGATTCTTGTGGCTATAGAATTTATTATCATATCCGAGGAAACTCAGTTGCTAGAAGTAGCATGATAGTCGTTGAAAACTTCAATACAAGAACTTGTGCATGCATTACTCGTAAGTCGTATTCTATAAATACTGAATCACCTTCTTTTTACTTTTGCAGTATATGTTTCTCTAAGTGATTTGGTGGGACTCTAGTATTGCTTTGATGTTGTCGCGTGGAAAAATCGTTGGTTGAGATAGAAGCCCCAAAGATAATGAAAACCGATCAAATTAGTTGGTTATATGTATTAATTTATGGTGAAGATTTCATCCTAAGAAACAATGTTTTACATTTGTTTAAAGGAAGTAAGTTCGTGAACTTGTTTCATGAATTGAAAGGGAAGTCATTAGGTATATTGATCCTAAGTAATCACCATGAGATGGTATGATCGATCCTTGTAATTGGTGTGACCGATCCTAGTAATTGGTGTGACCGATCACAAGAGCTTGTGTAATTGATCCTTGTAATTGGTGTAACCGATCCTAGTGATTGGTATGACCGATCACAAGTAGGTACCAAAATAAAAATCAGGCTTGATTACCACATTACTACTATTTGTAGCAAATCCAAAAGATTTGAGGTGGTATTCGACACTTGATGGCAATAGTGTGTGTTCTCCCTGTTTCCGTCGCCTAAACAAGCGTGGAATGCAGGATCCATGGGAACTATCATGAGTATGCCGTTGGATCCAAAAGATCCATATTTGTCAAGTTGTCGATGGATTGAGCGAAAATACATCATTATTTATTGTGAATCCGAATCAAAAGGATTTGATGTGGGCATATGTGAGTGAAACCTATCATCATTATTTAGCAAGTCAAAAGACTATTGATGAAGTTCTCGACGCTTGGATAGCGATGTGTGAAACGATGTCCATGTCTCCGTTGCCTAAACAAGCGTGGAATGCAGGATCCAAGGCAACTATCACATATAAGGGTGCACAGGAACCGAGCCGGACCGTCCCGGAACCGGTGGAACCGTACCTGATTTTGGACCGAACCGAGGAACGGGGTACAGGTACCGGTCCAAAAACTAGGAACCGGGGCTAAGCAGGTACAGGTACAGGTACACGATCCTGCCCTAGTCCCGTGCCGTCCCGGACCGAAAGTACCGAATAATTCTAACCATAGGATTTAGGGGTAGTAGATTACTGATGGCCGTTAGATCTAGGGCTGGTACATATAGCTAATTTTGGCTGGGGTTTCTCATTTGTTTTTTTTGTTTTTTTTTTTTTTTTTTCCGTCTTCTCTCTGAGAAATTCAACTCCATATTTTGTTACTATCGAGGGACGAGTGTCCACCATTAGTGAGGAGCAACGAGAGATGGTTTACGATATTTTTCTTGATTATGAGAAGAAGAAATTAATGAATGGTGAATTTGATTTGGCTGATTTAGTGATTGACCTTCATCGTCGACTGAGAAATGGGAGCTATGACGGTGAGGACATGGATTTCATTTATATAGATGAAGTCCAGGATCTGACGATGAGACAAATTAGTCTTCTTAAATATCTATGTAAAAATTTTATGGAAGGGTTTGCTTTCTCGGGTGATACTGCTCAAACTATTGCCAGGGGGATAGATTTCAGATTCTAGGACATTCAGTCTTTGTTTTATAACGAATTCCTTTCAGAATGTGGAAGTAATGGCAAGGGTAAACTAAAAGAGAAGGACCAAATTTCAGATGTTCTCCATCTGAATCAAAACTTGCGTACCCATTCATGAATGATGTTCTCCATCTGAATGAACTGCATTAGGAAATTTTTTGTCTGGAACCGAGTATAGTACCGGAACCGTACCTGGTACCGTACTGGTCCCGAACAGTACCGGAACCGAGGTACAGGGTACAGGTACCGGTCCAAAATTTTGGAACCGAGTCTAGGGAGGTACAGGTACTCGGTCTTGGTAAGAACCGAGCCGAACCGTACCGTGTGCACCCTTAATCACATACTTGCTGAAAAGAACATGCGGTTAGATAGCATCTAATCATGTTGTCAAGTTAAATGGGTGCCTATCTCAACTATTGTGCTAAATATATAAATAATCCTTTGGAAACTCATGCAACTACTATTGGTAACATCGTTCATCTTAGTCTACATTTGCACACTTCACTTTTCCATGCATTCTCTTATTTGTCCATGCGATTCAAGTTTCAGAATAGATACGCTAGTATTATGCGTAACGTCGAAAGATATTGCATCAAGTATATGTAAATGACTATCTTATTAGAGTTTACTTATTTTTTTATGAATGTCACACGCAAGAAATTGCTTATGTGTGATGATTGGAATTCATATGGGATATTGATAGCTAAAGAACATTTTTAGGCTAATTATTTGGCTTGCTCAGTGTCGATCTTTAATTGCCTTTTGTGGCTAGATTTTGGAGTAGGTTTTGTGGGTATACCTCTTGTAAACACTCACGAGACTATAACTCGTCCACTAGGGACACCTATGGGTTTAAAGGATTGTTGCACATGCTAAGTGTAACCGTAATTCCAGCGAAACTGAGTTAGGATTTGGTTTAGGTTGGGTAGTTTGCTCGAGGAATAACAAAAGCTAAGTGTGGGAGAATTTGATAAGTGCATAATTTACTATACTTTCGTTATCAATTCCATGCTTGTATTTGCTATGTTTCTTTCATATTTCCTTGTATTACTCTTTTTTTCTTTTGTTTGTCTTATTTAAGTAGAATCATCCAAAAGGAGCGAAAAGAGTGCTAAAGCGGACATAAACGTGAGCTTGGACTAAGGACCAGGAGGAACTCGACCAAATTCAGGAGTATTCAACTCTATTTTGTAGAGAATGAAGAGACGAAAAGAACGCAAAAAGAATGAGGTCATTCCGAGTTCGTATGCATAAGTTGTGGGAAAAACCGTATGGACAATTCTTACCTACGTGTGTGACCGATCATACCAACCAACTACCAGGATCGGTTACACCCTCCAAGAAGTGACGAAAATACTTGTCAAAATTGGTTTTCTTAGTTCCGAAGTATTTCCAAACCCAAATATTCTTAGGGATATTTAAAGATACTTCCAAATACTTTTCAAGGGGATTCCAAGTACCGAACAAAGATTATCAAGAGATACGGAAGTGGAGACAAGAAGAGAAGGAGCGAAAGCTTGGGTTTTGGGTTCTTCCATTACCGAAACTATTTATATTTGATTTTATCATATGTATATCATGGGTTTCACTAAATCCATGAGTAGATAAACTCCTATTTGATTGAGGATGAATTCTAAGTTCTAAACATGATTTGATTTAATATATGAATCTATTTTGATTTCTTCATATGATTATCGTTTGTTTCTACTATGATGAATATTTATGATTGATTGATTGATTACTTTAGGTGGCCAACTAAACTGATTTCTTAATTAATCTATTGCTAGTAACGGGTTAGGATATCCATAATTGTTGAATAACCCTTACACAAGTAGAAAACGTGAGACCTTGCACAGGGATTCTGTGGAGCAATCGCGTGTAGAAACAATACTAGTAAGTAAACCGATCGTACCGAGTTTAACTGCTAGGACCGAACCTAGATTCATAAACCCTAAAGCATTCGATTGAGTTGCATCTTGTAAGTGTACCTGTTATTCGGTGATATTATGAGTCTTGGGGGTAGCTAAGCGTACCTGTTACCCTACGGTTGGTGATAATCTATGATTAATGACGAATAGATAATTATATTACTTTGATGAATGTTTAGTAACGAAGAAGGATTCCTCGATCATACTCCTCATCCTTGATTATATCTTAATTTATTTGCTTTGTTATTTACTTTGCTTTATTTGCAACCTACAAACAAAACCCCCCATTTGTGACTTTTGACAACTGAAAACTCCATGCTCTTCGTGGGAACGATCCTTGCTTCTATTATATTACCAGTTAATTGTATGGAAATAAGTGATTTAATTTGTTGCACTCACGACACGCATCATGATGCGTTGTCAGAGATAGCACAACTGTCCATAGAGTCAGATTGCTACAAACACAGACTTATGTGGTCTTAAACGTGTTTGCCTGCTCTGATACCAATTGAAAAAGCGGGGGTCTAACAACCACACCCAATATTTCGTTTAGGAAATTTGTATGGACAAACTCCAATATAATTCCAAGAGAATCAACTAGACAGTCAACTCAATCAATGGAAATATATCCAAGAGTTATATCTCTGTTTCTCAATCAATGGAAATATAATCAGCAAATCAAACAGATAGAATCCGTGAGCCTGATTACTATAAGAAACAACTTGAACGGTACCAAAGACCAACGTTCAAGTGTCAATCAATTTATATCAACAACCAAAGGTTGGATTATCTAATTGATTGAACTACGCACAACCTGTGATATTTTAATTATATAAACAAATATAATGCAGAAAAGAAATAACACAGACACTAGAAATTTTGTTAACGAGGAAACCTCAAATATAGAAAAACCCCGGGACCTAGTTCATATTGAACACCACACTGTATCAAGCCGCTACAGGCACTAGCCTACAACAAGTTAACTTTGGACTGGAATGTAGTTGAGCCCTAACCAATCTCACACTGATCAAGGTACAGTCTCGTTCCTTACGCCTCTATAAACACGCCGGATTCTGCGCACTTGATTCCCTTAGTTGATCTCACCCACAACTAAGAGTTGCTACGACCCAAAGTCGAAGACTTGATGAACCAATATGTCTCACACAGAAAAGTCCATTGAGTAGATAAATCTGTCTCCCACAGAAATACTAGAGGTGTCAAAAAGGCCAGGCTAGCCTGGGCCCGGTCCGGTCCGTCCAGTATAACCATGCCAAAGCTTGGCCTGGCCCATGCTAAATTAGGCCCAGGCCGGCATGTTAAGGCCTGTATGTATTTAGTAAGTCGACAGTTGTTTTGGGGAAAAAACTGATTCTGTTGCTTTTGGTGAATTTGGGTGTGTTGATGAGAAACGAATTCAAACCCTAAACAAATGTACTGCACAGGAGTACTTTTGAGTTCGAGAGATCAATCTGTAAGACTCTAGCCTAAACCAAGAAATGGTCGTTCCATATTCAATTCGGTCACAAAGTGAAGGAGAAGAGTTGATCTTAGGGAGGCAAGCGAAGAAGGTGTTTGAGATCAGAATGTTGAATTATGAAGGTGTGGCTGTTTGATGACTTGTATCAGAAAATGGTTTCTGGCTACTTGTGTTGAAATAGGTTGAAAACCTATTTATATAAGTCATCGAACGCACACTGATCTCATAGGAAGTGGAGGAAGTTAAGTAATGGAGAAGTGGATTTGTGCGGAAGGTGGTGATCATCGTGTTGCCGTTATGAGGGAAGACTGATCACACGTTCACCCACTACTCATTATCGCAACCGTCCGTCTTTCCGACACTTTCTCGTAATGGGCGTGTTGCACGCCGCACGCTGTAAACCACCAGACCAATACCCCAGTGAGTATCCCCCAGTTTGTGACATGTTTGATGTCTCGAGTGAATGGGTCAAGTCATGTGACTTGCCGCTAAAATCAACACATAGTGCTTTTAGGTTAAATGATAAGTTATTCGTGAAATCAATATTTGTATAGCATTGCTTATAATCGATGTGTATAAAGCATCACTTTCAAATAAGCAGCTGAAAAATAATCAATGTGCTAGAAGTATCGTTGTTTTAGAGCTCGATCAAATCAATCACGAATTGAGCGTCTTAAAAGTAGCACAACCGGCCATCTTTGGGTGATCGTTTGAGGACCCTATGGGCGAGCTATCACTTGGTCGGTCGCTCCCTGTGGAGGAGGGGTGGCCGGTGATCACAATGCTACTTTGTTGGTTTTCTGAAAATAAATCTACACCATCCAAGTAGGCTAGTGAAGTTGGATGGACGAGATGATTTGCGGCAGTTGTTTATTGCCATTAATGCAATTTTAGGGTTTGGAAGCCGTGCGGCCAACCCTGTTTTGGCTGAAAGCGCTGGGTGCTGATTTGAACAGCTGCTGATTGGCCATGTGCAAAGATGAGCCGCTGGTGTGCACGCTCACATCTCTTGGGCCATCTAAAGTTAGATCTAAGGCACTCAAATCGGCTGGCAAAGATGGGTGGTCATGATCGATTTGCGACAGTAACATACTGCCGCAAGCACCAATTAGGGTTTAAAAGCAGCCGCGTCCACCCTAGTTCGATCGAATGGTTTGATGCGTCATTGATCTGTTATGAGTAACTCGATCGACTGGGAAGAAAGTTGGGCCGTCGACGAACACATTGGAACCTCTTTGATCGTTCGAGATGTGATCTACGTCGTCCAACTAGGCCAGCTAAGTTGTACGGATGCGATGGATTTTGAGACCGTTTTTGCCAGTCTTAGCTCGTTTGAGCTCGTTTTGCCAACAGCGCGATCACCCACATTAGGGTCGATCGGTCGAAGCGCTGCGGATGTACTAGATGAGATTCACTTGGCTGGGATGCTTGTGGGCCTGCCGGTGGTCGTCGCGATGATTGCCTAATTTTGCCAGGAGTAGGCTAGGCTTGCTGAATTGCGTGGCCAAATTGTGTGGCCGTGATCGTTTCTTTAGACCGGTATGGACAGTCTAGATTTCCCTTAAGGATTTTAAACGCGTTCCATCGCGCTAACTTTTAATTAAAAGGTGTGTGAACACGCTAATCTCTTTGTCAAAGTGTGATGTAGCCTATGTGAGATCAGCGTGTTCACACACCTTTGCCTTATTATATGAACATTATAGCTACAATTTGCCTTATTATATAAATATATTTGTTCATGAACAGCCGATTTTAGAACTTAACCCACTCAAGTATGGAAACGGGTACGCATACTTAGAGTTTCGGACTTGGCCTGTTCGCTAGTATGCAAACAGGTACGCATAGTATCGTTCACGACCAACATCAGTTAAATTATTATGCAAATGGGTATGCATACTAAATTCCCGGACTTGAACTGATACGCCAGTACGCATACGAGTATGCATACTAAGTTCCCGGACTTCAACTGTTAAACCAGTACGCATACGGGTATGCATACTCTGTGTAGCGCCCCCTAAGCTAGCAGCTGGCCAATCCAATAGATTAACTAAATAAAGAGGCACGAAGAATCTAATTCATAAACTTAAGCATTCAATTAAGAAATCTGCTATAAAATTTAACCCAAAACTAACCCCGCTCAGAAATATATATACAAGATCTTCTCTCAAACGATACAAATACAATAGTCATTTGGTTTACAAATAGAATATAAAACATAATAAACGTATCAGACTATAACCAACTAAAGAAGTCAACTTCTCGAAGCTTTCGCTGCGCAACTCTGATATGTCTCTGAAACTGAAAGTGGGAATGGGTGAGCACATCATCCCTAAAAGGGGTGCCCAGTAGGAATAACATTTAACTTTCAAGTAATCACTGAAATGATCTAGAAAACATTACATGTTTTTCCTAAATATTAAAAAAAAAACAATCAATTCACAGATTTAAACAATCATGTATATGGAACTAACTCCTTCTTCAAACAATGTATATATTAAGTGTCGACCAATTCCTTACACACCCTATTAGTTTATATTAGTTTCGACCAATTCCTTACATACCTATTAGGCATAAAAGCTCGAATTCATGTAGATATAAATGAAGGAGCAGTATCCTATATACCACGCATGGAAAAACTCTCGTTTTCCAGATAGGTGTCGACCAATTCCTTACACACCTATCATTTTCCTAATAAGTGTCGATCACTTCCTTACACACCTATTAAGCATACAAATGGAAATTCTTATTTCCCGAACATTTCATAAAGACATTCAAAGCATCACAATTCCTTTCCAAGCAATGGAAAGATTAAAAGAAACAACAATACTTTCGGAATTCAAAATAAAACAATGCAAGGAATACACAAGCAGATAATGCATGAATTTGTTAAACATAAACTTTTGTAAAGGAAAACAACAATAATCATAGAAGAGTTAAATATAAATTCCCACCTCTTTTGATGACAAGCCTCGCCTACCTCGAGATCCACGATCCACCGGTTCATCCTTTGAATCGATCGTTGTTAATATAGATTAACTGTTAATCACACAAGAAGTCTAAGAATTTAGCCAAAAGGCTCACACAAGAATCATAACACATCTTCATACAAATCTCTAGTTATAGATTAAGTGAATTATCTAATGGTTCTAAGCCCATTTATTGTTATACACTTCTCTATTATTTATCTTTAGCACATCTAAAGGTTTACCAATTCAATTAGGTAGAATCTATAGTCCAATTGATAAGTCTAAAGAGTATCTACAACTTTGTAGAAGAAACCAAAGGCTAATTCGGACCATAAGAGGTCCAATTCATCAAAGTAAGAAACCTAGGCCTAAGCGGCTAAGCCCAAGTCCACTAAACTCGGCCCAATACACAAGGCCCATTCCACTCGGGTCAAGTAACGGTCTCTAACAGTCAAAAGGGTCAACTGACGGTCAACATCTATTCCAAGTCAAGTTCAATGGTCAAGGTCAACTGGGTCAAATCGGGTCAAGTGTCCAACTCAAGTCAAGTTAGGGAAAATCGGTGAGTCGACTCAGTCCACAAGGCTGGTTCAGGTTATACAAACCAGGGCCCTTGCACAGGCCAGAAGCTAAACTGCATCATAATGGTGCATCACAAAACTCAAATAAACTAAACTAAGCTCAAACTGAGCAACCAAACCTCCCTGCCATAGCTTCATTTCCAAATCTACTTCATTAACAATTTAAATCTACCAAACTAAACTTACACATTCATTCTTAAAGAACTTTGAATTCCAATTACAAACACTAATACAGCTTACCTGCAAAAAGGCAGTTCCAAGTTTTTCACAGTCAACACTATTTACAACCATCTAACTTCTCTTTATTCAAACTAAGCTTAATCTCAGTCTCATCACCATTTCTATTCATTTTTCACTTGCACTTCTTGCAACATCACTAACATTGCATACTCTCATATTTCAGTCATAGCTTAACACTATCAGCATCAACCACCAACATTCGGTTCTAACAACCAACCAACACACATCTTCACCATTTGCAATTGCAGCTCTAGGAAACACCCATTCTACATTCATACTTCCTTTATCTGTCTGCAACTCATTTCACTTATTCCAGTTCATACGTTCACAATCACTTTCATAATTATAATTACATCCCACTGGCTACAACCATTCTGCAATGCCCATTATATCACCACTGCCATACTTGAATTCTATAGCTCAACTGCACTCTCGTACTCTAACCACTAACAGTGTAATACTCGATCCTTCTTCATCATCACGACCACAAAATACTTGACACTTCATCTGTAGTTCACATATACACATTCCAGACTACCTCTCTGCATTACAAAACCACCACTGGTTCAACACCTCTCTGTAACTTAGCAATCTAGTTGGGTAATACTCCCATATATTCATTAATTACCAAACCCAGCTATCAATTCAGTTAAACAATTCTCATTCATCCTATATATTTTACAATTCAACTTCCTCAACAACTTCAACTCTAAACCAAAATTACAATTCCATTCTACACTTATCTCAATCCAGGTTCTATTCTCAATCACACAAACTAAATACTTTAATCAACTCAATCCAAAATACCGAGATTAGAACAATTAGAGACTTACCCAAGCTTTAACATCTTCTGAATCGCCAATCTACCAGATCAATTTCACTCATACCCTAACTTCAATTTGGGGAAGAACACATGAACCCTAATTTCTCGATTCTCACCATAACATCCTCAAACATCCAATTAAACTTCAAATAAGAACAAACCCATCACTAGTTCAATCCCCTTTACGTCAACTTCATCTTCTAATTCATCTTTAATCAAACTCAAGAGGAACCCAAGCTCTTCGGTTCTTCACTAAAATTTCTGAATCAATAGTTAATTCTTCTCCCTTGTCTTAAATAAACAAAACCCATAATCAATCGATCGTTTCTATCATCAACCTCACTTAATCTCCAAAGAACAGCAAACCCTAATCTCGTTCTTCTCAGGTTATCTCGAAACTCAATCAATCTTTAATTGATATTCTTCATAGATAACAATCACGCCATCTTCATCATTCTGCTCACTAGCTTCAACAAATGATTCTCTCAAATCCTTCCTCAAAATCATCTCTCGGTTTCGAACAGAAGAAGAAAGGAGAATAAGAAGAAAGAAGAAACAGAAGGAAGGAGAAGAAAGAAGAAAAGATAAGACGAAATGTTTTCCTTCAATTTGGTTTTGGTAGATAAGACCAACGGGAAACACTAAAAACACACTATCCGTGATAAGGGAAGCCCGGTCAGTCTAATGGCAAAAAGAG
The DNA here is from genome assembly GCA_023531295.1 of Papaver armeniacum. NCBI lineage: Eukaryota > Viridiplantae > Streptophyta > Magnoliopsida > Ranunculales > Papaveraceae > Papaver > Papaver armeniacum. Next base: position 105,946 of record JAJJWW010018920.1, read on the forward strand.
TAATTTGCCCTTTATGCTAAACTGATGATTTCTTCTTCGTCCAGTATCCGAACGACACGTTCGAGTAGTCCATTCCGCGTAAATTTTCGCGATCTATCTAACGGTGTTAGTTTCATAACTAAATCGTTGTTAGATTTGTTCCTATCAATTAACGTTTGTATTAAACTAATCGAGTTATTAGCGGCTAAATCGTCTCTTGACTAGTCTAATAGCGTTGACGAGTTTGAGGGTCTTTACACTCTGGTTCCCGGACTTAGAGTAACCTGCAACAGTTAGCATACAAGTACGCATACTGTGCTATATCCAAATAATGGTTAATCGTTCTAAACTCCCATTTCAATAATTGAAACATTCTTAGAAGACGACAATAGCTGTCTCACACAAACTATTAGCTTCAAAGCAATTTTCAAGCGATCAAATGATCAATATGAAACATTCCGAGTCTACACCAAATGATTGTCTCACACAAATCATATAAGATGTTACCATGCGATTTTTACATGATCAACTTTGGACTTTCGTCAAGAATATAAGATGAACGTGGTTAAAGCGAAAGCTTACCAACACATATTTCGAGAAATATGTAAGTGAGTTAAACTCATCTCGAAATATCAAATGTGTATAATTGAAGTCTATATAGCTATATGACTTTTGTCTCAAATAGGAGATATAGTAGAAATAGACTTTTGAGTGATAGATGAGTTTAAGTCTCACATGCCTTTTACTGATGAAGTTCCACAAGCTCCCCTTAGTAGTTCTTCGTCTTCAATCGATGAACGCCGTGAAGTCTAAAGCTCAACTACATATTCTATCCTAATTCGAGACTTAGTTATAAGTAGACTAGAAATCAAGACTTATAGTTTTGGAAACTAAACTCGACAAACAAGCTTGAGATAGCAATGCTTGCGAGTTCGAACGATAAGTGCTCTAACACGTACTACCAACCCTGCTGCCCTCCAAAAGGCCACGACCTGTTCGATGATCATTTACTTCAATATTTGAGGCTCTTAGTTACAAGAGATGGTGCTGACTTTGGACTTCTACAAGCGTCTAGATATTTTACCCATCAGGGATGGTGGCTTAGGTGTATATACTATTGCCGATACTCGTAACTATTGTTATCTTGCTTCTCATAGTCAAACAGTCTCGGTTCAAAAAGCGATTCTTGGCAGCCTATTCTCTGCTGACAAATGTTTTTATCATCAGTCGGCTCTTCGGAACTTCATTCAGGTATGTGGATTACTTTCTAATTATTGTGTCGAAGATCCGCACCCTATCCATACACTCCTTGGTAGTTACTTATTTTAAAGCAAAGAAAGAAAGCAGATCCCCATCCAATTTTATATGTCCGAAAAGAGACTCAGTCTGTGGCAATGTAACCATGTTAAGCACACATAAGATTATTTATTGGATGTACCCATTAGTGGTTTGAATCAGTGTCTTGGGCCAAGACAGTTTAGAGTTGTTGTTTGTTATCGCCTTGGTATTCCTTTGTTTGGTGACGATGGCCTTTGTTCAAGTTTTAATAGACCTATGGATACCTTTGGTGATCATGCATTACATTGTGCCAAAGATGTTGGACTCAAGTTCCGACATGACCTTGTACGAGATGTAATTGCTGATATTTGCTACAAGGCTGGTGTTCTTACGCGCAAGGAGGTTACTTTGGGGTTCTTATCTGTTGAGAATAAAGGTTTACGCCCTGCATACATTCTCATTTATAACTGGGAAAATGACCAAGATGTTTGTATGGATGTCACAGGTGTCTCTCCTTTTACCGGGGTAGGAACACATGCTTTCATCCCAGGCCAGGCTATCTCCAATGTTGTTTCGTGTAAACGTGATAAATACTTGGATAAATGCGTCTCCCATAGTTATGGTTTGGGAGTGCTGGCCTTCTCCACTTTAGGAGAACTTAGTGAAGACACTTTGTGCTTTTTAAAAAGGTTGAAAAATTGTTTAGCTAATAATGATGCTAGTAGTGGCATAGGTAGTTTTATTTTTCATAGACTAGGTGTTGCTATTCAGAAAGGGGTTGGTGCCCAGCTTGTTGATAGGCTTCCAACCAAATCTTTGTATGATCTCAACAGTGATTACTAAGTCTTTTTGATGAACTAAAAAAAATAAAAAATAAAAACCCTAAAAAATAACTAAAATTACTAAAATAAAATTATCTTCCTTTTCCGTTCTTTTTGCTTCTGGCTTAATTCTCTTTATGATCCAAAACCTGTAGACAAAAGATAAATACCAAAAACGTAAAATAGAAAAAAATAATGAAAATCTAAAAAAAAAAAAAAAAAAAAAAAAAAACTAAAACTAAAAAGGCCGACATTGGATACAATTGGACAATTCTTGAATACAATTGGGAGAAAGGCCGAGATACTTGTTTGGATGTGACGGGAGTTTCTCCTTTCGCTGGAGGTGGTGTAGACAATTTTACACCGGGTCTTGCTTTGTCTAAAGCCGTAGAGCTTAAAAGATGTAAATACCTTGATGTATGTAGAGCCAATGGGTATAACTTTGGTACCTTAACTTTTACTACCCTAGGTGAGCTTGGTATTGAGACTATAGAGTTTTTGTTAAGATTGAAAAATTACATAGCTAGACACGATGCTAATATTAAAGTTCGAAATTTTCTTTTTATTAGATTAGGTTTGGCTATCCAAAAAGGGGTTGGAGCGCAACTTGTTGCAAGGCTACCAACAAGTTTCTTGTAAAATTTTAATTCTTCTTTTTGTTAATAAAAGCTCTCTTTTTTCAAAAAAATAAAAAAATAAAAAAATAGAAATATAATTTATTTTTCTAAAAACTAAAACTAAAAAGAAAAATAAATATAAAACCCTAAAAACAAGTCCGTGTCGGCGGCCCCAAAAATTGATGTGGTTGTGATAGTGATAAGAAAAGATTCGTTTTTCAGACTTGCGAATGATGATTTTTAGACTTAATTTCAAAAGATAAAATAAAAAACTCACTAATAATTATAGAAAACTTAGACAAAGATGATATCAATATTAAAAAAACACTGAGGCTAAGATTCCACTATTTTCCGATTTCCAAGTGAATAAATCCAATAATTATAATTATGCAATTTTTGCGTTTAATTTGATTCTAAAATATTGCAACAAGTAGTTTTTCAGAATAACAAGTGTAAATTCAAAGCATAGAACATCAAAAACCTAGGGCTAAGTATACTCTATCAAAAGAAATCACAATTGCTTAATAAAAATCATTCAATCAATTTTCAATCAAGGCAAATAATCATAAAATAATTGTTATAAATAAATAAGAATATACCACTTTTTTGTTAGAAAAATAGCTTCCTATGTCGCCACAGCAAAGGGGTACTTAGCTCCTCGTATTAATTGTGTGCTCAAAATATATGTTTATGGCTCAAAAGTTGATTAAAGAGGTAAAAGGTATAAAGTAGGGAGTTTGCAACGCTGTAATAGCGTGGCAAACAGACTGTTACAAAGCAAGCATTGTGGCAACGTTACAAATTTGAGACGTTGTTCTTATTTGCAACACTTGTTCTTCAGGCAGCAGCAGAAAAACTCGACATACTGCAACTTGATTTTCTCAGATCTTTGGTGTTCTAAACTTCTCTGCAACTACACCAATGACTTCGTGATCATTTTATGACTCGAGCAAACCTTTATATAGCCAACGGGTCCTAGAATATCTCGAATAAATCCCTTTATTTTCTTCTGAAGAAAGTCTCGGATATTTCCTTTTTTTTTCTTCTTTACGCGGTGCTTTGGATTACTCCAAACTTCTCCCAAACTTGATATCCTGAATCCTAGCCGTCAATATACGCTTAATGTTTTACGTAACTTCCAAATATAGTTAAAAAAAATCCTGAAACTTCCTTCACCTCTGTTTTGCTTGAACCCGACAAATTCTCCCTTTATTTTTGAATCTAAGGGACTTAACAATCCCGTTTTTGCGTAACAGGTCATTCCCAACCCCAATCCACGTTGAACTCTGATTAAATCTTTCCAAATAATCTTCCAGCAAACTATGCAGATTTCCTTTCCCACCAATTTTGAAATTTAAACGATGAAGAAGGGTGCCCCCCTAACCAGAGTAAGGGTGCCTTTAGTAGTTGTCTTTGGGGGTGACCTATGGTGCCCCTTATCCAAACTGGGGGTGTCAATAACACTTCACTCGGGGTGCCTTTAACAACTTTTCGAGCTGATTTTCCAAAAAATACCTACACACATAAAAAATCACAATAATTACAAAAATGAGCCCTAAAAAATATACAGAATCGAGATAAATCGGATACAAAAATGTGTCTATCAACAACCCCTTGCCTGAGAGTGTAGTTTGTAATTTGTGCAGTGGAAGAGATGATTTTCTCATGCAACTTAAAAGGGGTAGGTTGAGTTACAAATTAATATTTGATGATCATTTCTTCATTATCTTCGATTCCATGCGTAGTATGTTTGATCTTGGAAAAGATTCCAACTTAATGAGGGTTTTTCTGATCTTGCTGGTGTTTCTGAATTCAATATTGTCATAACTACTTACAGTTTTATTGGTATTCACTATATGTTTGATTTTACTGGTTGTACACAATGAAATTCTGCTCGTGAGCTAGTTTTTTAATATGAGAATGGATTAAACTTGTGGATTATGAATTCAGTAGCACTTTAGATGGTTAAAAATGATGACATTGAGAATGGTGGATATCTGTTTGTAGAAATGTCGCAGATAAATAATATGTATGAGAGTACTTTACCCTCTCTGTTGCCTAATTACTATAAATAGATTGTTAAAAAGCAGATTTATGAGTACATGTACTGTTATATATGAGGTTTATTGCTCTAATCGTGAAAATCAGTGTGGTTGCACATTCATTTGAACAAGGATCACAACTTAATCTTAATGGAATCTCAGTATTTATCTACTTATGGTTCTTGTACTAATTTTCCTAGGGGATAATTGGACTTTAGTACTCAGGTTTTGGCCAACACTAGGCTTTGGTCTAACATTTGTCCAACGTTAGTGCTTGGTACCTAGACTGGATGTTGACCTGCATTGACTGTTTATGACCACACTTTAATTAATTTTAAAAATCAAAAATACCGTAAAATTCTGAGTTTACAACTCTACCCTTGAATTAGGAATATGATCCAATGGTTACAGTTTAAGGACGTCATTCTACAGTCTTGATTAATCCTTTCTCTTTTAATATCTATGGCTTGCCTATGTGCACCAGATTTTCCTCTTTTCCCTTTTTCTTTCTCTCCTTTTTTAATTTCTCTCCTACTGCTACTGCCGTTTCCTCTGTAAATTCCTTGTTCTGCTTTATAGTTTTTTTCCTTTTGATTGAAACCCATCACGTAAATGAATAAGGATTTGATTTATAGATCAAATGTTGAAGAAAATCATTGTTACGGAGATCTAAAATCTTAGGTTTGATTTTAATGAAAGAAGAAGGCAAAGAGAGGTTATGTGATTTGTTGTTGTTGTTGCAGGAACGATTAGGGTTTTGATGTCTTGAAGAATTAAGGTTTCAAATGAAAACAGAAATTAGGTTTTCAGATTCTTCTTTGGGTTTCAATTTGAGCTCATGACTTAATCGATTCTATAGGGTTTCAATTGAGATTTGTTGCGATGCCAACTCCTATTTCTTTATTTTCAGTTAGCTTATTAGTTAGTCTTTTATTTATTTACGTACTTAGAACTCAGTTTCCTAGTTTTACAGGTTTCCTTAAATTAGTTTGCTTGTCTACCACGTCTACTCAGTTATATATAACTTAAAACTAAACTTGTAAGGGAAATTAATCAATATTACGAAGTTTGTTACATTAATTCTCAAAGGCAGAGGCTGCTCGCCCCAGATCAAAGAGCTTTATCCCTGTTTTTGAGTTCTTATTCAATTTTCAATTAGCTTATATTCAGTGTAAAGGTTTAGAACCCTAACACCTGGATCAGAGCAGGTCGATTCACATTCAATTTTCACCCAATTTTTTTTTCTATACTACAATGGGTCATGATTATACAAAGAACCTTAAATCCGTAAACGGGAGCGTGACTAGTCTGGCTAAAACAGTTGATGACTTCATCAAAGCCATGGCACAACAAAAGCTTGAGGAACAAGAGAGTAACAAAACCAAGGCGGTCGATAAACGTCAGCAGTGGGAGGAAGAACGAGTTCCTCGTAAGCAGGAACTCGAAGATAACAACACAGTCCTAGCAAACGCTCTCACCACAGTAATCACATCTGCTCTCACCATGCAGCTGACTCAAACTACCACCACTATCAATACCCAACTTACTACTTCCCTTCATTCAGTTTTTGCTGATTATATGCCTCAGTTGAATTAAAATCATGGTCATGGTGCTTATCCACCTCCACCCTCACCTGGTGGTCATCAAAACCCGGTCAGAGCCAATACAATCAATCTAAAGTTCCCTAATTTTGATTGAGAAGATCCAGATGGATGGATTTTTAATGATGACAAATATTTCAGCGTGCATCAAGCTGATGATGCTCTTAGAATTACTGTTGCTGCTTTGTAGATGGTGGATTTTCGACAAAGGATAAAATCGTAAACCCATAATTATATGTATTCCTGATCCAGCAATCAGATGAATATCGAGGCTCATGTCTCTTATCGAAAGCATGAAAGATCATGCTATGAGAATCTCTGACTGAGAATACTGTCTCTCAGAGAATATATAGATATGTAGTCTCTTAGCTGAGGCAACGGCATATCTCATGAATACTGAGCAATTTCAATAATTACTTCTATATAGAATCGAAAGATTAGACGGCTCCTAGACAGCTTGCCTGCTAGTATAGAGCAATAACGTCTTCAGGATGTAACAATGTTTTCCCTGACTATATGAAAGAAGTATGACGCTTCAACAAGCTCATATCACTCAATTCCTGAATAATTAACGCTCCTAGACGATCGTACTAGTATAGAGCCATTAATTAATTATTCTCAAAATCAATAGATTCAAATCCCTGGAAAATATTCGATATTTTCATAATATTTCGTTACTTCAATTTATGGTTCTTCCCAGCCATGGGTTAGTAATAAATATTCAACACACGGGCATCTGAGTTACCTTCGAGTAAGCCCCAACCAAAATGGTGTAAATGTATTCGACAAATAATGCATTAACAAACACCGAATGAACAAACAAGTATTTCAAAATACGACGAGACGATGAACCTATGCAAATAGGAAAAAAATAATAAAATAATAGTCAAGGCGCTAGGGACCGGCTCACCGACCGGCTTGATCATGCCGTGATCAGTCCCACGCCCAAATTCTATATTTTATCATATTTTATTATTTTCCTTGATCTCATGAAAATCCTTTCATTTGAACAAATATCCTTCGTTTGAGGAAACTCCTCGGTTTCATGGTTTTTCCTTCACACCGAGGAAATAATATAAAATTGGGGAAAATATTGTGGGCCGTGATTATTGGCCAACCGGGCCATGCCTTGATCCCGTCCGGCCCCACACCTCATGGTTCCTCATTATTTTATTATTATTTCCCTAATCTCATGAAAACTCCTTAATCTCATGATATTTCCTTGATCCCATGAAAAATAAAATAAAATTAGGAAAACCCGTGGGACCGGCCATAAGCCACGGTCATGCCCTAGCTGGCCCCACACGCCCTATTTTATTATTATTTTATTTTTCATGTTTCCTTAATCCCATGAAATTCCTTGATTTCATGATGTTTCCTTCAAATTATAGGAAAATACACAAAAATACATAAAATTAAGGAAACTTGTGGGACCGGGCCCAAGCTGGCCGGTCATGCCCTAGACGGTCCCACAAACCCTTTATTCTATTATTATTATTTTTATATTTCCTTGATTTTATGAAATTCCCTGATTTCATGATATTTCCTTCAAATTATGAAAATTCTTTCAAAATTATGAAAACTCCTTCAAATCGTGAAATAATACATAAAATAAGGGAAAACTCACGGGACCGGGACCTAGCCGGCCAACCATGCTCAACCCGGTCCCACACGCCCTTATTTTATTATTATTAATATTTTTGTGTCCTTCATCTCATGGAAACTCTTTGATTTCAACAAAACTCCTTGGTTTCAACAAACTCTTTGGTTTTATCATATTTCCCTAAAATCATGAATACATTATAAAAAATTAGGGAAAACACCGTGGGGACCAGGGATCTTGGCCGGCCGGCCATGCCTTGGCCATAGCCGGTCCCACACTTCATGATTCCCTCATTTTCTATTATTTTCCTTCATCTCATGAAGGTTTTGACGGTTTCAACAAAAAAACCCTGAATTCTTCATATTTTCTCAAAATGTTGCTCAAACGCACACCATAAAATATCAAAATTCTCTTTAATTGAGATATGGACACTTTGGTGACGTGAGCATGTTACCTTGACCGACCAAGGTTGGCTCTTTGGCTTGCAAGAATCCGGTCCCACGTATTCTCATGATTTAACATAATTTGCACAATTGCACGTATTAGGTCCAAAACTCTTCCAAACAACTTGGAACTTCATGGAATGATCATCAATTGATCTCGTGAACACCCCCATGGCCGGTTTCATGACCCCTTGGTCGGTCCCTCATCTCTTCATAATTAATTGGGTTTTATCACCTAAGGTTCAGCATTATTTTAATAAATGATTATACCAGCATTTAATCATCCTTTCATCAACAAATTAACTGATCTTGATATTTGCTCACGTGAGCATCTGGGCACTACATGGTCGACCCATAATCCCATGTAGCCGGTCCCTCCTTTTCTGTGGTTAATTCTCAATAAACCATCAATAAATCATCAATTGATCAAATTAGGGTTTTGAGTCCAAGGTTAATGATTCCAGATTCAAACGCTAATAATTTTACGTTGATCCCATGATCAACATTTTATTTATCATACTCGGTTCATTTACCAGTATTCTGATTTAATATTTTATTTGGTCATGCTACCATAATTCATCAAACGAGCAATATTTGCTCAGATGAGCAATACTTGCTCAAATCAAAGAATGTTGGTTCAACTGTCAATATTCAACAATTCATCAAATGAGCAATATTTGCTCACGTTAACTTATTCACACATTATATCTCTGTCTCAACAGACATGTTCAATTCATGAGTCTCAGAACATTTCCAAACCACGTTCGACTCAACAATACAAGGACTCATCGTCCCATGAAGTCAGCAACTGACTAACTAAATACACGCCCACCTTGCAGATTCCACAATCACACGAGACATCAATCGTGTCACATGGGGGATATTAACTAGGGTTTTGGTTTGGCGGTCTACGACACGTGTTTTTATACACACGATGAGAAAGTGAGCAAGTCGTGCAATCAGTTGAAGGAGTTAACAAAGTAGTGGATGGAAAATCAACCAAGTCTCCGCACGTTGAGCAACCGGGTTTTAACATGATTTCCACTTCCCCATTCTTTGATTCCATCAACTGTCACACTTCATGAGATCATGGTGTTTTCAATTCCAACAATATAAATAAGTCTCTGAATCATGATTGAAACAAGGAGAATCTCACGTCAAACAGACAACACGAGATTAACAATCCAACTCTCAACAGAGCAAATTCAATCATTCAGAACTTATCTTATTTTTAGAATACACAACACACCTACAATCTTCGATCACCATTGATCTCACACATTTCTCATCTTCCCTCATACAGACCGACCCATCCTCTCTTGTGAACGAATTTACTCTGAAAGGCCATTGTCTTGGTTTAGGCCGGAGTACTACAGATTGATCTCTCGAATTCAAAGAACTCCCTTATTGCAGTGTATATGTGTGAGGTTAAGCATTTCGCTCGGTTCAAGGAGTCTCCTCCGTGCGATCATCTCCTCAATTTCGTAAAAACCAGCGAATCGTTTTTCCCATCTACAGATTGGCGACCATAGTGGGAGATCATTCTCTCGGTTGAAAATTCATTTATCACAAAGATGGTCGGTCTTAGGTCTGGTTCAGTTACCAACCCGGATTCAACACCCGGTTCTAATATTGGAAGCTCTAGCGGTACTGCTAACACCGCTCCTCCGGTGCAACCTGCCACTACCACTCCTCCGGTGCAACCTGCCACTACTACTCCTCCAAGCACTGGTGCTCCAGTGATCACCCCTGCAAGAGGCAACGCCGACGCCATCAATAATCCACTATTCGGTCGGTCTCCCGAAGAAGTCAGAGAAAATCCACCTATCATAGGTGATCTCATGAAGGTACAAGAAACTCTTTCCAAAAATCGATCGACATGGTCGCTACTCGTAAGGAACTATTCAACTATCTCAAGACTCTTACAGACAAGATGTCAGAGAAAACTCAAGAGAAAGGAAAAGCTAAAGAAAAATCTTCAGACGTTGACCCTGAAGTCACTCAAATCCATGTAGTAGATGATGAGGAAGTTCCCAAGGCTACAGATGATCCACCAGTGAAAGAACCATCCAGTTTCATCACTCGTGAGGACCTGGAGCGCCTCTTGGAGGATCATGGAAAAGATAAAACGCCTTCTGAGCATCGTCACCAACCTCCATACCCTACTACTACGCAAAGAATTTCTATGCCAAAAGGTTACACCTCTACAACCTTCACGCTTTATGATGGAACAGGCAACGCTCGAGAACATGTTTCTCGGTTTCTGGAAGCACTGGGTGAACATGAGCAAAACCATACTGTCTGTCTGAAGGAATTTTCAAAGTCTCTGAAGGGTAGAGCATATACCTGGTACAACAACATCGCACCAGGAAGTATCAAAAATTGGGGAGAAATGGTTAATGCTTTCTACAGGAAATACTTCTTCGTTTCAGAACAAATCACCTTCTCTGATCTCAGAAGGATGTTTCAAAGGAGCAACGAACATCCTAACGATTATGTGAAAAGGTTTAGGGTTCAGTCCTTGGATTGCCATGATCCGAATGTCACGAGCAACAACTCGTGGACTTGTGCATCAACGGAATGATCCAAGTCTATAGAGCTTTATTGGAAAATCTCAGGTTCCAAACTTTCTCAGAACTCCATGAAGCAGCCAAGAGATCAGTAACTACTACACCTGCTCTATTGGAGAGAGCTAAGACCACAAAAGCTGAAGAGCCACGGAGACCCGAGATAGCAGACGTTTAATCAACAAACAATACAACCTCCAACCTTCCAAAAATGCTGTTGTAGAAGGGAGTAAACGAAAAGCCGAGCCACATCGCAAACATACTTCCTCAACCCCTTCAAAAGTGCAAAGGAAGGATGATGTGCAAGTTCCTGCTCAACACACAGAAGCTGATCCAGAGGCACCTAACTTCCCCTGTTCCATTGAGGAAGTTATTGAACTTCTAGACGCCTGGGTTCAAGACGGCGCGATCAAGCTCCCATATGTCAAGAAAGAACCAACCGAAGAAGCCATGGAAAATCCTCGCTACTGCCGCTTTCATAGGTTTGTCAACCATCCCACAAGTGATTGCAGAACTTTGAAGTGCATATTCAAAGAAAAGGTCGAATCAGGAGAACTCAACCTGGGGACTGAAGGGGTACACAGAGATCCTCTCCCTGTCAGAACCTTCACTCCTTCTGAACCACCTGTCAAAGAAGCAGTTCAATCCTTAATTGAACATATCTGTGAATTGATATACTTATCAAAAGCCCAGAGGGGAGACATGTTCACTGCACTGAACCACATCGTGTCAGGAAAGCGTTTGTTGATTCAAGAAGCATTCCCCGAGCCGCCCTCAACAATGGATGAAGAAATGTACGACCGGGGACTCCTCAACACAGTCCATCTCAAGGGAAACGAGTTCAAACGAGCATTGATTGATGTCGGCACCGCTGTTAATATTATCCCTCTGAAAACTCTCAGAGCCGCTGGTATCACACGACAAGAAGCCATTCATGCTCCAGTAACAATCACAGATCATGAAGGAACACCCAGAGATGCTTATGGCCACATCACTGGACAAGGTGAACATAAACTCAGCCTGGATAGAAACAAAATTCTTCATAATTCGAGAAGATCCAGGATATGATATGATTCTTGGACGAACATGGATTCACACTGTAAAGGTAACACCAACACCTTCAGTTGCACATCTCTCTATTGAAGAAACCTCTGATTCGGAAGAAGAAAAAGAAGATACTTCACCATTCGAGTATTTGAAGGAGGTCCGAACCCTAGCATAGCTAACACAAAAACCGAAGAAGATGCAAATGCTTTCATCGAAGGTTTCGCACTGTGCAAGTCTTATTCCTCCTCATGTGTCTATATCATCAGTTTTCAAATATGCTTATTTGGTCCGAGGACTTTACTCCACCAACAACTTAGCAATTGCAAAATGCTATGAATGGATAACCTCGCCCCAACAATATTTCACCAAATGGTTAAGTTCGAGCTTCTTCAAACCGAGCATATCATCAAAAAGTTTATTGTCAAGACATAGCCAAGCATGATAAACAGTACCTCAAATATTCTCCTCTGCATGAGTGTCCATACATACCACAGCCGTGGAACTCCACTGCACGAAGAATTCCAAACCAGCAGAAAATATTCAAGGCACGAATGATCAAGCCTAACAAATTCCAGGAAGGAGATTTGGTTCTCAAAGCAACTAAGCGTAACTCCCATTCTGCAAAGAATTCTTACTGGGAAGGACCCTACATGGTCTCTAAGTATGTAGCTGGTGGATACTACAAGCTGATCAACATGGATAACAAGGAAAGCGTGGCCGTGATACATGAGAATTGGCTCAAGGCCTTTGATGTCTAAGGTTTTGGATATTCGAGGTATTGGATGTTCATGGCACGAACACCTAAAATATTTGGCATTTAGAGTTTTCTTTCATTGTATTTCAATTCCTCCAAAATGTTTGGAATACTTGCATTCAAAGAATTTAAATCCAAAGAATTTATCAAAATTCAGTTTGCTTAAAGAAAATCTCTATCAAACCCAAAGAAAATCCTCAATCATCTACCGATCCAAAACCAATCAAAACCAAAAAATAAAACCTCACATCTCTCAAAAGTTCAGAAATTCAAGAGATTATGAAAAGAAATCAAAGGAAATCAGCAAAGAAAGATTTTTGCTCCTCTGCATCCTTTAAGACTTGTAAAGCCGCCTTCTCCATGTTCAGCTCTTCAGTCAGTCTGGCAATTTTGTCTTCCTTTTCCATCACAGCATCATTGGGAAAGGGTATGTTATTCTCACATGAGTCCTTAATAGCATTCATCTTCTTACGAAGCCATTTCACATTGAAGCCAAGTCTCTCAAAATTCTCCAAGTTGAACTCCCAATCAAAGAGTACATCTGGAGTCACAATATTTCTAGCTCTAGTGCATATATTGCTTACAACACGCAAGATAACACTTACTTGCATGGTTAAGGAATAAGCACGCTTTGGGTCTCTAGTAACGACGATGTGACCAAATTTCTTCCATATTTTCTCGTACAAGTTGGCATATCCAATGGGAACGCCGAATCCACCAACTAGTTCGTGGTATGGGAGTGATGCATCAAACGGAGGATCAAAAGCAACTCCTGCACTTGGGTATTCATGCACCACTATACGGTTTTCAATCACTGGAACAATCTCTACAACAACAATTTCTTCAGTCTCTCTTACAGGCGCTCGCTTTCTTTCATCACGGAGCAACAACAATCGAGGTCTCGACCCCTTAATTGCTTCAGCAACAACACTCTCATGGCCCTGAATTGCAGGGATAGTTACTTCTTTATCAATAACCCCAGGGTTGCTCGTTTCATCATTATTGATTCCTTCATTCTCAACTTCGGTATTTTGTACCTAATACGAAGATTACATGAGATTAGGATCATCCAAGCATGAAACTAAAATAAATCGTAAACTACAGCATATAAGTGGTCTAGCATCATCAAGGTTCTTCATTCTACATGTTAGAGGTCAGCAAATAACATAAAAGTCGTGAAAATACGTTTTACGGTAATCTCGTCTGAAAAAAATGTACTCTACTCTGCACTAAAAGACGAACTGGGAGCAACCTACAAGGAATCTGAGGATGGGTCATATACCATTCTCTTCGTATGGATGTCCTCTACCACATGTCAAAATTTCATGACAATCCGATGAACGAGCAAAAAGATGTGGTCGAAACATCGGGCAACATGCAATCTCTGAAAAATTCGAAGTCTCATGGAAGTTTACTGTTTCGCCTTTTTCAGGTCCTAAACGTGCTCAAAATTCAAAAAGCTTCTTTGAAAAAGCTTGGAAATTCTCTGGGATTGAAGATACATATGCGGATCATGAAAATCCGACTTCAGATGAAGGTTTTACGGAGTTTTTGCTAAAAGCTGAAATCTGAAATTTTCTGACGACGTATTTCGCCAAAATTACTTGTACACTCACATGGATTCTCATTCATTCACTCAAAAATCAGCAATTTCATACTTCTATGAAGAGGTTACAAGATATGTGCTTACTTTGGGGGTCTTCTAAGTGTTCAAAGAGTTGGGATTGCCCGTGTCAACATCAAGAGGTTCATCATTTTCATTCGGTTCCGAATATTTGGAACTTCCTTCGCCTCTATTCTCGGGAGATGACCGAGTATCAGCACTCTCTACTTCCATGGCAACATCCTCCTGGACACATTCTCAAATAATTAGCATTTTCACGTGAAGCATTTATGATTGGCTATGAAGGAGAGTACTCACAATATTTTCTTCTTCAACGCTCAAATCAGAGATTGTCTGCCCAGCAGCAGAGAATTGAAGACCATCAATACTAGACGGAGCAAAGTTCTGTAATCAAATAACAAATATTGGTTTCATGATCCTAGCAATACGGATGAAAGAAGTTACAGCGGAAAAGTGTTGACAACTCACCAAAGAAATAACCGGGGACTTTATGGTATTAGGCAACAACTTATAATTCTTGTTCCTGCCTTCTCCGCCATGAACAATCGCTTCAGCTTCTGAGAGGTCTACATCAATTCGTGGTCTTACATTACGACCGCCCTGTGGAAAAGAAAATTTTGATGCGATAATCAAAATACAATCATCATAATCTTATGAAGACTTTGTAAAATACTTACTTGTGAACATCCCGAGATGTTTTCCGTTTGTCACTACCAGGGAAATGCTTCAATCTTGGTCGAGTAGCAATCATCTCGGGAGAAGGGGGCTCCTTCACTAAAGGCCGATTAACTCTTACAAAATCGATAAGCGCTTGAGTTGTTGATCCCAAAAGTCTATGTAACCCGGAGTTACATATGAAACTCTTTCGAGCCGGGGGAACCGTAATTTGCTTCCTTCCACATGTGTGCGGTCCAGACGGGTCATAAGTTGATCAACTGAGGGTTTTCTTCTTCGGAAAGTTGGAACACACTGATCCATACCCATTTGCCGAGCCGCCCTATTAATATTGTATTCTTCCACTGAGAAATCGCCATGCATTATGGATATTAGATAACCGGGAGTACAACTTAGCATAAAGCTCTCTCGCCGTCATCCAAGTCAGCGCCAGATTCCAAAGTCATGCTCTCTTCATCATTAAAAGTTCTCAACTGAGAGATATAAAGGGGAACTGATACCCATGGGCGGAAGTTGAATTCAGATTCACAATCCAGAACATCAACAAAGCGAGTCTTCAGTCGAGGTTGCTTCATGGACCAGCGCATGATCCTGGCATTAACTTTCTCAGAGAAAACATGATGAGCATCAGTATTCAATCCTTGCAAAATGGTACGTGGAATAGGTGCATAATTCTTGAAGTGTTCCCACATCAAGGCTTGAAGAAACATTATATTGGCGTAACATTCAATCTTCATAAAACCATTCGAGATACTAGAGTCCATGATCAAGGAGTCCAAGTTAGAATACAAAGAAACCAGGAACAAGCTACCTATTGGGAGTTGCTCGCCCTGAGCCATCTTAATCGCAAAAGGAATCACGAACGGCTTCAACAAGTTTCCAAGATCTTCAAATATGTCTCTCGGACAGCCATAAACACAAGAAAGCAAAGCAATAGATAACGTATCATCAACATGCCACCTGCAGGAGTATCTCTTGGCCACCAAAGTGTATTAACCAATGAGCATAACAACCTTTGCTACCAGATGCTTTATTAATCTCCTCCATCGTGGTTGTCAAGATGTTAGAGATTGCAACTTCCTCTCGGTGAAGAAAGATTTTCAGAAAATTGCCCGTGATTGGAAGATGCAACAAAGCAACTACATCTTCTAAAGTAATGGTAAACTCTCCCCATCCGCATATGAAAGAGTGAGTTGGAATACACCATCGAGCAAGTAAAGCTACAATACCTCGCGCATCATGAAAATGAATAAATCTCCGTAAGCTTGAATAGCTTGTATTACTCGTAAGGTCATGCAACTTAGCTCGAACACGAGGAAAACCCAAAGATGTACCTCGCCCATCCGTAAAACTTTTCCAAGGGCCGTCGAGAAAGCTTGAATTCAATGATTGATGCGTAAAAATATCCTCGTTCAAGACAAAACCGAATAGCCGCCCGAGGAGTCACCAATTTTTCTCGAGTAACCTCTCTCGGGATTTATCAAGACGAAATACGGAGTATTGAGACGCTTTTCGTGCCTTTGATCCATGAAGAATGCATCCTCTATGTTCGGAACGTTCTTGATTCCCGGAGTTTCATCTTCGCCAATGGAAGTCTCATCCATGCATGAATCATCCCTAGAGGCATCATTGTCTATGTGTGAATCCTCCCTGGAAGCATCATTGTCCACACACGTATCATCTCTGGAAGCATCATTGACTTGAGAATCGACATCCTTGCAAAGTAGCTGTAACGTGCACACAATACTTCACTTCAGTATACCATTCATACGAGATGCAAACGTCTACAAAATGGTAATTCTCAACTCTTACCTTTTTACGATTCTACTAGTAATGCAAGAGTTAACACTTCAAAACTTGCTCGCTTCTTCAAACCTACAAAAGACGAGCATAAACTTAGATTTTCATAAAATCATGAATAAATTCACTGCGTAAGCATTAACCATGGAATTATGAAAACTAAAACATTATTTCATCATAAATAATTGTTTACTTCTAAGTAATATTACACAAAACTCAAGTTTCGACTTTAAAGAAAATAATATATATTTTTACATTTATAAGAAAAATGATTCAAGAAATACGTGAAATCATATATATATATATATATATATATATATATTTTGACGTGAGCAAGGCTCACGAAAATAAATTTGTGGACACTTCACGGTTTTATAAAAAAAAAAAAAAATCTTTTCCTTCGTATTGTCACACGTCTTTGAAACGAAGGTTTATTTCAATTTTGTGAAAACTCACACATTATAAGATAAAGTTTTGATTTACATGAAAGCTCATAAACAAAATTTTATCACTGGACACAAGTTCACATATAAAAAAAAAACTCTTTCTTCGTATCATCGTCATTCTTTGAAACGAGGGTTTATTTCGGTTTTGTGAAAATTCACCTTTTCATGATAAAACTTTGGTTCACATGAAAGCTCATAAACTTAGTTTTATCACTAAACCTAAAACTTCATATGTAAAGAAAAAATCTCTCCTAAATCAGGGATTATTATTAGTTTTCAAAACTAACGATCAAACGAACATACGTTTTCAAAAAACAAGGGTTTTTCAATAAAATCCTACTCACATGCATAAATATGGGGTTTTCATCATGATCACTTCATGAAACTCACATAAACTCAGCAATTTTAGTAAAAAAAAAAAAAAGTCAGTACGTACATGGTCGGCGCCGGCGGAAATTGGCCGGACGGTGGTGGCGACGGCCGGCGGTGCTGGGAACTCCGGCGAACTTCTTCCTCCTCCCTGGCGTGAAGGTGATGAAGGGATCAAAGCACTGGTCGTGGAAAAATAATAAAAAAAAGGATTAATTCCTTTTATACCAAATTTTATTTCCAAAACCTAATTTTCTAAGGATTTCCTTATTGGGCCCAGCCCGCAAATCCTAAACGACCAAGGTCCCGTCGTCCAAATCAGCGGTTCTACACCAATTTATGTCCACCAAACGACACTCTATCATGCCACTGGGATCTTCATTCAAGTCATGGTATGCTCGTACTATCGAAATCCGGTAACATCTTAACTTACGACTAAGTTAAATTACTTATATTGTTTATGACCGAAAATCACCATTCAATGCCGATCGAGGAACACGGCTTTCCTCACTAAGCATGGGACTTAATGTAGATGGTGGATTTTCGACAAAGGCTAAAATCGTAAACCCATAATTATATGTATTCCTGATCCAAAGAATCGATGAATATCGAGGCTCATGTCTCTTATCGAAAGCATGAAAGATCATGCTATGAGAATCTCTCGACCGAGAATACTGTCTCTCGTAGTATATATAGATATGTAGTCTCTCACCGAGGCAACGCATATCTCATGAATACGAGCAATTTCAAGTAATTACTTCTATATAGAATCGAAAGATTAGACGGCTCCTAGACATCTTTGCCCGCTAGTATAGAGCAATAACGTCTTCGTGGATGTAACAATGTTTTCCCCGACTATATGAAAGAAGTATGACGCTTCAACAAGCTCATATCACTCAATTCCCGAATAATTAACGCTCCTAGACGATCGTACTAGTATAGAGCCATTAATTAATTATTCTCAAAATCAATAGATTCAAATCCCTGGAAAATATTCGATATTTTTATAATATATTTTTTACTTCAATTTATGGTTCTTCCCAGCAGAATTCCATGGGTTAGTAATAAATATTCAACACACGGGCATCTGAGTTACCTTCGAGTAAGCCCCAACCAAAATGGTGTAAATGTATTCGACAAATAATGCATTAACAAATACCTGAATGAACAAACAAGTATTTCAAAATACGACGAGACGATGAACCTATGCAAATAGGAAAGAAAATAATAAAATAATAGTCAAGGCGCTAGGGACGGCTCACCGACCGCCACCATGCCGTGATCGGGCCCCACGCCCAAATTCTATATTTTATCATATTTTATTATTTTCCTTGATCTCATGAAAATCCTTTCATTTGAACAAATATCCTTCGCTTTTGAGGAAACTCCTCGCTTCATGGTTTTTCCTTCACACACCGAGGAAATAATATAAAATTAGGGAAAATATTGTGGGGCCGTGATTATTGGCCAACCGGCCATGCCTTGATCCCCCGGCCCCACACCTCATGGTTCCTCATTATTTTATTATTATTTCCCTAATCTCATGAAAACTCCTTAATCTCATGATATTTCCTTGATCCCATGAAAAATAATATAAAATTAGGGAAACCCGTGGGATCGGGCCATAGCCTACGGCCATGCCCTAGCTGGCCCCACACGCCCTATTTTATTATTATTATATTTTTCATGTTTCCTTAATCCCATGAAATTCCTTGATTTCATGATGTTTCCTTCAAATTATGAAATTCCTTCAAATTATGGGAAAATACACAAAAATACATAAAATTAAGGAAACTTGTGGGACCGGCCCAAGTGGCTGGCCATGCCCTATCCGGTTCCACAAACCCCTTATTCTATTATTATTATTTTTATATTTCCTTGATTTTATGAAATTCCTTGATTTCATGATATTTCCTTCAAATTATGAAAATTCTTTCAAAATTATGAAAACTCCTTCAAATCGTGAAATAATACATAAAATAAGGGAAAACTCACGGGACCGGGCCCTAGCCGGCCAACCATGCTCAAGCCGGTCCCACACGCCCTTATTTTATTATTATTAATATTTTTGTTTCCTTCATCTCATGGAAACTCTTTGATTTCAACAAAACTCCTTGGTTTCAACAAACTCTTTGGTTTTATCATATTTCCCTAAAATCATGAATACATTATAAAAATTAGGAAAACACCGTGGGACCGGGCTCCTTGGCCGGACGGCCATGCCTTGGCCATAGCCGGTCCCACACTTCATGATTCCCTCATTTTCTATTATTTTCCTTCATCTCATGAAGGTTTTGACGGTTTTCAACAAAAAAACCCTGATTTCTTCATATTTTCTCAAAATGTTGCTCAAACGCACACTAGAAAATATCAAAATTCTCAGAATTGAGATACGGACACTTTGGTGACGTGAGCATGTTACCTTGACCGACCAAGGTTGGCTCTTTGGCTTGCAAGAAGCCGGTCCCACGTATTCTCATGATTTGACCTAATTTGCACAATTGCACGTATTAGGTCCAAAACTCTTCCAAACAACTTGGAACTTCATGGAACGATCATCAATTGATCCCGTGAACACCCAAGGCCGGTTTCATGACCCCTTGGTCGGTCCCTCATCTCTTCATAATTAATTGGGTTTTATCACCTAAGATTCGGCATTATTTTAATAAATGATTAAACCAAAGATTTAATCATCCTTTCATCAACAAATTAACCGGTCTTCGTGAGATCTTGATATTTGCTCACGTGAGCATCCGGGCACTACATGGTCGACCCATAATCCCATGTAGCCGGTCCCTCCTTTTTCGTGGTTAATTCTCAATAAATCATCAATTGATCAAATTAGGGTTTTGAGTCCAAGGTTAATGATTCCACATTCAAACGCTAATAATTTTACGTTGATCCCGTGATCAACATTTTATTTATCATACTCGGTTCAATTACCAGTATTATGATTTAATATTTTATTTGGTCATGCTACCATATTCATCAAACGAGCAATATTTGCTCAGATGAGCAATACTTGCTCAAATCAAAGAATATTGGTTCAACTGTCAATATTTAACAATTCATCAAATAAGCAATATTTGCTCACGTTAACTTATTCACACATTATATCTCTTTCTCAACAGACATGTTCAATTCATGAGTCTCAGAACATTTCCAAACCACGTTCGACTCAACAATACAAGGACTCATCCTCCCATGAAGTCATGAAGTCAACAACTGAATAACTAAATACATGTCTGCCTTGCCGATTCCACAATCACACGAGACATCAATCGTGTCACATGGGGGATATTAACTAGGGTTTTGGTCTCATGCGGTCTACGGCACGTGTGTTCATACACACGATGAGAATGTGAGCAAGTCGTGCAACAATTGAAGGAGTTAACAAAGTAGTGGATGGAAAATCAACCAAGTCTCCGCACGTTGAGCAAATTTGGTTTTAACACGATTTCCACTTCCCCATTCTTTGATTCCATCAACTGTCACACTTCATGAGATCATGGTGTTTTCAATTCCAACAATATAAATAAGTCTCTGAATCATGTTTGAAAAAAGGAGAATCTCACGTCAAACAGACAACACGATATTAACAATCCAACTCTCAACCAGAGCAAAATCAATCATTCGTAACTTATCTTATTTTCGTAATACACAACACACCTACAATCTTCGATCACCATTGATCTCACACATTTCTCGCCTTCCCTCCTACAGACCGACCCATCCTCTCTTGTGACCGAATTTACTCTGAACGGCCATTGTCTTGGTTTAGGCCGGAGTACTATAGATTGATCTCTCAAATTCAAAGCACTCCTTCTTTGCAGTGCATATGTGTGAGGTTAAGCATTTCGCTTGGTTCAAGGAGTCTCCTCCGTGCGATCATCTCCTCAATTCCGTAAAAAATCAATCGAAATCATTTTTCCCCATCTACAGGAGCACATACTGTTTTTGAGAGGTTATTGAATTTTGTTGATTTTCCAGATGGTTACTTGATCAGCTATTTTATTCGTTCTCTCAAACCTCATATCGGTAGTGTGGTTAAATTTCTTTCACCACAAACTTTGAATGAAGCCTTTACTAAGGCAATTCATCAAGAGGAAGCTTACGCACAGTCAGTTAATAGGTTTAATAAACGCCAACCTTATCGTCCGCCTCCACTTCGAGGTGACGATCAATCCCTACCACTCCATTAAGAAGATGACACTTCCTCCAGTTATAAGAAGCTTACATGGGAAGAGATGAAAAAAAAACGTGAGAAAGGTATTTGTTTCAATTGTGATGCTCATTTTAAATCTGGTCATGTTTGCCCTAACAAACCAAACTATTTGCTTTTGGAGATGCATCTTACTTCTGTTGACAATGTTGTTGAAGTTGAGGATATCCCAGATGACCAACAAATTCATGAGGATCCCCCTACTCTGGAATCATCCGCAGCTATTTCTTTGAACTCACTTTTAGGATCTACATTTCCTAATACAATGCGAATTACGTGATCTACAAAAGCTAGACCACTCACAATTCTTTTGGATTCAGGGTCTACACATAACTTTTTGCATCCTAGCATAGCTAAGCAATGTGGCTTTGTGGTTTCTTCTGCTACTGATACTTTACGTGTAACAGTGAGTAATGGTGGTCATCTTGAAACTAAGGGTCTTTGCACTATCCCTATCAACTTGCAAGGTACAATTTTTCATATTGATTTCCATCTACTAGATATTAGTGGTTGTGATGCGGTCTTGGGAATTCAATGGCTACACACGTTGGGAGAAATTATTTGGGATTTTGAAAAATTGACCATGCGGTTTAGTATTAATGGCAATGTAAGTGGTCACATTAACCGGTAACCAATCATCCTCTCGTAATGATTATGGATGTTTCTCCCATGCAACGTTTATTATCTACGTAACATTATGGAATTCTATTGGAACTAGTTGCACTAAATACTTCGCCGCAAAACAATCAGTGTTGTTGCCTCGAAATTCAACAACTACTTTCAAATTTCGGTGATATTTTTCTACTCCAACAAGATTGCCTCCGTAAAGATTACAAGATCATAAAATTTCATTATTGCCTGAATACGGACCCGTAAATGTACGCCCTTATAGATGCCCGCATTTTCAAAAATGAAATTGAGAAGATTGTGAGTGAGTCAAACAAGTCGGGTTTATAAGGCCTAGTTCTAGCCCTTTCTCTTCACCTATTATTTTGGTTCGAAAGAAGGACGGCTCATGGCGTATGTGTGTAGACTATCGTGCTCTTGACAAGATAACCATAAAAGATCGTTACCCAATTCCGGTAGTGGATGAATTATTGGATGAATTGCATGGTAAGAAAGTCTTTACCAAGTTGGATTTACGATACGGTTATCACCCATTCGTGTACATGAAGCCGACATTCCAAAGACAGCTTTCCGTACACATGATGGCCACTACGAGTTTTTGGTCATGCCCTTTGGATTATCTAATGCACCATCAACATTTGAATGATATATTCAGGCCTTACTTACGCCAGTTCGTGTTGGTTTTCTTCGATGATATTCTGATCTATAGTGAGGATTTTGATTCTCATCTCAAGCATCTCGAGTTGGTGTTTGAACTCTTACGTAAACACAAATTATTTGTTAAGGAATCCAAATGTACTTTTGTACAAAAGTCTCGTTGGATACCTTGGTCATTTGATTTTTTTCGAAGGTGTATCTGTGGAACCAGAGAAGATTCAATGCATTCTTTCTTGGAAGCTTCCTTCTTCGGTTAAAGAACTTAGAGGATTTTTGGGCTTGGTGGATATTATCGAAAATTCGTGAAGGATTTTGGAAAAATCGGTGCTCAGTAACTCGCTTGCTTAAAAAGGATGCATTCAAATGGACTGAGGCAAAGAATCGCTTCTTTCAAATTACTTCAACAGGCCTTAACTACTACGCCTGTTTTGCTTCTACCAGATTTCTCAAAGGAATTCTATTTGGAGTGTGATGCTTCTGGTGGTGGCATTGGTGCTGTGTTGATGCAATCTGCACGTCCTATAGCTTTCTATAGTAAACCTTTATCTGGTAAGAATCTTAACTAACTGCTTATGACAAAGAAATGCTAGCAATTGTGTTCATAGAAATAAATGGCGACCCTATTTGCTTGGTCGACATTTCAAGATTTATAAAGATCATAGAAGTTTGAAATACTTCTTGGAGCAGCGTCTTTCTTCAATCTAACAACAAAAGTGGGTTTCAAAGTTATTGGGTTATGATTATGAAATCATTTATAGCAGTTGTTCAACAAACAAAGCTGCAGATGCTTTGTCTCGACTTGTTAATCCACAATTATTGGCAATTACTGCACCAATTTTCTCTGGTGTAGATGACAATATTGCAGAATATCATAATGATCCAACTTTACGTGCATTAATTGATCAGTTGTAGCTAAATCCTAATAGTAAACGTCATTATTCTTACTTAAATGGAGTGTTGCGTTATAATGGAAGAATTGTGGTTGTTTCTTCTTCAGAATGGTGTAAAACCTTCTTCATGATTTTCATTCTACACCATTGGGTGGTCACTCTGGTTATTTGAGGACTTTCAAGAGACTGCAATAAAATTTTCACCGGTCCGGCATGAAGCAATCGGTTAAGGAATTTATTCGCATTTGTGAGGTTTGTCAACGTAATAAAATCAAGCCGTGGCTCCTCCCCGGCCTTTTAAGTCCACCGCCAATTCCTTCGTACGTTTGTATTGACATCTCGATGGACTTCATAGACGGATTTCCACCTTCTCATGGTAAGAGTTCCATCTTAGTAATTGTTGATCGTCTAACAAAATATGCGCACTTTGTTGCATTGTCTCATCCTTATTCTGCAAGTACAATAGCCGATCTATTTGTGCGTGAAGTAGTCCGACTTCATGGTATGCCAAAGACAATTACAAGTGACAGAGATCATGTATTTATGAGCAATTTCTGGGAAGCCTACTTTACAATGCAAGATACATAACTCTGCAAGAGTTCGACTTATCATCCTCAAAGTGATGGTCAAACGAGGTTACGAATCGTACATTGGAATGTTATCTTCCATGTTTTGCAGGAATGAAACCAAAGGATTGATTCAAATGTTTAGCTTGGGCTGAATGGTGGTATAACACCAGCTACCACTCTGCTATTAAGATGACACCATATGAAGCTCTTTACAGTCGTCCTCCACCAATAATTTCAGCTTATTTACCCGGGTCAACTCCCCGTGAATGATGTGGATTTGAACTTACGTGCCGTAGATCACACACTCAAGCTACTTAAGTCTCATTTATCTGATGCACGGGATCGAATGAATAAATACGCTGATTCTCATAAAACTGAAAGACAGTTTGCAGTTAATGATTTTGTTTATCTTCGTCTGCAACCTTACCGACAGATAACTGTTGCTAATCAGTCCTTTTCAAAGCTCTCACCTCGTTTTTATGGCCCTTTTAAAGTTCTTGAAAAAATTGGAACTGTGGCATATAAACTGGACCTGCATAACACTAGTAGAATACATCCTGTATTCCATGTTTCCCAGTTTAAAACTGAAGTTAGGATCTACTGCGCTTGTTGAGACTACATTTCCTACCATTGTTGAATATGACAAGTGGGAGCCCGAAGAAATTTTAGATAGACAGATGTATAAGAAGGGAAATCGATCTGCTACAAAATGGTTGATTAAGTGGAAAGGTCTCTCTAAAGATGATGCAACTTGGGAAGATGATTATGATCTCGTTGCACGCTTTCCACAAAGCTAGAGGCTTGAGGACAAGCCTTGTTCAGGCGGGGTGGGATGTTGCGATGCCAACTCCTATTTTTTTTATTTTCACTTAGCTTCTTTTATTTCTTTACGTACTTAGAACTCAGTTTCCTAGTTTTACAGGTTTCCTTAAATTAGTTTGCTTGTCTACCACGTCTACTCAGCTATATATAGCTTAAAACTAAACTTCTAAGGGCAGTTAATCAATATTACGAAGTTTGTTACATTAATTCTCAAAGGAAGAGGTTGCTTGCCCCAGATCAAAGGGCTTTATCCCTGTTTTTGAGTTCTTATTCAATTTTAAATTAGCTTATATTCAGTGTAAAGGTTTAAAACCCTAACAAGATTCAATATAGGCTTCAGTTGAGATTCATCACCGAATCGATTTAATTTGAGTTGATGAAATAATAGACTCAATATGGGTTTCAATTGAGATTCAATAACGGTTTCAGGTGAGATTTCATGACCCAAATGCTCAGATTTTGCTACTTTCAGGTACTGATTATCATGGGTGAAAGTTTTTTTTTTTTTTTTTACCGTTTGTAGATTAGGGTTCTGATGACGAATTATGGGTTTGATTCTGGTGGTGTTGTTGGTGTGCACAGTGAGAATAATTCGATGTTATGTCTTGTTTGATTTGATAATGGTGATAGATAAGGAGGTAAAGATATTGTACGTTGCTTTGAAGGTTGCTGCTTTTGGTTATGGTGTTCATGAAATTGTAGCCAAAAAGGGAAAGGGGTGAATCAAGAGGAGACATGAATTTGCTTTTGGTTGTGATGTTCAAAAAATTGTAGCCGAGAAGGGAAAGGGGTAAATCAAGAGGAGACATGAATTTTGGCGAGAAGAAGAAGTGAGAATTTTGTAATATTAAGAAATGTGAAATTATAGTAAATAGTTTAATAATTACATTTTACATAAAATTTCTTGTCAACGCAGGTCAACATCCAGTCCAGGTACCAAGCACTAACGTTGGACAAATATTAGACCAAAGCCTAGTGTTGGCCAAAACCTGAGTACTAAAGTCCAATTATCCCTTTTCCTAGTTGTGAGGAAATTTGTTTATCCTTTGATCTAGACTTTTCCAAGTCTTTCACATGAGGTCCATAGAACCATTCGAGTTAGACAACAGATTACGAAGGCAATCGATTTTTTTCTTCTCACTCGTACATATATTTCATAGCTTGTTATTGTTGACGATTTTGGGGGGTTTACAGAAGGTCATAACACTTGGAAGGGACTACAATAGACACATATGCTGAAGTCTCTTCAAAGTGGAAAGGCAATGTTTTAGCTACATGTTTACAGAGTATGGGATATGGTAGCGGTACTATATGTATTTTTATTGAGATATCGGAAAATTCTAGCTCTGGTGGTCGTTGGTAGTTTGATAAAGGAAAAATGCGTGAAACTATTGATAGACACATTTATGCGTCTACTTTGATCTCAAATGTCTATACTGTTAGTACCTATTTTGTAATTATTTTGCTATTTTGTGTATTTGTAGGCGTTTTCGAGAAATAAACATGTGTATATAATTCAGCTCGAAAAGTTGTTAAAGGCACTCGAGAAAATTGATATAAGGCACCCACACTTTGGATGAGGGTGAAAACTTGGGGGTACCAAAATACACCACCAACATTTTCTTAGGCAACATATATGGACTAAACTCGAATACAATTCCAAGAGTTCAACTTAATGAATCTCAGTCAAGGAATTATACGAAGAGCTTATATCTCTTTCTCTCACAATCAGAAAGTTTACAGAACCCAATTCGTGAACCTGGTTATGTGTGAGATACTTGGACGATCTCAAAAATAAATATCCAAGAATCAATCAAGTCGAATCCAACAAACAAGGATGGATATATCTACTTTTATTGATTAACGTACAACCTGTGATATTTCAATTATAAAGATAAACAATATAATGCGGAAAAAGAAATAACACAGACACCAGAATTTTGTTAACGAGGAAACCGCAAATGCAAAAAAATCCCGGGACCTAGTCTAGACTTGAACACCAAGTTGTATTAAACCGCTACAGTCTTAGGACTGGAATATAGTTGAGATCGAATTAAACCGTCACAACAATTCAGTTACAGTCATGCTCTTTACGCCTCTTGAATCCCAGCAGGACTTAGTGCAAATGATTCCCTTAGTTAATGTCCTTTATATCCTAAGAGTTATTTCAACTCAATTTGTGATTTCCGTCTTGATCAAAGATCAAGTTGATGTAGGATATCGATTGCAATAGACAAAGTCTAGCAAACCTAAAAATCCTGTCTTATGACTCCCAAAGAGCAGCCTAGATTATTATTCACCTCACAAGTCGAAACTTGTGGAATCACAAAGTCTGAGACGAAAAAACTTTATGATTTATATCTATCTTGTTTGAGTGAGAAACCCAACAATCAAAACAAGATCAGGATACTCGAACTATCAATATAAAGATAGTTGGACCTGGCTTCATGAATTCCCAGGTAAAGTCTTTTTAGTCGCTAACCCTAGAAGGGTTTGAAGGAGAGGACGACTCTAGTTTACAACTAGGACACATAAGAATAGTGTCAGGGATTCAAAGATCCCAGTTGTTAGAGGTGATTTCAAGATCAATGTTGCTTTAGGTTTAAGCTAAGATAGCTTTGGATAATCACCATTAGATGAAAAATTGACTTGAGATTAACATAACAGAATATGCACTCTGGTTAGAATGAACCATAACCGAACCGTGTATAATGACCTGTTCATGTAGGTTAGCTGAAACTATCCAATTGAACTATATACTTAACCATTCTAATATAACACTTTAGGACTTTTCATGAATAACACATATGATCAAAAATATCTAGATGGTGTTTTTAGAGAGTTCATCAAATGCCGATTATCTCATAAAAAATAATTTTGATGCATATGAAAATATTCGACAAGGTAAGTACATGTATTGTACCTGTTCGTGAATGTGTTTGCCATGTTATGTGTACCGGGTATGGATATCCTTAAGACAATAAACAAGTTCAGGAACACAGATCTTTTATGGTTTGCATACCGGGTATGTGTACCGCTTTCGGTGTTAAAACCAACAGATCTTTTCCGGTTTGCATACTGGGTATGAGTATCGTTCCTAGTTCACGAGTCACAGACTTTTTGTGGTATGGATACCGGGTATGCGTACCACAAAGTCGCTGCTGAACTATAGCTACGCTGGTACGTATACTTGGTACATGTACTGCGGCTCCGAATTATAACATTTCTCCCAGTATGTGAACTGGTATGTATGCAGTCATGTATCCATATTAACAGTAGTTCTACATCTCTCTAATAATCAATTCGAAACATTCCCGAATAACATCAATGACACATATCACTGTTCCATGCTATTTTCAAATGATTAAATCTTGAATCATAATTTAAGTCATGAACGAAAATTGTTTTTAACCAAATTCATCAAGTATGAACAAATGTTCTTAAGTATAAGCAGTCATATTTTGAGAATAATATATAAGATAAAGTTGACTCGAAATTTATGTTATGCATGTACTGTCTAATTTAGTCATGCGACCATGTATCATAGATAGAAAGGTGAAAAATTTGAGAAATATGTGGTTCAGTCTTTACTTATCTTTTGATGTTGAAGTTCTCCAAAGCTCTTGTTGATATTCTCCTTCAAACGGTAGAATGCAGTGATATCCGATTCTCAACTACACACTTTTATCTTAATCCGAGACCTGATTAAATGTAGACTATAAATCAATATATAGTTTTGACAACTAAATTTGACAACAAGCTTGAGATTGTACTTGTGAGTTCGACTGAGAAATGCTCTAACAGAGGGCACCCCGGTTTAGATAGGGGAACTCCATTTTTATTTCTAAAGATTTTGGCGGGAAGAATTTGTTTGAAACTGCGAAGATTCTTATTGAAAAATTTGTTGAGATTTTCTTGGAGATTTTCACAGGTTTGATTTGGTATTACCCTGTTTAGACAAAACAGGGATGGTAATTATATATGAATCGGAGAAGGAGAAGATAATCATTGATTCACGATAAAACAAGGTATATGATATCTCGGGTTTATTTTAGGAAATCATGTGGAGAATATGTGAGAATATATTCTTTGTTGGATTCGTTTCTGTGTTTTGAAAGTTTATATTAAGTCGAGACGCGTGAAAAAATAATCATAATTCTCATGATATATTCCAAGATTTACCCTAGATATGGAGTTGTGTGGTGTATATATTGGGAGTTTTCGAGTCCCAAAAGGGGAATTGAGAGTTGGGCGGACCAAACAAAGGTGATAGATGAGGTCACAGAGCGCAAACAAAGACGTTGCAGGAGAGTTCTTCATCAACATAGAAAAAGAAGAAGAACCAAAAGAACAGACTGGTTCAGACATTCGTTCTTGTAATCTCGAATTGGTAACACTTATCTTCATCGTGACATTTGCTTTGAAAACAACAACTCAGAAACGGCAATACATCGTTGCGGTTTCGTTGATATTTTTTTCTTTTCACCCTTGTAAATACTTTTTTAGCTATGAATAAATCTTTTGAGAGTGTCTTCAACATGAGGAGCTAAACCCCAACACTGAGATGACAGAGGAAGCCATATTTCATGCTTGTGGTAATTATATTTAATTCTTTCATGACTTTTTGCATTGATTATCAAACGATTTATATTTTTATTTAATTTTTGTGATTTCAATTGATGGGTCATTCTTAGTTTAAGACTTTTGATGTTCCATGCTTTCGACTTACAGTCATTACTTTGAAAATCTACTTTTGGCAAAGAATCAGAGTCAATATTTGAGCTATAATTATTTATGATTAATATATGAATGGCATGAATAAGTTGTTTGGTAGAATCCTGAGTCCCAGTCTCTCTGAATATTGTTATCATCTTCTACGTATTTTCTAATTTAAATTAAAATTATGTCTAAAATCAAATCTTCACGATTCTGAGCTGAACGAATCTTTATCACGACTATCTACAATCATATCACCTATACTATAAAATTCTCATTTTGGGAGTTATTGTGATGCATGTACGATTTTATTTTAGAATCTTGATAATTATAAGGATGCAAATGATTATGGGTGTCTTTGTGTGGGTGCAAAAAGTGTTGTCCAAGATACAGTTTTTGTTCAAATATGGATTACCGATAAGGCACCTGAACTATTTGCTGAAGTACATGAACAAGAAGAAAGGAATTTTAATAGTCAGTATGGGTGCTCTATTGTGAGAGTGCAACTTAAGGATTGGTTAACTGATGATGGAGGGGTTCTCCTTGTTGGGTCATTTCAGGTCAAGGAAAAGACGTATTTGCAAATTTTGAACTATAGTGTGATTGGTAATCACGACCTTGTTAATTCTCGTCGATGCTTGCCTTGTTGCAGTCAGTTATTGAGTTTCTTATTTCGAAACAAATGGTGTTATAAGGGAGTGGAATTATGTGAAAGAAAAGTGGAAACCACGATTACCTCTACAAGGATTGATAGTTCAATTAACTCAATTATTACTGGTAATGTTAAGCAATTATTGTTGCACATGGGAATTCAGAGTTTTGACAAGTATCTAGAAATAGATGGCCGGAATGTCAAGTAGATAAATGTCAACTTTACATCAGTTGTGGTGGTTGGGTTTAACCTTCAGATTCTAGAGCAGTTGGAGGATCAAAGGGAAAATGACAACAAGCTCAAGAAATTTGCATCAAATCGTCGTGGTCAGACTGAAGTTGTTAAAGAAAGGGAAGCAGTGATTTTTCTCACTGAAATGGGTGTTTTTAACTTTTTTGTAGAATTAACAAAGGTGGTGAGGGTTTACACTGAAGTTCCCGTGCAACCAAATGACACTCACTCTATTTGTGATGGGAGGAGTTTCATTTATGAGGTTCTTTTTCCCAAGTACAATGGGATTCATGCCATATTACATTCTGAAAGGATGCTTCTGTGAGTGCATTCTATGCTGGTAATGACGAAGAAAGTAGGCATGTTTACTTTTGGAAGGAGGACACAAAGGAGTTAAGCTTGTTGATTGAATACAAGGGAGTAATAACCACCATATGTGATCAAATTAGTTCACGAGGAGGTGGTCAGTGGATTGTTGAGTCTACGGTTGAAGTTTTCAAGGCCTCGCATGGTTGTTCAGTGGCATTGTAGTTTCGGGTCTTATAGTAAGCGTCTCTCCTACACTCAAGGAGAGTGGAATGTCATGTATACCTGAACATTTGAGGAGGGTTCCCCTTACCATATTTGTTTCTTTGTTTAATAATAATAATGGTATTTAGTGTAGTTAATAGTGGCACTTAGTAGTAAGTTGTAATAGAAGGCTAGATGAATACCACCTGGAGTATTGTTGGCCATTAGATGCTAGGGTAGAAAGAAGAACTTTATATGCTCAAGTGTCTCTAATGAAACTCTTATCACTTTATCAATATAATTCCGGTCGTTAACTCGATTTAGACATTGTTCCTATTAGGGGAGTCGATTTTTGCCAAATTTTCATTTTTTTTTCTGCAATCCGTCCCGCTAACCTGTAAAGTAGTTATCCTTCCAAAAAATAAACTATTATTGTGCGTCTTTAACAAAATAGTTATATTGTAAAGTAGTTATCCTTTTAGGGAGTAGATTTTTTCGGACGACTATAAAAATAGTCTTGTGATCCTTCATAAAAATAGTCTTGTGATCCTTCGTATTTATTTTCCTGGCATTTTTAGGGGCGACTCCAAAAGAATTAGGGGCGACACAAAAAGACAAAAAAGGTCACTCAAACGTAAAATGTAGCCATCCCTTATCTCCCATTTTTTTAATGGCCAAATTATCCTTTACAATCGGTAGCTAACTTTACAATCGGGAAGTTAATCAACAATCGGGAGTAAATTTAGTTTATATAACTTCCGAATATAAAGTATCCCCAAAATAAAATCCTATATCTTTTGAATTTTGATTAACCTATAATCGGTAATAAATAAAGTTATCTTGACTGCCGATTAAAGTAGACCTTTGGCTAAAATGCGACCATAATCGGTAGTGAATTTAGGTTATTCAACTCCCGAATATAGAGTAGCCTGATAGGTGTTGTAAAACACCTAATTTTATATCTAGTATTTATGCTTTCTTTGCTATTATCCTTGTGAAATGTATCCCTTATGTTTGTTTTTGAGTATTCTAGGTACTTTGGAGTCATTTGGATCAAAAGAAGGAGAAACTACTCATTTGGAGCGAAAGGACTGGAAACATCATTTCACGGGTGAAGGATATGCGGAGTCTATTTAAGGAGAAGGGGTAGCCAGCTGAGCTAGCTTGCTAAGGTGGCCCATATTGATTTACTGGGTGCTTCTAACATTTCTTCTCATTACCTAGACCTGAAAACGAGATAAATGTTTCTCTTCTCATTTTTTTTTGTCTTTATGAAATTCATCTCATTCAGAGATGAGAACGGCTGTTGTTAAAGAGAGAACGATTTCGAGAGCAAATCGAGAAGAGATTGAAGGGGTTTCGGCAGATTCATGAAATTGAGACTCGAGATGATGATGTTGTTCTTGTTATCGATTCAAGACGATGGGGGAGAAATTAAAGCTATGAAATGAAGCACTTGGAAGTTGTTGATCCATTCTGAGTTGATTTGGAGTCGAATCTGTGGTGTCGGGGTTCATTAGATGCAGATGAAATTATTGACAGTGTTGATGGGTGGAGGAATTTGCTATTAGGCCTGAATCTGTTGATTTTGAGTAAATGGGTATTAACTGGGTTTTTTCAAGAAGAGAAAAGGGGATTTGTTTCTTAGGTATTCAGAGACGGGGTGAATCGAGAAGATGATGAAACCCATGAAGTTAGGGTTTGAATGAAATTGATCTTGGTGGTGATTTGATGGAGATGCAAGCTTGTGTTGAGAAGATGGAGTCAAAATTAGGGTTTTCTAAGATTTCAAACGGAGAAATTATAGATGAGAATTGAGTTCTGAAGTGTATAAGAATGATGGGTTTTGGTTATAAGACAAAGGAAAGCAAAAAGTGGTGGTTTCTGCCAATGAAGCTGAGATCTGAGATGAACTCAAGAATGAATCTCTGATGGGAAATTTGATGAAGAAGAGATGCAGGTTCAATGGCTATGAGATGGAGGAGGCAATGATGGCTCTGGTGATTGACATGGGATTGAGAGGCTACAGAAATGCCTAGATGTATGTTAGGGTTTGCTTATGCTTGGTAGGGAGGTGATGAAAGAATGGTAATGGATCTGGAGATGGCTACAAAGCTATTGCAGGTGGAGTTGAAGCTTAACTGTGTGCAGGATTGAACCGGGTCTCACGATCTTTGAAAGGAAAAGGTGAAATATTGAGCCGGGCTCGAGGTTATGTGGGCTTGTATGAAGGCAGAGGAGAACTAATGAAATTGCAGGTGAGGCTGCAAGAGAAACAGATGGAATTGTTAAACTGTGGTGCTGCTGTTATGCAACTCAGATTTGGAAGAACAAGGTCTAGAATGCTGGGTATTGGTTAAGGAGTTAGCTGGTGGATGATGTTGGTGATGTTGCTTTGAGCTGTGAAGCTATGGAGTCACAGTTCCTAGAGGAGTTAAACCGTGTCTGAAATGGCATTTCAGATGGTGCAGGTAACTGGTGGTGATGCTATGTTGCAGGCAAGACAGGGAATGCTTGGAGCTGTGGTATGTAAGTTAGAAATTCGATGTCACCATCATGGTTGATAAAAATAGCACTCAATAGATCAAATTAGTGCTTCTATGGTGGGAGGTTGGGCAGCTCACCATTCTGCCTTAATTTACGTACGGTGACACACACTCTAAAAGCACAAATTTAGACAGTGTACAAAGAATTGAAGGTTGGTGCCTCACAATATGTAACATGGGTAGTCTCCACTATAGGGGATCACTACTCTAATACCGAATTCGATCCGCACCTTATTTGCCACCTGGCATGGTTAAATCCAACTTTAACTCTCATACAATTAAGAAACCCGATCATGTTCTCTGTCATCTCTAAGTTCAGTCACTCTTATGAGAATCTCGATGTAATCTTAGCGACATGTATACTATGTGACTCTAAACTAACCATAAGTTGGAGTCTTCTTATTCACTAGTTTACACAAAAGTTGAAAATTGCAAAAACTTACAACGCAAATGCTTAACCATAGCCCCAAAATGAGACTTTGCAAAAATTATCTATCTTTAATTTTGGTTGAGCCTATAATCGGTAGTAAATGAAGGTATCTTGACTTCCGATTATACAGTAGACCTCTTTATCGAAATCCTAGCATAATCGGTTGTCAAGATAGTTCATATAACTACCGAGTATAGAGTTGCCCCAAAATGAGATTTTACAAAAATCCTCTATTTTTTGAATTTTGGTTGAGCCTATAATCGGTAGTAAATGAAGTTATCCTGACTTCCGATTATGCAGTGGCTCTCTTTGAAAATATCCTACCATAGTCGGTAGTCAAGATAGTTTATATAAAAACCGAATATAGAGTAGCCCCAAAATGAGATTTTGCAAAAATTTTCAATTTTTTGAATTTTGGTTGAGCCTATAATCGGTAGTAAATGAAGTTATCCTGACTTCCGATTATATAGTGGATCTCTTTGCAAATATCCTACCATAATCGGTAGTCAAGATAGTTCATATAACTACCGAATATAGAGTAGCCCGAAAATGAGATTTTGCCAAAATCATCTATTTTTTGGATTTTGGTTGAGCCTATAATCGGTAGTAAATGAGGTAAAATCCCGACTTCCGATTATACAATGACTCTCTTTGCAAATATTCAACCATATTCGGTAGTCAAAATAGTTCATATAACTACCGAATATAGAGTAGCCCCAAAATGAGATTTTACGAAAATCCTTTTTTTTTTTTGAATTTTGGTTGAGCCTATAATCGGTAGCAAATGAATTTATCATTAACTTTCGATTAATAGTAGCCCCAAATACGCATTTAGCACAAATTCATATCAATCGGTAGTCTCTGTGCGTTTCTTAACTACCGATTTACTTTCAACTACCGGTAGTTAAGAAACTTCCGATTACGGGAGGGTATTAACGTATTCTACTATCTTTTGGACATCCCTTAACCTTGTCTATAGGTTGGGAATAAAAAAATCACCCCTAATTTTTTCGGAGTCGCCCCTAAAAATGCCAGGTTTATTTTTTCCATTCTCACATTCCACAACTTGAATGGAAACAAAAGTTGGAGGAAGTTTTTTTTTTTTTTTCTTTTTGTTGCAGTCCGGCTAGCCGCCCTATAAAGTAAATTGCACATGGAACCCGCATTAAAACGGAGAGAGTAGTTATCCTTTAAAGAAAAATAAAAAGGGAAAAATATCGTTTGGTCCTTTTTTAGGTGGGCCCATGTCTGTTTGGTCCTTTGGTCAAACGCCTTTACTGTTTGGTCCATAATTATTTAAAAATATTAAACTGACAAAAATACCCTTTCATGTTAATTTTTACTTATTTTCTTGTAGCACTTCATTCCGGAAATGAAGTCCATATAAAAACCTAAAAAAACAGACTTCATTCCATAAATGAAGTCCATATAAAAACCTAAAAATACAGACTTCATCCAAATGAAGTCCATATAAAAACCTAAAAAAACAGGACTTCATTCCGAAATGAAGTCCATATAAAAACTTAAAAAAAGCAGGACTTCATTCCATAAATGAAGTCCATATAAAAACCTAAAAAACGAGAGTTCATTCCAAATGAAGTCCAGGATAAAAACCTAAAAAAGCAGGACTTCATTCCAGAAAATGAAGTCCATATAAAAACCTAAAAAAGGACTTCATTCCGGAAAATGAAGTCCATATAAAAACCTAAAAAAACAGACTTCATTCCAGAAAATGAAGTCCATATAAAAACCTAAAAAAACAGACTTCATTCCAGAAAATGAAGTCCATATAAAAACCTAAAAAAACAGACTTCATTCTAGAAATGAACTTCATCTTCATCATCATCTTCGTCTTCTTCAACAACATCAAAGAAACATCATCGTCTTCAACAAGCAAGATCGACATCGTCTTCATCATATTTATAACAACAAAGAACAAACAACATATGCAAAAAAAAGAAACGCAAAAACTTCATCGTCTTCATCATCTTCATAGACTTCAACATCATCAACAACAACATCAACACCAGCAGAAGAAAAAAACCTAAAAACTCATATTCTTCGTCGTCTTTATCATATTCATCGTTTTTCAATCTTCTTGTTCAACAACAACAATCACCATCTTCAACAGCAGCAGATCTCGAGAAGTTTTTATCATCTTTGTCGTCTTCAAACAGTAACCGATCAAATCTTCACATCAAGATTCATCGTCTGCAAACATAAACAGCAGCAGAAAGAAAAAAAAAATGGAGAGAGAAAAAAACTAGATCTGAAATTGAGAGGAAAGAGAATGTGAATCTGAAAATAAGATATTTTCTATTAATTTTTTGTATATATATGGTCACCTTTAGGACCAAATTATTATTTTCTAGGACCAAATAATAATATAAGGGTATTTCTGTCACTACAAGATGACATTTACATCATCCATGAAACATCACCCTAGGACCAAACTATAATTTTTAGGACCAAATAAGACCAAATAGACAATTGATTAGATCAATTGGACTAGACTCTCTCTAATATATTATTCCTAGGACCTAATGGTATTTCCCACAAATAAAAATAATAGTAAAAGAAAAATAATCGGGTGCCCTGGAGTAAGTGCAGGGCTGCCATTGCCAACTAACGACAGTGAACAGTCCCATACGGCCGTACCGTACCAAAATCACTGTGCCGTGAATCCCCCTTGACCCCTTTGTATTTCTGCACTGGAGAAATCAGAAAATCACAGAAAGAGAAACGAAGATGAGGGATGTTGAGAAAATGATAGCTATTGGTCTGGTATGGGGAATTACCAATTCTGTAATGAGAAAGGGTGCTCTGATCTGGGATCAAAAGCTAAAGAAGATGAAATCTTCTTCTTCTTCTACTCCTTCTTCATCAAAACTTCATCATCAATTACTTGGTTGTTTACGAAATTGGTTTCATCTTCTCTTAACTTGGCAATATTCAGTACCTTTCTTGATAAATTTATCAGCTTCAGCTACTTTCTTTGCTATATTAAGTGATAGTCCAATTTCTTTAGCTGTCCCAGTTACAAATGCAACAACTTTTGCAGCAACTGCAGTTTCAGCTATGATTCTTGGTGAAGAGACTCGTATTGCTTTTGCTTTTATTGGTACTTTTTTCATTGTTTTAGGTGTTTGGATTTGTATCATGTGATGTTTCTGTTCAAGATTTGATGTTTTGTAATGAACCCTAATTATGAATCTGTGAAATTTTATGAACCCATTTCTAATATTTGTGTGTAATTTTACCTGCAATACCAAGTCACATTTTTTAAAATTTTCTAAATCAGTTATTCCATTTCATTTTTGATCTGTTTAATTGAACTATGCGTAGACCTAGATCAAAACTATAACTTTCATTTCAAGCCTTTGGTTTGTCTGATCTTTATGTAGACCATTAGTGTTTAATCCCTAAGCTCTACCATCCATTCAATACAGAAATCCTTGGAAAACAATGCAGTGTATTATCATGAAAGGTGTAGGATTCCCGCACCATTAGAGTTGACATTTCGGGCCGTTGAAGGCTAAACGAACGTCACATAACATATGCTCCACCAACTTCGCATGAACGTTGACAATTCATCCTCTTAGTGGACAGATCAATAACAGACTAATTGTGCCGACCTTTCTTAAGGCTTTGATAATGTCTTGTTTTCAGTGGCCGAAAGCATCAACTTGCAGATTGTAGTAGGTTATATGTTATATTAGCAGATGGTGCCAGTTTGCGAACTTCTTTTACAGGTATTTTTATTCTTCTATTTCTTCTTTTTCTACAACATTTTTATATTTTGGAGATTTTTCTACTACTTTTAGATATGAATT
Source organism: Papaver armeniacum (assembly GCA_023531295.1). Classification (NCBI taxonomy): domain Eukaryota; kingdom Viridiplantae; phylum Streptophyta; class Magnoliopsida; order Ranunculales; family Papaveraceae; genus Papaver; species Papaver armeniacum. The sequence goes on from JAJJWW010018920.1 coordinate 144,317, forward strand.
CTGATAGGAAATTGGTATATGACTTTTCTCTTGAAATATCATGCTTGCACACTTTTTAGTTTAGTTGTAAGAGGTTTGAACATACAAGTAAGTTCAAACCATTCTGAATAGGTCAATACTGGATTGCTTACTTACTTGATAACTAGAGCCAACGCCACATGTTGCAGCTAGACAGGTTAGAGACATTGTATGACACTATCAAATGATTGGGACCTAAGGAACCAGTTGTGAATTGATTGAATTATTAAGAGCAAACGATTGAGAAAATAGGGAGTAACTGTTACAGACTAAATATAAGTTCCCTATGAAGTGAGAAGGTCTAACCGGGATAGGTGAAGCATGATTCTATAGGAATTATGCAATCACTAAGGTCTTAGCATCTTTCTGCCTGAGAAATTTCCCTATACTGATAACAGAGTGTTGAATCGTAATGCTTGAAACACATTGCTTAGTTGCAATTTTACCATTCACATCTTCAGAGCAAGAATATAGAAGAGTTATCATAAAAAATAGTAAATGGTATAGTATTCACTGCCGCAATGCAGCAATGTGGAAGAATGCTTGTGAAAACAAAGTAAAAAAAATATGTAATTTTCACTCCTATAATACAAGAATTTTATAGGATGCTCGTGAAAAAAAGGTTAAAACAATAATGAAAAAATGTAATGTAAAAATTGTGGACCCCATGGGTTTATTCTTCGCATAAAAATATAGACCAGACATCTGCGTTGTATTTAGGAATTCAAGATGCCGGTTTTAAAACTGTTGTAAAGAACACTCGCGGGGCATGTTCCAGTTGAACCTTTTACTATCCTTGCAGTAGTCATAGATCATAAACTTGTCTCTAACCCATTTCATCTGACCTTTCTGAGCCTCATTCAGGCTGCTATATGCAGAAGACGTATACCACTTATCTTTTGAATTGCAGTAGCCAATGCTGCTTTGTCCAAACCAAGTGCAAGCCCTTGGTGAGAACTTTCGCAATCTAGCGGAGAAGGGTGACTTATTCCAATCTATTTTGTCAAGCCCACCTCTCGTTGCCCAGTCATCAGCATTCCATAAACTGCTGTAAGCCTTCATACCCTGCTTGTTTGGATATTTAATTCCCAAGAACTCGTAGTTACGGAACACACGGATTGGAATACTGTCGATGAACCACCTGAACACAATAACAAAAGGTCAACCATTTTGATCATCATCTATGCTGTGAATACTGTCATTCTGCAGAACTTGAAATTTACAGGTAAACTATAAAGGCGCAAACCCTATTTATTGAAAATTCTGAAACCACCCTTATTAGTTTTCTTAAGAAAATGGTCGAACCAAAATTGTTGAATGGTTAACTAGTGCAAGGTATATATAGTTTGTTATCACTTTACTTACACAATCTCGCTTGGGTTCCAGTGAATGGTGTAATTGTGGAAGTCTGTGGTAGGATCGAACCAAGGGTAGAATTGCTGTTCTTTGTTTCCAACTCCTCCAGCAAAGACATTTGTATGCATGATATAAGGTTTTCCTGATACATTACCTAAGAACTCGAAATCAATTTCGTCGTGCTTGTCACCCTTAGAAGATAGCTGTATAAGCATGAAAACAATATTTAGCATTTTTTTTGTTGTTGAAGGGATAGCATCTTACTTGCTCAGCTACGCTTTCAAAACTACAGAAGTAGCAGATCTGAATTCTATAAAGTTTAGTACTTTGGTTACAGTCTAAAATGTTCAATATTGTGCAGTTAGTCTCTGAATGATTAAGTACTTACATAGTAAGCGGTGACGGTTCCTGCAGAATTCCCTGATACTAGTTTGATTTGCATTTCAACGCTACCAAAGAGGTACTCTTTCTTGCTTTCAATTCCTGATCCTGAAAAGCGAAGGAATTATGTGCAAAGTTAATTATGACAAAATATATACCTTTACTTAAGAAATGAAAAACAAGGATTTTCACTTCTGACTGAATTTTATTTACAGGAAAGCTAATAAAATAGGGTGATTTCAGATGTTCACCAAATGTTGCATCATCTAACCTTTGCCGTATTTAGGATGTTAAATTGCATTTTTTAGGATTAATAATATAGGTGATTTCAGATGTTCACCAAATGTTGCATCATCTAACCTTTGCCATATTTAGGATGTTATATTGCATTTTTTTAGGATTAATAATATGAAAAGACTGAAAAAGATATGGTTTGGCAGTCTCATTGACTTGCCATAAAAGAAGTCGAAAATGAAAATATAGAAAAACATCTAATGCTCATAGTAGTATGATAGCGATGATAGTTGTGAATTATATTTGCTATGCAATTTACCTGCACTTTTATCTAAAACAAGTTGCATATCGTCACCATTGTTGTAAACACTGGCGTGATGAGCTCCCCAGTTGATAAAGGTGGTATCCCAGAAGTTGGCTTCAACAACCAGAGAGTGTTGATGATCAAATCCAATCAAACAGACAAAGAGAGCCAACAAAATTGCTTGTGAATTCCTCGCCATGATTTCAACCTTAGAGGCACTAGTACAACTATGACTCTTAAGGTGGGAATTTTGGATGTTTTTAAATTTGTTTGAGGGCAGGGTTTATATAGAATGAAAAACTGAATTAACAATCATTATTATTTTCTTTTTCTTGGTAGAAGATTTAACAATTAGTTTGGACTAGTTTTCATGATTTTATTAGTTTTAATTTGATGTCGATTGACAAAGAATTAATGGTGTCCGACTTCTCCGGGTTAATTAAGTCATTTGTAAGTCCTTGGTAATTAGCTGCATCTTAGTATTCGTTTTACATGCAAGTATGAAACTACTGTATGAATATGCAACTCTTTTGTACCCAGATGCAGCTGACTCAACTTGTATATGCAATACTGGTGATTATCAAAATTAGATGAACCAGTTACAAGGGGATGACGGGATGGGAATTTGATTAGTGGCCGGCCGACATTGATCATTATTCACATCAAGTATGGATGACGTATGCACCAGCCACCAGTAAAGCTCTGAGTTACTGTCAATTTTTTGGGTTCAATACTTCAATGAAGATTAAAGCTGGCACGCGGTGGAGAGTAGGAATTAGTCGTGCAGGAGACGAAGAGAATGGTAAAATAGAAACACGTACCAGATCTTGCCGGCCCTTCACATTTTCATACAAACGTGTTGGCAACTTGGCAATTTGGTTTTGCACATCAATGTACGTGTTCCTTTTCATTTTTCTCGTATTTAATTCTTTTTTTAATTATAATCTTTTTTAATAATTTTTGTTATTTCTGTATTTGGACAAGCTATCAATGAGGCCGGAATGATGCTGATGCAGTCTTAGACTGAAATTTAGTGTTCCCAAATTATTAAACTTTCAAATTTTAGTTGGCCACCATTTGGCCATTTTCTGCCATTGCACCCCAAATATGATAACAAAGGAAAAATGGGACAGAAAAAAACAAATCTGCTACGGGGATTACTAAATTCCACAAGGATCGTCAAATTTCCTAATCATCAAAGGGTGTTTTTTTGTAGCTTGGTACTAGTAACCCCGTGGAATATGTCGATCCCTTGTAACAGCCTTGGAAAAAAAAGAGTCAGAATGATTCTACAATAAGAGAGTCGTATCCATATATTTTTATCACAAAGAAAGATATAGGGTAAAAGAATGAAGCTCACAATGTTAAAGTTATATCAACAAAATGAACCAAAAAAAGAAAGAAAACAAAACAAAACAAACTCCAATATACCGATGAAGATGAGTGTATACTTCTAAGCTCCGATTTGAATCCAAACTCCTTTACTTGGAACTCCACGATGATTGACAAAAAGAAGATAATAGCCTGGTGGAGCAACTGCACCGTAGGGTGGTGACAAAGTTGAAATCTCAAAAACTCCTGGAAACACTGGTTCGACCTTCTTTGTAGCCAAAACTACAAGTCTTTGGTTCATTGAATATCCATGAGTTGTAAATGGTGGAGCATATATTGTCACTTTGATGTCTTTCTTACCAAGTACTGGCAATTGACGCAATCTAATTCTCAATGTAAATTCCTCGCCGTACTGAAACTTCTGAGCGTTCAATTCTGAGGTAATCTCTGGTCGTTTGGCGTTGAGCATTGGGTCCAAGTATGGTGGCCAGAATTTCTCAACCCGAAGTTCAGTTGGGAATTTCTCGTTGAACTTGTAGACATTGTGTGTATTACTTCCGGCAACTAGGACTTTACCATCAGGTAGTACAGCCGATGTTGAATGATACATGCGCGCAATAGTTGTTGGTCGAAGTTCGACGAATCTCTCATCCTTGGGCTTCATTGGTTTATAAATGACTGGCGTGAGATTAGCGTCGTCAGCGAACTCCCATCCGGATACACCTTTCTTCGCACCATTGATAATAAGGAGTTCTCCATTTGGAAGGTTCAACATATCTCCCATTACTCTTGGTGATGGCATCTTTTCCATTTTCCATGCAGCATTTGGCTTTGTTATTTGAATTCTTCCACAGCTTGACGATGCAGGCGTGAAAGTTCCCTTTTCAGCCAATGCGAACCCATTAGGATCTCCACCACCGCAAACTATAACTTCAGTTGGGATCACATCAGCATTTTCTCCGTGCAGTTTGATTGGGAGAAGAGCTGACATTCCAGAGGCTGGGTAGTTTCTAGATCCGTCAGGTAAGACGGGGAATTCACGAATGACTTTCTGGGTTCTAGGATCGAGCAGAATTGATCGAGTGTTAGCAAAAATGAAGAGGTTTCCATCTGTGGAGAGATGAACAAAAGGATATAGATTGTTTTCGGCGAGATCTGTTGTCTCACGGAGCAACGGGAGGTCGTAGTTTTTGACATTATTTACTCCCGGCCTTGGTACAAATTCATAGTTAAACATACGTCGACCGCCAACTACAATGAAGCTACCATCTGCTAGCATTGTTTGAGTAGCATACCTGATCAACCAAATATCAAAAATTATATATAGTTTGGTATGGCAGCATAAAAATTCCATTCTATATGCATGTTTTTAAAGGATATACATACCATCTCATCCCGGTTAACGCAACAGGATATTCTTTAAAGTCACAGTTTTCACATGCTTTCATGTATCTTATAGCTCGGCCTCCCTCATCCCAACCACCTGTATTAATCAGAGTACCATCCGGAGCCATACCACCGGATGAGCACCATGTATCGGTCATGACCTGCACCATACACATGTAAGCACAAATTTAGAATTATCAAAAGAGCGGTCGTAAATTATTTTTGCATGAGACTTAATTAAAACTTTCACAAAAAAGAGAGGAAGGAAACGTAACCGTAAGCGGTCGGATCTCAGAAGTTTCTAAATCGAATTCAACAGCATGAGCGGTACAATCCATTAATCCTTTTGTTTTAGGAATTGGTCGACATTTACCAGGCAGTCGGACTTTAGTTTCACCGAAAACGGTAGCGTCAAACATGATAGCTTTGTTATTAGGAAGCAATTGTATGTGCATGGACGAAACACCTGAATTTTCAGAAGCAAGTTCCCATGAACCTGGATAATTTGTATCAAAGTCATTATTTTCTGTATATAGTTCTTCTGCAACACGAGCGTCATCACCACCATCATTGAAACCACCATCGAAACCACCACCACCACCAAAAAAACCACCCAAACCAAAAGGAAATGAAACTACAGGTTTGGAGAATCCAAAACCTATTAAAAGAAAGACAAGTATCAAGGATCTTGATAAAACTTCCATGATGAATAATTTTTTTTTTCTTGGGTCACTTTTGCATTACGAATGCATGCAAAAGCCAACCCTTTGGCCCTCCCTGAACTTGGCTCTTCTTCTGTATATTAACTTTCCCTCTTATTCTTCCTGACCTTCCCTTCAATTCTCTTCCGTGTAATAGCTATGGATGGTTGTAAATGCTTTTCTTTATGAAAACAAAATTCCAAGCTGGGATTTACTTATTTTAGTTCCTCATTTTTTGTGGGGGAAGACTTTGGTCAAATTCTTCATTTTTAGCTTAAAATTATTTATTGCACAAAGATACCAGTTTTTGTTAGACAAACTGACAAAGGGTGTGCGAAACTGTGAATTGAACCATAATTCATGTGAAATTTTGTCATTTTATCCTCCTGCGTACATTTTTATTTCAAAGCTAAACCTATTGACAACACCTTGTTTGTTTGGATCATTACTTAGATGTTATTGTAGGCCAATTCGTGAAGTCCTTGTTGCACTATAAGGATTCTTAAATAAAGCATACAAGTAGAACATTTAATATGACGTGAATGTTTAATTATACTTGTGCCCCAAAAGAGTAAGGAATATGTGCTAGATGAGTACCACTTTGAAGGTTAATCTGTACTTGGAAATCCCTGAAAGGAAATTTGGCAAATTTGTCAAACGTAATCATTATCTTATAGTTTGACCCGGGGCGGAGCCAGAAACTAGACTAAAGGGAAGCAAAGTTTTGTTACGAGTAGCAAGAAAACAAGATTAGGCTTGGAAGCCCAATGGGCAGGGTAATAAATGCACACCCTTGTTTCATATTGGATCCGCCCCTGATTTGACTTGTGTGGTTAGCCGTTATAACTAGGGCTGCACATGGTTCGGTTTTTATCGGTTTTTGGCAAAACCTAAACCGAAACCAAAGTACTCGGTTTTTAAATAATGAAAACCAATGAAACCATATAGCCTATTCGGTTTTATTGGTTTCGGTTTCTACTCGGTTTTGTTAAAAACCATATGGTTTTTGGTTAACCGAATTGATTTATAAACAATAATGTGTCACCGTGTCGTTGCTTTATAGTTTACACAAACAAAGTGTGAAAAGATTCATTCTTTATGAGAATAATAGAGGTTCGCAGATTCGAGCTAAGAAAAACCCCAAACATCTTTTAACTACATACTTATTGAAACAAAATTAGCTCAAAAGAGAATAAAAGATTTACGAAAATATAAGAGCTTAATGCTCCCCTCATTCCCAACCACCAGTGCAGCATGACGGGATCAACCGGTGCGATTCTTTGGCTCCCAAGCTACCTCTCCTCCTTCCACGGAACTCCTGCGAATGATAAACAAACAGAGATCGTACAAATAGTGGATTCACAAATCATTTTCAACATTCCCAAGCAATAACAACAATAACAATAACAACATTCCCAAGCAAAATAAACAAGATCAAGAAAGACATGTTTGTTGTTGCTACTATATAAAAAAATTGCCTTGTGGCAAGATGAAGGTAATATGCGGTTTCAGTTTAGAGATAACCGACATATGACTCATAATGCAAAGACAAGAAAATCGAAATCACAAGTACTTCCTAATTGAATAGTCAAGAAATAATCACAAGTATTTCCAATCATTTTCAGTCTATAAGCTAAGTCTAGACCTAAACAAGTCACAACTGATATAAGGCTACAATTATCCCACAGCAAAAAACTAGAAAATGACAGGGATGAACCGGATGATAATCTGAAAATTCACTCGCCAACGAAACTAGAAATGCTAGAAACAACTCTTAAAGCTTCCTTTATTACTACCTCGGGTCAAAAAGGGTAAAACTACAAACTAGAAAAACTTACCGCTAACAACTTCACGATAACAAAGTTGAATCTTCTTCTTCTTCATCATCTATGTCAATGCGGATGAACTTAGAAGTTGCAAGAGAACCTAAAAATTCTGCAAGAAATTACATCAATAAGTGACAAACAATGAGTAGAGAAAATAACAAATCAGAATTTTACTAATAGCGAGTAGAGAAAATACCTGAAACATCTTCGGTATCATCAGTTCCTAAGGTGTTTGGATCAAGATCAACCGGTGTCCGTAACCAGCTTTGCGTGCAAATCAATGCCTCAACTGTCTTAGGCAAAAGAAGTGAACTTCGATATGGATCAATAACTCGCCTTCAAAGACTAAACGCAGATTCCGAGGCAATGAAGAGACCTGGTATGGCTAGTATATCTCTCGCCATGTGTGATAATACAGATACCTTGTACTATTAGTCCTCCACCAACCTAAAATTTCAAATTGAACACCGGTAGGGCTAATTCTCGGTTCACGTTTCTCCTCTAAATATAACTCCAACTCGCTTTTACCCTCAACATTGTCATCCTCCTCATCTTCTTTCGCTCTCTCTCGCTATAAGACTAGCATACGCGGAATCTTCATCATCAGAACCTTAAGATTGAGTAACATTATCACAATCACTTGTGGCACTAGACATTTCATCATTTGCATAAAGACACTTGTACTCTTCGAAAAGTTCTTGAAAATCAGTTCTCACATAAGTCGATAAGTGTTTACGTAATGACGGACCCGTGATATCTAAAGTATCAAGAATAAAATTTAAACCTTTCATTTTCTCACGTGGATCAAGCAAAACAGCAATGAACATGAGAGTGTTCATTTTCTCATATTCTCCCCAATACTTATTAAACTTGTCTAGCATTTTAGTGCCCATACCCAGAGAAATGGATCTGAACTTTTTACCCATGTGTTTATTGTTCTATGAATGACACTTACGTTAAACAAGAACTCATGTGAAGTAACACGTGTACAAAGAAGAAAACTTGACAGTCAAATCATAGAATACCTTTAAAAATTTCCCAAATGATCTTGCATTGGCCCAATATTCCACATATGGAGCATGTATAGGAGGAGGAGGAGGAGGGGCCTTCTTCTTGCCTTTGTTATGAGCAGGGGTACAAGCCTCTTCCATGTCAACATCATCACTAGCACCAGGAGAAGTAGAAAATACAGGAGGGATGGATCTTTCGTTGAAACAAAACTTCTTTTTGAAAGCCTTATCATCCCGTGCTAGCCTTTCAAAAGCTTTCGATATCTACAAACGACTTCCAACATCATGTAAGTGGAATTCCATCTTGTATCCACATCTAAAACTAAACCTTTCTGCAATCTATCTTTTCTTGTTTAGCACAATCCATAAACTTACTCAACCTAGCAGGAGAACCCATCACATACTTCACCACCCTTACTCTCTTAATAGCCATGTGATACTCTCCCAAGCCAAGCATTCACAACAAGTGCAAGCACATGAGCAGCACATCTAACTTGCATAAACTTAGTATTTAGTACACCATTTGAACTAATCACTTGCTCCTTTAAATGACCATCCTCCCTTAGATAATCAATAGCTAAATCATTAGCACTAACATTGTCAAGCGTAATAGTAAAAACCCCAGTGAAGTTCCCAATCTAACAAACATTCCTCTAACATCTTCCCAATTACCTCACCCGAATGACCTAAAATTTGGAAAAAGTTGATTACCGATTTGTAACTTCCAATCTTTATCAATAAAATGTGATTATAACCATGTAGCTTTTATTTTGGGCATTTGAGGTCCATGTGTCGGTGGTGAGACAAACTCTCACATTGTTTGCCTTGAAGTAGTTCTTCATCTTCTCCTTTTCGACTTCATACAAATTTAATACACCCCGCGAAATGGTCATACGAGAAGGGATCTTGAACTGATTCAAGCACCCTACAAAGTTCCTTGAACCCTTCTCCTTCAACCACTCTAAACGGCTGCTCATCTAAAATCACAAATAAAATCACCGCCTTTGTACATGCATCTTGATTAAAAGTTACCGCAACCAATTTTCCTTCTTCTCCTAGCCTAGCTAGGTTGAAAATCAAGAGTTTCTTTGTCCTTTTTCCTCCTTGGGCTTCTCGCACATATCTTCAAATGATTATTCATACCACCTGTCCCATACTTGGTACCCCGAGCTGCAATTTTTGTCTTACGGTGGCGACATTTTGCATATTTCGAAGGCTTGGGTTCCATATCAAAGTGGTTCCACACATCGAACGTTTCTTTCCTTTGGTTTGTCACTTACGTGTTATCTTCGATTGCATCTTCGGGGTTTTACGCTTATTGCTATGTGTTTGTCACTTCTATGCCGGCTTCGGTTTCCATCTCCATCGCACTAGCATCTCCGGCTCCACTAGCATCTCCAGCAGAGAACTAGCATCTTTAGCAAAGACTTGCACCTCCGCTGAACTTGCACCTCCAACTGAACTTGCATTAGGTGGAGGTCGAGGTGGCCGCTTATTAGAAGAAACAGAGGCAGTAGGTGTTGAACTAGATCCTCGCATTTTCAAACAGCAAGTCTGCAATATGATAAACCATACATGATGTCAATTGGTATTCGAAAACATACAAAAGAAACAACAACAAGAAACTTATGAGATGAAAAGCATCTCGACTGAAAACCAAATACATAAACTGCATATGTCCAATGCCAAAACTTATTCAGTATAAACAACAAACTTTTTTTTTGTAAAATGACTCACTTCTGAACTTTAAGTTAGTCAAAAGACCTGAATTCATGTCTGAGCAATAGTTGCTCTGGAATTTAATCATCATTTTAACATGTTTACTGATCAATCTAGAAAAAGTATTATTGTAGAAACAACTCATAAGAAACACATACATAAGCTTCTTGTTTATCTACAGCAAATCACGCAAGGTATACAAAAAAATGAATGAAATTACATAAAGGAATCAAAAATCAAAAAATGAAAGCATCAATAAATTGACCTAATTAAGCATAACCCAATTCATATTACTATGTAAATCAGGCAAAATAAACCCTAATTTTGAAATATCCCCAACAAAAATTAACATCACAAAACCCTAATTTGCAGATTTATAAAATCAAATCAATATCAAAATCTGTTCAAACCTAACGCTCATAATCATAGTATCATAACCTTTTCAGAAAAGAAGATAAAATCAAACATTTAATACCTTTATAATCAAGTAACTTCTAATCTGAAGTAGTATCATTTAATATCTTAGTTTGTTGCTTGATTAAACTTGAATAAGAAGAGAAGAAGAAGAAGTCGTGGGAAAGCACCGAAGAAGTCACCGGTGATTAGTTTTAGAGCGATGGTGTGGTCAGGGTGTCTTAGTCCTGGTGATGCGGTGATGTACTCCGGGGAAGAACGAAAAAGATGAGCGAGTTTTGAGAAATAAGAAACTTCGATCTATTCTGATCGAACTCGATCAAGTAACTCGGTAAGCTAATATCTACTAACATCCACGGCCAATAAAATTATAATCCTACGGTCGGTAGTAGTCGGTTAACCAATAGGTTTCGGTTCGGTTTTTGGGGTAAAACCTAAACTTGAAACCAAGAGTGTCGATTTTCAGAATCGACAACCAAAATGAAACCTTGTGTTATGGTTTCGGTTCGGTTCGGTTTAAAAAGGTCGGTTTCGGTTTCGGTTCACGGTTTAGGTTCGGTTTTGTGCAGCCCTAGTTATAACAAGTATTACGGTGCAATTTATTTGGCTAATCCCTCTAAAATGTTGAAAAAGAGAGCAATCACTATGGTGCCATATTTCCAGGGCCGTCTTTTGGCATAGTGCCAAAGAACTATTTTTTGGGCACCACTGTTTTTTTTTTTTTGGGACCATGATTTGATTAGGCCACCTTCCCTATAATTATAAGGGGGTGTCCTAAAAGGTGGAGATGACTAGTTTATCCTTTTACCTAATTAAAATTACAACTAATCTATAATTTCTTCTTCCTCTATTCTACAATTTTTCTTCTTCTCTTCTTCATCAATTTATGATCATCTAAACCTGATCATATATTAATCTAATCAAAATCATCAAATTTTCATCGTCGTCGATTCATTGAATGTTCATCATCGATTAATCAATCTTTTATAAACAACCCTGTCCATAAGTATTTTCCCACAAACCCATTACTTTTGATTCGTTTTTGATTGAAATTTTGAGTCGTAGTCATCAAAATATGTTGAATTTGGAGGTTACAGTAGTAAGTTCGGTTAGGATAATTTTGAAAAAAACCCTAATTTTAGGACCGAACTTTTAAAAATGAAAAACACAAAGAACTTTTAAAAATGAAGACAAGACAAACAGGATGTTTCTGCCAAAATCAAAACTTAATTTCCGACTAAATAATTTTTTTGGACTCACACTTAAACCAGTTTCTTTAAGAATATTTGACATAATAATTTTCACTATAATAAATAGACATTGAGTTTCCGTCACGGAAACTCAATTTCCAACTCCATATAGCGAATCACCGTAGTGATTGTTTTTGATGGAAACTCAATTTCCATCTCCATGTGGCGAAGCACCATAGTGATTGTTTTTTCTCAAACACTATGATTAACCTTTGCTAAGGATTTCTGGCTTAGCCTACGCCAATTATAGTATAGTACTCCCTCCGTCCCGAATTAAATGAGCTAGTTGAAGTTTGCACAATTCTTAAGGCAATGAATGAAATGAGTGTTTTTAAGTATTTTTACAACTATACCCTTATGGATAATAATTTGTAAAATTTAGAAATCATTTATCTCTCAAACTATATCATAGATTTTCGTAAATTTTGTACCGTTGAAAATCATTTTAAAACACCTACGTAAGCAGTATAAACATGAATATCAAATTATATATATTTCTTATGATATCCGATAATCAATCAAAGGGTAGTTTTAGAGATATCCTCTTGATTAGTGAAACAGGTCAACTAATGATGGGACAAGATCTTGGACAAAGTAGGTCATCAATGGGACGGAGGGGAGTACTATAGTGCTTAAATTTGTCTGCCGGTGCCCCAAAAATGAAACTAGGACAGGACAGAGAGGTTTCTGGGATAGGAAATAGTAATTTGAAGCAAAATATAAGAGAAAATCATATCGCAATGAAACCCTAAAAACCCAGAGCTACTTACAAAACGAGGAGGAGAATTCTAAAACCCTAAAAATGGAGATGCAAACAAGTGACGTGGAGGATTTTTCTGCATCAGCAACCCTAATCCTATTCAAGTCTCCAGTTCCTCCTCTGCGAATCCCTATACCTGCTGGTTTGTCTGATGATCCATCTAAAGGCCCATTTGTTCTTGCTTTCAAGGATTCTCTAAGTTGGAAATCTGCTTTGCAAGCTTCCGAATCCAAAATTATAGAGCAATGTGAGGTAAATTATAGGCTTAATTGATGATATAAATCTGGGTTTCAATTAGTTTTGCAAAAGCCTTCAGATTTATTGTGAATTCATTCTAATTAGATTGATTAAATCAAGGATTTTACCTAAATAAGTTTTTTTTTGGATTCTATGATTATTTGGAGACTGATAAGTTCAAGCTCCGTTTCTAGGTTCAAATAGATTGAATTGTGCTCAGAGATATTTGTACGCAGCTGGCCGAGTTGTTTGGCTATAGTACTGCCTATACAATAAGTTAATACAGCTGCAAAATTTATGTGAGCGGAATAACCAGCTCTTGACTACGAGAGCTTAAGTAGTTGAGATTGATAGAGCTCTATATTGTTTTAATACATTAGGTTGTAATTTGACAAACTAACACTATGATGAGCTTTGGCTGAAATTGGTTCATCCACACTTACTTCTGACAGTTTGTCACTGTATGCTCTTGCATGTGTTTCGACAAGTTGTTATCATAATATTCAGAGTAAGACTGGACTCTTAACTATTTTTGGTTAATTGTAAGACATCATGTTATTACGAAACGACCTTGTATTTAGCACTAGATTTTACCTTTACATGAGCAGGTCTGTTGGCTACTATATTGGCTTTGGGCTTTGACATTCATGTATCTTATTGTTTGTGTTAAAGATTGTTGATTAAGTACTTAGCAAGTATCATAAGGATGGGCATGGGATTTAACCTTTCTTACATAGCATGTAATTAGCGATGCGCGTTCTAGGTTTTCTGACCCGTTTCTCACTTCCTCCAATCATTATCTGTAGTTACATTTTGATACTTTGCGAGCATATGATTTTTCTTAAACGCTCACTTTTGAATGTGGGGTAAATTTTGTCTTTATTTGATGAATTAATTTGGGTTTCAATTAGTTTTGTTTGTCTTCTGCTGTTAAAATTGGTTTTAATGATTATGTCGTAAAAATATTTAATTTAAAATCTTGTTGAGCTTAATTCATAGCAAAATCATGGTTTCAATTTATTTTGCTGTTAAAATTGGTTTTATGATTATGATGTCATAAAAATGTTTAATTTAAAATCTTGTTGAGCTTAATTCGTAGCAAAAGCCTTAAGATTTTGTGTGATTCCATTCTAATTGGATGAGTTGATTTTGGGTTTTACCTGAATATGGATTTTTGATTCTAAGGTTATTGGAGACTGATAAGTCCAAGCCCTTGTCTAGGTTCAAATAACTATATTGAATTGTGTTCAGAGATAATTACACGCAGCTGGCCGAGGTGTTTGGCTATAGTACTGCCAATACAGTAAGTTAATACAGCTGCAAAATTTATGCGAGCGGAATAACCAGCTCTTGACTATGATAGCTTAAATAGTTGAGATTGATAGAGCTCTATATTGTTTTAGTCCATTAGGTTTTAATTTAACTAACTAAAACTAAAATGACACTTTGCATGCGTTACGCCAAGATGTTAACAAAGTAAGACTGGATTCTAGCTGTTTTTTGTTGATTTTATGTCATTATATTATTACGCAACGATCCTGTGTTTAGAATTTAATTTTGCTGTCATATGAGCAGGTGTGTTGGCTACTATATCAGTTTTGGGCTTTGATTAAGTACTTGACAAGTATAATAAGGCTGGGCATGAGATTTAGTGTTTCTTACATATAATGTTTAGTGAACGCAATTTCTAGGTTTTCTGTCCTGTCTCTCACTTCCGCAATTCACTATATGAGATTAGAAATTTTGCAAACATATGATTTTTTTTTCCTTAAAAGGCTTAACTTATGCAATTTTTGTTCTGAAGGCTGGAGCCCGGATAGGTTGTTCAATCAATGCGTCTAGCAAGTGCCGGCCTCCATGGTGGAAAACCCTGCTTGGAGGTGCTCCTACGGATCTTGCAGAGAGGGAACAGTGTGAAGAACGTGAGATGTCAGCCTGTCTTGTTGCTTCTAAAGAGTCTTGCCTCAAGTTTGCAAAAGACAAGTGTTTGTCCCCATTTCTTGAGGCACGTATAGCATTGACTGACCAAAAGGAATTATGAAACTTCCAAACTCAGCAGCTGGCAATTTAGAAGTGACAAATTGCAGAGGAAGTGATATTTGATGCTCTGATCTGAACTTTAATAATTCCGTAACTGCTTAAGGTTACTTAAGATGGTTCAATGGAGAACAAGAATGCATAACTGCTTCTTGCCGTAAGAACTACAGCAGCAGATGAAACAATGGTTTCAGGGAGTGGCATCTGCACTAAACGAGTTGTCGTTGATGCTAGTCACCATATGCTTGGAAGATTATCTTCCATACTGCGAAATTGTGAAGAGATCCGCCTTTCTGGTGGTCTTGCATGAAAGAAAATGAAGTATCTTCATTTCTTGGGATGAACAGTAAACATTCTCATGGTCCTATTCATATCAGGGCTCTTGCTAAGATCCTTTGGAGGACCATCTGTGGTATTATTCCACACAAGACCAAGCGCGGGGCTGCTGCATTCTGAATTTGAGGGTATCCCACTACCTTGTGACAAGATTGAGAGAATGGTTATCCCTAGACTTCAACCTGGACACAAGTACTGCCTTTTAGGAGGACTTTCAGCTGAGGTTAGATGGAGTCAAGGCGCTGATACCATCAAGGAACTTGAGGAAAAGAGAAAGGCAGGATCCCATGCAGCATATGAACGTAGGAAAGAAAAAATGAATGTAAAAAGCAGTTGAACAAGTTGAGGCTCAAGGCTGAGAAGACTGGCGAAGGACAGCTTGGTGCACAGCTAGAAAATCTTGTTGCAGTAGATTGTGTAATTGATTCTTCTTAAATGACAATTTTGAAGATTTTGGCTCCTGCTATGAACTTGCATTTCATTCCGATTTTGAGACTTATTCCTTGTTTGGTTGTTGAATCCTAATATTTGAGATTTTCGTTTATCTTGATTATCCCCTTGATCATCAAGATACTAACCATAGTTCCAACAAAATCAGTTCTTCGGTTCCAAAATGTTTCAAAAGGCTGGTTATCAAAAATCCCAAACACGTCCATGCATTGCATCACCCCAAACACGTCCATGCATTGCGTCACGAGACGAACCCGTAAAAGTAGCTGATTTTGAAGATATCAGTTCGATGGTTTAAAATGTTTATATGATTTCGGTGGAAAAATCTGAATATACAGTTCGATGGTTTCAAAACCTAATTTGATTGGGGGCCAAACATTTTAATTGGGGGCCAACAAATTTTATTTGCACCCCAAAATTATCAGGGGCCTATTAATCCGACTATGAAAATACTATTTTACCCTTACCTAAAACTAAACATTAAAAATAAGTTAACCTTAATTAAAAACCTTAATTAGGCTTCTCTTCTTCATCTTCCTCTCCTCCCCGTTCTCTTCTCCACCACCACCATTAACGACTATTCTGAAGAATTTTTTTTTCTTCAACCGATTCATCGCGTAATCGTCGCCAAAAATCAAAACCCAAGAAAGCTATGTTTCCAATTAGAAGATATGTGAACTTAAACCCACCTTGTATTCGTTAGTATCGAAATTTCAGTGTAAGAGTCGTTAGTATCGAAATGAAAACCCCTAACGACTTTTCATTTGCATGCGGATTCTATGAAAAATCGTTAGTGTATTAGGATGAAGATGACGACCCTAATTCTGCTACTTCAACATTTTTTGCCCTAGAATAGAGTCGTTACCGTATTAGGTTGAAAATGACGACCCTTTGTTATTGGTTAACGACTCTAGGTGAACATAATAAATGGTTGGTTAGGTCGTCAGTATATCAGAATATCCCTATGACGACTCAAACACACAAAAACTTGCCTTTTTATACAGAGAGTTTGGATTCGAGAGTCGTCTGGGTATTAAACGAATCAACTAACGACTCTAGGTGAACATTATAAACAGTCGTCATGGTTTAACACACCACCTTGACGATTTTTCATCACCATTAAAAGTTGCAGGTTAGAGTCGTCGCCATGTGTGTCAACAGTATACGACTCTTTAGGGTCGTTGGCGTATACAACACCCGACTATAACGACCCTCACTCTGAGTAGTTCCATAGTGACCATCAATCGACCCCTTGGAGCACCATTCAGACAATTTCAAGAGTATATGAGGTTTACCCGATTGTTTCGAGGTGCGGGTTCACTTGAATCACTCATTTCTAAAAACCCTAGTTTTTCTTCTCAAAAAAAAAACCCAAAACTAAAATTTCCCCAAATTTTAATCCCAAAACCTGATTTTTATCTAAATAAATTATCACACTAATCAACTTAATTAAATCTTAAAACTAATCACTCAGGGGTATTTTAGCCATTTAGAAACTATTTTTATAAGGGGTGACCCAAATTAGGATTGGGTGACCTTTTTTGTCCTCTAGTGCTTGGCCCCCAAATAAAATGTTTGGCCCCAATCAAATTAGGTTTAAAATGTTTATATATGATTTCGGTGGAAAAATCTGAATATACAATATTACTAGTCTACTCGGTATATTCCACTGTGATAGAGTAATAAAGTAGTTGGGTGATGATACCCGGTGACATAAGTACAAAACTCATCCGCAATGGAGTGTGATACCGGTGACATAAGTACAAAACTCATCCAATGGAGTGTGAAAGATTTTCTTTTATTCTTTGTGGAGCTACGTAGCAGGCCGTTTCTTATAATGAATCTCACTGTTATCTCTAATTTCTAATTAAACTATTTACTAAAACAATTAATAAATAAACAAATAAATAACCTGGCGAGATTGGGTATATTCAAATTTAAGTGGACTCTTTTTAAGGGCTAAGAGGGTGTCCTCATGGGTGAAGTTACAAAACTACCCTTTCCCATTATAATTCTTACTATTACCCTAGTCAATTATCATATTTTCATTTCATCTTCTCCTCCTACCTTACCGGCTCCATCCCCACCATCGAAAACTCGTCGATTAATTCAGTACTAGTCAATTCGAAAATTCCGATTAATCTTTCAAACATGGAGCACTGTCGAGGGCTAGTCGTATGAAAAGAACAAATAGAAAACCCAATAAATATAACCCTGGAATTGCAAACTTAGTTCAACAAAAAGAGAGTAAAAAAACCGTTGAAGAAGAAGAAATCAACGCCGCTCAAACCGAAGAAATGGCGCGATTGAGAAAGTAAGGGCCTACTTAAACTCACTAAAGTACTTCAATTTTATGTTTGCATGTCAAATTAGGTCAGAAAAATCAAATTTGTGAATATGCAGTTATTCAGCCGGCAGGGTCTCTGATTCACGACCCTGCCGACTTTTCATATTTAGGGTTAGTCGGCAAGCTCTTAGGTTGAATATCATGCCGGCTGTTAATATCTGTAACCGCTTTTTACAAGGTCACAGGTATTCAACCTTAATACCTTGCCTAGCGATATATGTTTTCTACAGTCGTTGGGTTATAATTTTTGACCCTGCCGGAGGTGTGTTTTGAAAATTGTTGGTGTCTCCTGGTGCCTAAAATCATAAGGTCGGCATGGTATTTGAATATTACCCTGCCGACGGTACAAAATCCGGCATTGTATGGGTTATAAACCCTACTAGGCTATATGTAGCGTAAAAATTCTTGTATCTACCGTGTTCTGACTGTTATAAGCCGGCACGTTAGTTGAATAAGACCCCGCCGACTATTGTTTAGTCGGCAAGGATTATAGTTATCGATCCCGCTTGGCTATTGTTTAGCTGCAAGCACGGATTTTAGTTGTCGACCACCCGCCGATCGTTGGTTTTTTTTTTAATTGTTCTTGTTTAGGTTGCAAAGGGAAATAAGAAAAGCGTTACTCCTCCTTCAAGACCTCCTCGTGTTGGTGACAAACTCTTGACTGCAACACATCGAGGTGCATTAGTTGAGCCGGGAACGCTCAAGATCCGTGAACGGAATGATTCTCAACCACCACTGGAACCCAGTGATTCAGATAAAACTCCATATGAAGACCAATCAAATCCATCTGGTAGAAGAGGTAATGATCATGATGGTGTTGAAAGAACTCCGGCTGCCGAAGGAGATGATGAGCATGATGATGGTGATCAAGACATGCGACTTGTTGGAGGAGGAGGTAATGGTGATGGTGATAACAATGATGGAGATAAAGATAAAGATAAAGCTGGTGAAATTGTTGAAGAGGAAGAGGAAGAATAAGAAGGTGGAGAAAAAACAGGTAAGGATCAACGAATCAAGTCGCAATCGGGAACCGCAATCGCATCCGAAAGACCAAGCGGCTTATCACTAAACCAGCTAATTCCCATATGCTTCCCAGTCACTTGAAGGTCACACTGAAACCAGGTCATCCTCTACTAGGGACCCCATGAGATGGTGGACATGTTCTTTTTGGATACAAAGACACATGGGCACGTAAAATCCATGGTGCTATCGTAAGTAATCTCAATAAAACTTTTTTTTATTTTTATTTAAGTGTATCTATCTATCTTAAATTTTCTTTAAGTGTTTGTATTTGTTTTAATTTTGTTTTTTTGGTACTTAGGATCACAAGCGTGTCATCCGTCTTATGAGGCACCAAGCTTCAAGCACTATGATGAATAGCTGGCCACTTGATTGGGAATGTGTCGAGGTACAAACAATTATTAAGAACTTCGGGATGTGGCATGTTGTGGAGAGTTCGGTTGTTGAGTATGAAAAAGTTACCGTATCTGCATTCTGTGAGAGGTTCTACGGAGAGACTGATACAAGGTTATTCCCATTCGGTGAGATGGTGGTAACTCCCGATGATGCTCATAAAATTCTAGGCCTCGAGGTTGAGGGAAAAACACTCAGTGATGGCTACGAAGAAGGCATCTCTTGGGAGAAGATATTCAAATTGACCAAGACCTTGTTCGGTTTGGATGAGAAGCAGTCGGAGTCTTTGTTTGTGGTGAAGGATGGTTATTTAAGCAAGAAGTTCAATCTGAACATGTTGAGGGACACATACTCTGAGACCAAGAAAATCTTTGATAAGGAAGGAAGTGTGTCCATGGTGCAAATCAATGCTATTGCGTCAGCTTATTTTCTATACATCTTGGGCAACTGTATATTCCCCGACAGTTCCGGAAGCTTGGTCGACGCCAAGTATCTTCAACTCTTGGATCCCTTACATGAGATGCATATGTATTCTTGGGGTACTGCGGTGGTTGCCTTCTTGAACAATGAGTTGACAAAGGGTTTAAGGGAACTGACTAAACAAGTTAACAAAAATCTATGTCTCTTCCAGGTAATTCAATTTCTAAAGGGGATTTTAATAAAGTGCCACACTTCCAATTTCCGGTTTAAGAAAATGCCACCGTTTTTTTCGAAATTTATAAAGTGCCACAATTTGTTATATATTCCGTCGAGTCCCACTTGCTGGTCCATAATCGTTGAACAAGTCAAGAAAATGTGTCAACATTACTTATTTACCCTTCACAAACCATTAAAAAAGATGAAGAAGAATATCCGATTCATTCAAATCCATTAGCCGGTATTCACTTGCGTATGAACTAAACAATTTTATCTGAAAGAGAGGAGAAAAACGAACATTCGCCGTTATTGCCGAGAAACTAGATCGAGTAATAGATAGAGAAATTGAGAGATGGAAATCGAGCAGAAATTGAGAGTTGATGTTGTTTCCGATCTCTAGAAATGGAAGATGAAGAAGAATCGGTGGGGTATGGTGATGAAAATGAACTGAGCTACAGCCGTGGACGATTGAGAACGAATTGAACATTGGGTTTGATTTTCCGACAGAGATCAAGATATTGATCTGATGGATGCTGTGATGATTAATGTGGGTTTGAATCAAATCGAGAATTGGTTAGGATTTGGTGATGAAGCAAGAACACTGACGAGATGGTGTCAAAATTATGTTTGTCAAGAATTTTAGGGTTTGTCAAAATTAGGTTTAATTCATAGAATTTAGGTTGTTTTAAGAATAGGGTTTAGCTTGATTTTCATTTTCGTATGTTAAATTTTGTATTTTAGTTAATAGGGTTTGTCATTCTTTTTTACTGTGAATCGTAAACAACAAAGGAAATTGTTTTGATTATGATGGTTCTCGTGATGAAGCAGTATTGGTGGCTGATACTGGTGGTGCTGGGAGACTTGGGAGTTGGTTTGGGCACAACAACCAACTATGATACGAGAGATTGAAGTTATAGCCTATTTGGTATGGGTGGACTTTAGTATGTATGTTCGAATTTGGGAAGTGAGAAGACAAGAAAGACGAATTTGATGTTGTTGTTGCGGATGAGCTCGACGTGGTCTATATGTTCGATGAAATGACCCAAAGAAGACACGAACTATAGTGAGATGATTCAAGGGTGTAAATGTCTTTTATTAAGATGAACTACTGCCACCTATGCACTAACGGATGTTAACTGTTGTTTGAAAAAAACTGGATGGAAAAGGTCAAATGTGTGGCACTAAATAAATTAAAGAAAAAAACGGTGGCACTTTCTTAAACATAAAATTGAAAGTGTGGCACTTTATTAAAATCCCCATTTCTAAATCATTTATATTTGCAAATTGCTTATAAGATAAGATTCTTACTAAACTTTGTGTATGCATAGGTTTGGGTATATGAGCACTTCCCTACTTTGGTGAAAGCCAACCCTCACATCAAAGTGAATACTAAGCTTGCGATTAATAAGCCAAGAGGAGAGAGATACGATTTTTAATGGTGCTCAGGACAAGGATATGCCACAACAACTTATCAACATGCGAGTCACCTTGGATAAAATAACTGCGAATGAGGTAATATTTGATCCTTATCGAGATAATAGAAATAAAGGTTTAATCAAAAGGAGATATGATGTTTCATTATACTACGGTCCCTTGTTTTACCCCGTGGATTTTCAACGTACGATCCACATCGGGTTTTGAGACAAGTGGGTTACATCCAAAAAGTACCTCATCTCGGTGATGATCTGTTCATTGAAGTGGTAAGGAGAATTGCAACACGTCCCAAAAAATTATTGACGCTCGTTATGCTCCAGCACCAATGATTGAACATTGAGATAATAGAAGTGACCGTAAGATCGATACGAGTCTTTTGGACGAGGTGATCGAAGGTCATGAAGCTAGTGGAGATTACATGCCGTGGTACTTGGGTTTTGCTCGTCCTACCGTGATTAGGGATGAGACTATTGAACAACCACTCGTAGGAGGAAGATGCCACTTAGAAAGACCCAACAAAAAGTCTTAAGAACTTGGTAAGTATTTTAGACTTGCTCTTATTGTTTTAAGATCACATTATCGAATCAAGTATATTAATTGTTTGTTGTTTAATTGAAAATAGAAGGAGCATTTGAAGACCCTTGTGAAGATGATGTGTTGCGCGAGAGAAAGAGGAGAGCCTTTGTCGATTGAAGAGCAAACTAAGCACATTGACTATGCTAGCAATGTTGACAATGAGGATGCCACCGAAATGTTCCATCAAGCTAATGCTAAACTAAAGAGGGAAGCACAAGCCAAGATGAATGCTGAAAAAAGAGGGCTCGTACCGCAGTGGTGGTGGTAGTGGTAGTGGTGGTGATCGGAAAATGCTAAACGGGCCGTGGCCGTGGCCGTGGCCTTGGTCAGTCGTGAATGAATGCATTTCTAGTTTATTTCTTTATGTTGTGGTAGACAAATGTTAAGGTTAATAGTTCGACAAATGTTTTTTTAAGGTTTATGGGACATGTTTTCTTATTTTGGACAAATGTTGGATTTCTAGTTGTTGAATGAATGGTTTGTTTAGCTATGTTAAGTTTCAATAATTCAGCCGGCAGGGTCTTGAGTGAATGTTTTGTTAAGTTACAGAGTCTTGAACTAAACTAGGGCTGGCAAGGTTATGAATTGAACAATGAGAAATGGTGTAGTTACCGGGGTGACAAGGTAAGAAAACTAATACCTTGCCGACGGTATAATAATCGACAATGTATTAAATTATCGACCACCATCGACTATGTGTGTGAGAAAATGACCTTCTCTAATGCCTAAAATCATAAGGTCGTCGGGGTTATAAAATTACGACCTTTCCGAATCGTATAAAAGCCGACACTCTAATGACCAAACACCATACCGACTATATGTAGCAGAAAATGAACTTCTCGATGCCTAAAATCATAAGGTCGGCCCAGGTAAGAAATTTACGACCATGCCGACGGTGTGTTAGTGACATCCGGGAAAAAAGTAACCTCGTGGCGAATTCAAGATTCAATTTTTTGCGAGTACAACTGCATTGATTGACTACCATAACGGCCAAATTTTTGCACCATCCCTATAAATACACTAGTTCTCTCAAAAAAACAACACACACCTATTTGCATATACTCTCCAAAGCTCATATCGTTATATACTCCATCTAACTCACCCAATACCTCTCTGTTTGTGGGCGAAAATTGTTTTCGATTTTGGTAATTTTGGGTGTGTGGATGAGAAACGAATCTAAACCCTAAACAATACCTTTGCAGAGTACTTTTGATTCGAGAGATCAATCTGTACAATCTTGGCCTAAACCAAGAAATGGCCGTTCTAGGCTTGCTTCGGTCACAAAGTGAAGGAGAAGGGTTGGTCTTAGGGAGGAAGCGAAGAGAGTGTTGAGACCCGAATGGTTAATTCGAAGATGTGGCTTGTTTTATGACTTGTATCGAAAGTGGAAGCGGCTTGCAGAGTGAAAAGCTATCGGTTCTTGGTGATCTCTCGAATACTATGTTGTTGCCGACCAAAAACTTGTTGTTTTGTGGAAATTGGTCAAGCCTATTTATACAAGTCATATTTAAACGTACCCGGTCTCGTAGGAAGCGGGAACGATTGGGTGATGGAAGAGTGGAGTAACGTATAACCGTCGAAACCCATGCTTCCATGATGAAGGAAGTGGATCCGTTTACACCCTTTACTTCTTACGCCACTAATTGTCCCACTTTACGACACTTTCTTATAACGGGCGTATTGCACACCGCACGCTATAAATTGCCAGACCAATACCCTGATGAGTATCCCCCAGTTTGTGACATGTTTGATGTCTCGAGTGTTTTCGTGGAAAACGTGTAGCGGTGCTACGTGTGGCAAGTCAAAGTCAAGAGACTTGCCATAGGAAAATAACATGTGATTCTATTAGGCTTGCCTTGGCTGGCCGCCTAAAACTTGCACAGGCTGTCAATTCCTTAGCGAATTTGGAAGACTGAGATTGTAGCTTATGAGAAAGGATGACCATTGATTATGGCCACATCCTGTTGTATAGCAAAGTGGCACCATTGGCATAGTGGCGCCTGGCATAAACACGGCATAACGACATGCCAGTGGCGTAGCCGTGGCAGCTGTTTTAGCATATTGGTGTTAGACCCAAATGTGGCGTGGCAACATTGGCCCTGTTGCCACAACAATCCCAATGATCTGGGAAACGTTACTTGGTTTGGTTGGCGTAGCAACTTTTCCTGAATTAGGGTTTGGTATGACAAAACCCTAATTAGTGCATGTGGCATGTGGCCGTGGCGCATCAACATTTTGTGCAAATGGTGCCATAGACATACCGAAAGAACCATAGCCATGCCATCATGTGCTAACGACCACATGAGTAAGGATTTCCACGGGTGGCTATGATATGGCGTCTTTATTAGGGTTTCCTGGGTCCTGCACGGCTCGTGGCATATTGTGGGGCCCGAAGTGGCATAATTTTTTCCACAACTGGAAATTAGGGTTTCGACCATGCAAGGTCGTGTCTCTGGTTAGGATAACCACATTGAAGTCTGTTATGGCGTTGGTCACGAACAGATGATGGGTTGGAACGTAAGTGCACTATTTATTGTTTCCACGTTCGTCATGCTTCTGTGGTAAAGTGGCACGTTTAGCATGTTTGGCATGCCAATTAGCGTATTGGCATAACCTTGCCTCTTTTGATCTTTGTGGCAGGTTTAGGACGACCGATTGGTCAATTAAAAGAGGGGCCGACCAAGCATGGGTGTGGCCACACTTCTAGTGTGCGTGTGGTAAGTTTAGAGCGACCTGATTGGTCGATGGGAAGGGGGCCGGCAAGCAACATGGTCCCGGCCTCATTCTAAATGCATGTGGCGCATTTAGAGCGACCTGATTGGTCGATGGAAAGGGGGCCGGTTGAGCAGCAAGGGTGTGGCCACTTGCAAGTGGCGCCGGCTGGCCTATGGCATGGCCACACCTCCCTTTGTTGCTCCTCCTATTCCGCATCTCCTTGTTTTATGATTTTGGGTAGGATTTTGCACCTACTAATCCATGGCGGATTAATTACCTAGTTCGCATAGGCTTAATTTCGAGGGCAAGGTCTAATATACGAAGCTTGGCGCGCAAAACCCTAATTTTTGCAAATTAGTCGGGTAATATACGAATCTTGTGAATTATCACGGAATTGATTGAATTCTATGTGTTGACACGAGTTCTTTAAGTTCATTGCAGAGAGAAAGTATACTTTCCGATTGAATACTTTATGCAAGGACCTTATCCTTGATACTTGGAAATTCGTGCTACTACTGTTTGCGAGTGAACACAAATTTTCATGCCATATCAACATTAAGGGTTCAAAGGGAACATAGCACGAAAGCATTCAAAGAAACTTATATTAATTGAATAATATAGGCGAGTGCCGAAATTCTTTTGAATATACGGGATTGTTGCTACATGCACCATTCTGGTGGATATATGTTGCTCAATAAATGCGCCAGTGAAGAGGTTGAACACTCATCACTTTTACATGGCTCTGTTTCTTTGCAGAGTGACGGCACATTAAATGTAGGGGTTTACAAATTTAGCCCTAAACTAAAAACCACCATCAACAACCTCCACAAACAACAATGGCGTCATTTCATTCAAATGAAGATCTATCCATCAACAAAGTAAGTTTGTGTTTTATTTTTGTATCATGAAGTCGTCAAAGCGCGCTACTTGGAGGAAAAGGGGGAAGCATTCGCATTCGATGCAAGCTATCAATTCATGGTATCCAAGATTTCGGAGTATGCCCCAGAGATGATGGTGGGAGAATCGTACTCGGATTCCTCCAACGAAGATTGATGGTTTTAGAAGTTTTTGTGTAGGTTTTGTGGGTAGATCTCTATGTAAACCCTCACGAAACTATAACTCGTCCACTAGGGTCGCCTAGGGGTTCAAAGGCTTGATGCACATGCTAAGTGCATTCGTTATTCCAACGACACGGAGTTAGATTTTATGTTTCAATCAATGTAGTAACAAAAATTGCATGAATAAAGTGAATTACATCTTCCCATACTCTGTTTTCTGTTGGGTATAACTAAAGGTCGGCAAGGTTACATTGCCGACTATTCGACAACCGGCAATGTTAGAAATTTTTTGTATGCCGACTATTAGTCATCCGACGGGGTAAGAAATATTTATATGCCGACTATATGATAGCCGACATTGTAGGAAATATTTATATGCCGACTATAAAATAGCCGTCCCTAGATAGTCGACATCTTCTTCATTCATAGACCTTGCCGGCCCAAGATAGTCGGCATTTTCTTCATCCGTAGACCTTGCCGGCCGAAGTTAGTCTGCACCGTATTCAATCGTTGACCTTGCCGACTTTTCACATTTTGGCGAAAGTATTGATCGAACTCATAAGACAAAAAATTTCATCTACTTGAATTGAATTCATAAAATCAAAATTTTAATCTAAACTCAATTAATTAAGCTAATCAAATTTTTAGTATTAATTAAACAAGGGTATATTAGCCATTTAGAAAATATATGGTTAAGAGGTGGATTGTTTTACTTCAAAATGACCCAGGTTTTGTCTCATTAGGTATACCCCAATTAATCTGGTTATACCCCAATTTGGCCAGGATAAATAAGTGTTTGTTTATTTTAATAAAACAAATAAATTAATTTGGGGGAGTTCCTTTATCGGGGTTGTCATTCAGAAGCGGATTAGATCCCAGCTTGTTGCTCCAAATTTGGTGAAGGAAGCTTTGATGAATCCCCAATCTAAGCTATTTTTTGGTCTTTGGTGTGGCTTGAAGTTTTTATATGGTGGAAAAGCTCTCCAGCAATTGCTACGTTATTATGAATTGATCTTTGTGGTATGAAGGCCCTTTGAGAAGGGCTTATTAGAAAAGGGAATAGGGGTCTAATTCGATTAACTAGGATTTTTGCATTGATTTTATATGTGACGTTACAAAGTCCTATGGGTCTGAATTGAGAAGGCTTTGATGGGTGGTCCACTTTGGGTGTTAGTGTTAGGTTTGTGTGATTCATGAGTGGATGTATATTAAGATCATAGAAAAAACTCTGAACCATATATAACAATCAATTGAGGATGAGTTGTTTCCCAAATGTTTTTGAAAAACTTACTCGTATAACCATATGGACTAGGAGCACTTTTAGAGTTCGTGGAGAATAGAGCTTGTTTGATTTCTACTGCAGTTACCTCCTTAGTAAGAAGGTCCATTTTTCTGGGAGTTAATATGGGATTGATATCTGTGAAAAGATGTTCATCTATGATTGTAGGTTGAGCCGTGTAGTGTTAGGAGTAATGCCCAAGAATGAGTTGAACCACATCTTCCTTCTTGTTAACCCAATTGTTTTGTGGAACCTGAAGTTGTATATTTTTGCATGCTCGGTGGATGGTTGCTTTAGTGTAGAGGAAGGTTGTGTTAAGATCGCCTGATTGTAGCCATTGAATTGTGGATATTTGTTGCCAGTATGTTGCGTGATATTTTAGCAGTTCTGTGTGATCTCTTCTTAGTTATTTTTTCTGACCCAGCCATAATTTTAGGTCTTTAGCCGATCGGGTAGCACATTGATGTTGATCCTATTTTATCCTTGCCATCGATTTTTTGATCATATATAATTGGAAGATGGCTAAAAGTTTCCTTGTTCCACTTCATGAGGGTTTGTCCGGTTGTTATGAGCTTTAATTGAAGGTCTAGGGTCGGTTCTGAATCTTGTTGTTGTACCCAAGCCGAATCAATCACCTGTTTGAGTTGCGGGTGTGAGATCCATAAATGTTCAAATTTGTAATTTCCTTCCAATTTCTCACCTTCGGATAATTGTGACTTGTAATTATTTCTTCTGATAAAACTTGTTTTTAAAAATTAAAATAAAACAAATAAATAAGTAATAAGTGGAGGAAACTAGGGATTTCATATTCCACCAATATCATGCAGGGAAGAACATTAAAATAATTCACAATAACATTTTTCATATTATATCAAGACGATTTAAGGCATGCATTAATTTCTCGGAAGATAATACATTTAAACCAATTGGATTCTGAAAGTACTAATAATTTTACCCATTTAGATGTTGGTATGTAATTAGAGAATATTTATAATAAAATCCATCACACATGACATATAAATAGAACTATTATCGTTATTGAACAAAAACTTAGGACCAAGAGAAAATATTATTGAAGATGAATTAAAGTCTCTAACACATAATAAGGCTGCATCCTAGCCCTAGAGGAGAGATTATTTCATTACAAATGTAAAAGAAAATAAAGAAAGAAAAGGAAAGGAAAAATAACTAAACTAAAAGTAATTCTAATTCTACTAATGCTCGGACTTCGACTCACAGAAATGATCCCTTCTTTTTCCTTATATTGATAGTGTATATATATATTTCAAAGGAACGAATTTTCCTTTTCCATTTCCCATACCGCATCATCATCCAATTATAATAAACCACATGTCAGAAACAATACAAAATCCTTTAATAAAAATGTGTCACGCGTCAAATAATATAATTAAATCTTTCATATTCAAATAATTGGTCCAATGAAATAATTCTTCATGTTTTTGTTTTTGGCTTAGCCATTCAATCATAAATCACTTCCTTTCCTTCGTTATATGAGTCGTGGCCAGTCCCACGCCTCCTCACTTTTTCTAATTTTATTATCATTCCACAACTCTTGGTTTTCCATATTCGTGCAAACTCTTAGTTTTCCATATTTCTTCAAATATTGCTCAATTCTCCAAAAAACCTACAAAATCATGTGGTCCCACAACCATCAGACCTTCTCACCAATAAATATTATTATTTTAATATTCTAAAATATTAGACGCATGAGCAAAAACCCTACTTGCTCATTCATGTAAAAATTGAGAGTTTCAGTCAAGATCAAACTCTTCTGAAAATACAAAATGTTGCACAAGTGTCCAACAAAAATGCATAAATTCTCAGGAATGGACGCACGATGGTCCGCGCACCACCATGGACGGACTTGACCGGTCCCTTAGCCACCATGGCAGGCCGGTCCCACATTTCTTAATCCATATTTTTGGATAATCCTTCATATTTTGGTGAATCCTCTTCCACCAGTTGGACAATTCTCCATTCACCGCCCTGCCGGTCTATCCACCACCAATGGATGGTCTTCATACCTATTGGTTGGTCAATAACTCTACCCACATTGGATAGCCTTCCATCTCCTGAATTTAGAGTTGTCCAAAATTAGGGTTTCATACTTATGATAATTCTGATAAACATCGGTAATTTCCTTGATGATCCATCTATCAATATTTTAATTAATATTTAAATATTCGGTCCTGCTAATAACATTTTTGTTGCTCGATTGTCCAAGAAGCAACATGATATTGGACAACCATCCACTTGGCCGACTATCCAATATTTTATTGGACGACTATGAGTCCAGTACTTACTAATCCTATAATTCCTACTTTGTCCGATAATTCATGACATTAGTGTTAGAGCAACTCTGCTCGGTCGAACTCGCATGCGTTGCTATCTCAAGTATGTTTGTCAATGTTAGTGATCAAAACTATAAGTCTTGATTTCTAGTCTACTTATAGATATCTCGGACTAGGACATAGATTGTGTAGTTGAGCCTTAGACTTCACGACGTTCATCATTTGAAGACGAAGAACTACTAAGGAGAGCTTGTGGAACTTCATCAACAAAAGGTATGTGGAGACTGAAACTCATCTATCACTTGGAAAGTCTATTTCTACTATATGTCCTATATCGAGACATAAGTCGTGTTACGATATAGTTTTCTATTATACATATTTGAGATTTCGAGCTGAGTTTAACTCGCTTACATATTTCTCGGAATATGTGTTGGCAAGCTTTCGCGTTGATCAAGTTCATCTTATATTCTTAACGCAAGTCAAAAGATGATCATGTGAAAATTGTCGAGCAACATCTTACATGGTTTGTTGTTAATACCCATAAATCGCTCCTAGGCAAAACAATATACTGCTGTAGTACTTTCTTTAGGTTCGAAAATCAAAATCATACAAAACGAGCCTAAACCAAGATATTGGTCGTTCACGTTTTGCTTCGATTACAAAGAGGAAATGGGTTGATCTAGGGGAGGGAAAGCAAAGAAAGTTTGAGGAAATCGGTGTTGATTGAATTGGGTGTGAGGTTATTGAACTATTGAATAAGAAGATCTTGGGAATGATAAGCTTGTTCTGTCTTCTGAATAGACAAGGTAGTCTATTTATAGTTGGAACACTCATTGTTTCCTCATAAGTAGTAGAGGTTGTGGAGAGATGGAGATAGTGGGATAATAGTACGGTTACACCCATGATGTTAGGGAAGTTTATGGAAACCGTAAACCATCATTCCATTACTTAGACACTTCTTTTAACCACTCTCAACCGTTTACACTACTTGTAACTTCCTTATCATGGGATGTTGCCATGCCACACGTTGCTGTAAACCACCATACCAATACCCATAAGTAATTCACACATGTAACATGTTTTGATTTCTCGTAGGAATCATGGATTTGTTTTCTAGTCTTGTCTAGATTGTCATGATACACTTGACTGAGTAATAGCCTAAGCTAGCCAGACTTTGTCGAAGTGGCATAGCTTGAAGAGACAACTCGGCTCCAAGGTTACGTGTGACTAATAACGAGTTTTCCATAAGATGGCATTGTAATCAGCTAGCCATAATAATACACATAGATAACATAGTGTACCATGTTAATAGATAGCCAAGTCATGACACGGGCCGCGACCTGGTCGATAGCCGGGTAAGTCGGCATGCATGGACATGGGTGCTAGGCTTGGAGCAACATCTGTGGCAATATGGATAGGCTAGGCCGAGAGGCAAGGAGGACGTAGCCGTATGGCTTGTCTAAGCGAGATATGGCTAGGCCGGGCCTGAAGATAAGGAGGCTGTGTATACTAGCTTGGCTAGGCCAAGAGACTAGGAGGCCGTAGCATGGTTATGTCATGCTAGGGGATAGGGAGGTCGTTCTTTGTGATTAGGCCGGGCTAGGCCGGCTAGCAAGGAGACCGTGGCTGGTTAGACACCAGGCTAGGCCGGCTAGCAAGGAGACTGTGGCCATGGTTAGCCAGGCCGTTAGACAGGGAGGCCGTGACTAAGAGGCAAAGTGGCCGGCTAGGCTATGCTTTGGGAAAGGTAGCCGTGGGCCGGGCCAAACCGGGAGATAGGGAGGCCGTGGCACGACTAGCTAGTTGGCTAGCTAGGAAGCTAGTCTAGGCAGGACTAGGAGCCAAGGAGGCCGTGGCCGATCCTGAAGATAGGGAGTCCGTGACCATGGTTAGCTAGTTGGATAGCTAGGATGACAAGGAGGTTGTGGCCTGATTAGCTAGTTGGATAGCTAGGAATACAATGAGGCCTTGGCCTGATTAGATAGTTATCTAGCTAGGAGATAAGAGGGACGTGGCTAGCTAGGCTAGGCCAAGAGATAAGGAGCCCGTGGCCAACTAGTTGAGAAGTTGGTAGTCGTGGTCATACATATTAGCCTAGCCAAGTAATTGGTGGCCATGGATATGCACGACTAGGTAGTCATGGCCATAGAGCATTGCCATTAGGTGGCTTAGCCATGAGGCGTGCCCATGGTGGCCTGGCTATGAGGCGTGCACATGGTGTCCTGGCTATGGAGCGCGGCTATGTTGGCGGCGCCACTCTGTTTGTAGCATACAAAACATATTCAAGGAATTCAGCCGTGGAAGTTCCGCGACTCGACGTAATGTTCTAAATAATATGCTTCTGGTAGTACTTTTATTCAAAATGGCATAGTAGCTTATCTTGAATATTCATAATTTGCACCATCAACGTAGACTGGCTAATGCATGACAATTCATATGGTCGTACATAAGGTAATGAGAGTTCAGCCGAGTGAAGCTCTAAAATCTTGCATGAATATTAGAGGCCAATATAGACATTAGATAGATACGCATTCTCAATTCTCTTGCGGATTATGATGTAGAAGTACGAATCTATAATTTTGATGCCAGGTCAGGAATTTACAAATATTTATAAACATATATAGAATACTGAAAGTTAAGTTGGGTGAAGCCCTAGTACATATATAACCATAGATATGTCTCTAATGCAGGTTTAGAGGTGATTCTTACAAATTTTGTCCTTGTCAAAAAACCACCATCTACATTTGTGTGATACAATCATTTGGTGTAAACTTGGAATGTTTCGTTATGATTATTTCAATAACTTGAGAATTGCTTTGATGCTAATAGTGTGTGAAAACGACTATTGTCATCCTCTAAGAAAGTTTCAATGATTGAAATAAAAGTTAAGAACACTTAAGCATTATTGGATATGACATGTTGTGTACTCTTGCACATGTGTAATCCATGTCCGGGAACCATAGTATGCGTACACGTACGCGTACCTGTTGGCTTGAGAAATCCGGGAACCTAAGTATGCGCAACCGTTCGCGTACTGGTATAAGGTTCATGTACGAATATTTCTGCTGGAATCGGAAGTTCGCGTACCCGTTTGCGTACTGGCGAAACCCAATTTTGGTCCAGGTATTTCAAGCATGCGTACCCGTTTGCATACTTGAAGGTTAAAGTTCTAAAATCGGTTATGTACATAAACATAAACATTTATATAATAAGGAATGCAATCTTTGCAAACCATGGCTATAATGTTCATGAATTGATTCGAGAGAATCAAACCGAGTTTGCTTCGATTGTGTCCTTGTATAATTCTATGAGAATATAGCAATTGAACAACTCTTTAACTAGTTTCATTTGAGTCATTTGAACTAGTTATGGTTAAGATGAATAAGGTTGATATGAGAGTAATCATATAGCTAACTTCGGTTAACTATTATTGAACCAACATGGTGTACACGTTTAGGTACGGTTACATAAACCTAAATGAGGGTACATATTTGTGTGTAACAAGCTAAGTTTGATCTAACGGTTGAAAGATATTAGCTTGGTTGAATCAGTTTTTTCATCTAACGGTGAATCTTGAATGCTTTGTTACAAAGGTAACTTAGATTGCAAACCCTGATTTGAAAACTATATAAAGGAGAACTCTAGCAACTGGGAAACCTAATCCCCACATATGTGTGTTACTAGTTGCATAACTAGAGTCGATTCTCTTTTAACCTTAGGTTTCTCTCGAGACCCTGTAGGTTAACGACTTGATGACTTCATTGGGATTGTGAAGCCAGGCCCAACTATTTTATCTATAGTTACGTGATCGATCTTCTTTGTTTCTATCGTGTTGAGTACAATTGGAATAATTGGCTCGAGATTAATATCTCCGATAGGCAAGATAAAAAGTAATCACAAACACTTTCGTCTAATCGTTTGTGATTCCACAATATCTTGTTTCGCTAGTCGATTAAGATTATTGTGAGGTGATTGATAATACTAGGTTGTTCTTCGGGAATATAAGACCGGTTTATCAATTGGTTCTTGTTCACCTTGATTTATCAAAAGACGGAACAAAAACTCATATGTATTTCTGTGGGAGACAAATTTATCTATACCAATAGAATTTTCTGTGTGAGATAGATTTGTTTATCAAGTCTTTGACTTTGGGTCACATCAACTTTTGGTTGTGGGTGAGATCAGCTAAGGGAATTAAGTGTGTAGTATCCTGCTAGGATCGAGAGACGTAAGGAACGCAAGTGTACCTTGAATCGGTGTGAGATTGATTAGGGTTCAACCGAGTCAAGTCCGAAGTTCATTTAATAGGCTAGTGTCTGTAGCGGCTTAATACAGTGTGGTGTTCAAAGCTGTACTAGGTTTCGGGGCTTCTCTGCATTTGCGGTTTTCCTCGTTAACAAAATTCTGGTGTCTGTGTTATTTATTTTCCGCATTATATTTTGTTATATAATTGAAATATCACAGGTTGTGCGTTAAGATCAATCAATTAGATAATCCAACCTTTGGTTGTTGATTTCAATTGATTGACACTTGAACATTGGTCTTTAGTACCGTTCAAGTTGTTTCACATAATAATCGGGCTCATGATTTCTATCTGTTTGATTTGTTGATTATATTGTGAAACAGAGATATAAACTCTTCTATATACTTTTCTCTAGATTGAGTCTAATGCTGTCTAGTTGATTCTCTAGAAAGTATATTGGAGTAAGTCCTCTCAGTTGCCAAATGAATTATTGGGTGTGGTTTTTGTACTGACATTTTCAATTAGACCGGAAAGAGTACTTTACATAAATCAACAATATCTGATTTCCTGTTAAATTAAATACACGACATATAAGAATAGGTCCATGATCGAGCAATCACATTAGAATTAGTGGAATGGTGGTTCATCTCCAAATTAATTGTGAGAATTTTTCAAATCTCCGCTCACGGTATTGTTGTTACAGGAGAACATTTGAAGCATGAAAAGTTGAGTAAATCTTTTTCAAAATATCATATTCACTTACAATTTCTCCACATAATCTCAAACGAGAAACAATGCGGAAAAGTTCGGAGTTATACTCACTAACCGTCTTAAAATCTTGAAAACGCAAGTTTATCCACTCATGTCGAGTTCGAGAGAGTATAACGGTTTTTTGGTGGTCGACATAGAGATCTTTTGAGTCATACCACAAAGAGTATGAATCTTCCATTGTCAAATATTGGGATTTTAATGCTTCGTCAAGATGACGACAAAGGAAAATCATAGCTTTTAAACGATCCTCCAAGGATTCGTCGTTTCCTTCAGTGATAGTGTTTCCCAAATTCATGGCATTGAGATGAAACTTAGCATCAAGAATCCATGACAAGTAGTTCTCCCTGACAAGCTAAGAGCAACATATTCTAATTTTGAGAGATTTGACATAGTCTGAGAACATGAAAAATATTAGCATTTTTACATACCACAAATAAAATATACATATAAATAACAAAGCAAAAACTAAATAAAAATTAAGAATCATATGATTTATATTATTATATTTTGTTTTAATCAAAATATTTGCATAGCTTGAAAAACGTTTTTTTTTTTCTTGTAAAAAAATATGAGTAAAAAATTAGCAACATTAAAATTATTTTGCTAGTAGAAATTATATCTCAATTTCTTACCACTAAGGATACAAATAACCAATCTTGCTGATAACGTATGTAAAATATAAAGACCAAATGAGAACATAATAGTAGTAGAAGAGATACTTTGTTTGTTTTGTTTTGTGTTTATAAAGGAGGAAGGGACCGGTTATATATACTAGAATGAGGGGGGTAACAAGAGTTACAATACTACACCATTACATCACCAATTACACCTAGAATGAGGGGGTAACAAGAGTTACAATATTGGCACCCGTACGGTGGGTATTAACTATTAAGTGCCTAATTACTATGAATTAGTGGAATAGTGGTTCATCTCCAAATATAATTATTTTATAATGAGTTAACTCATTTTAGGAATTTATTCTTATTGTTTTAAGGAGAAAAAACTAGTATTTTGAAGTAGATTATTAATGCTTTTCTTACATTACAACGTCTTATCATCTATATATTAATAAAGTTTTAAATTTTATTTTTTGATGATATATTGCAATACTTGATCTTTATTTTTTTAATTCCTACACATATTGCTTATTTTTCATGAGATGGTTATTTGCTTTATCTAAATGTATGAATAAAACCTATTCTCATGAATATTTGTCTTATAAGTTAAGCTCTTTACTCTTTATGATCGTAATTGGCTAAAAGAGGAGTAAACTGTTTGAGAACAAAATTGTAATGTTTAATGTTCATTAGGTGAGGACAATACCTTAAATGACCTCTCCTATGTAAAGTACTAAGTTGGGAAACTTAGTGGTATCATCAAAAAAAAAGTTGGTATGGCTCTTTAGTCATGATAATATCGTTAGGCGTGGTTTATTATGATCCCTATTGAAACCTTTGTCAATTTATGACAAAAAGGAGGGAATTATTTAGTAGAAATCTAGTAAGACATAAGGATTTCTTGAACGAGTGTATAAGAGGGAGTAAATAACATGGACAAAGGTAAACTTCAAGTCCATCAAAGTAGAGACTAAGAGGGATAACATATCACCATAGCATTGTTTTAAAGTCTTGGTACAATTGTTTTTGAAGAATGTACGAATATTATGCATTGACATAACAACCATTGAGTAGATTGATTTTCATTCTAAGTGCTCTAAATTGAGTATTCTCTTAAGTTATTATAAGTTACGGATTATCCACAAACAAGATGTTGAACAAACACATGCATAACCATAAATTAATATGAAGAACGAAGAATTCAAGAGCGTTGAAGATTCAATAAATCGAGATGCATTATTGACAAAGAGGGGGATTGTTATAGCATATCGCTCGGTCAAACTCACAAGTTAGTATGTCAATCTTGTTGTCATATTTTTTTTTACTCAAAAGCGTAAATTTTATTAAAAATCCAATACATCACTAAGGAAGTAATGGTATTAGTGAAAGCAAAGAACAAATACACACTAAAATGATGCCATAAAAGAAAAAAAAAAAAATAGAAAAATAGAAAGCTAATGAACAATGACCTCCCGATTCGTAGTACCATGCTCGGAGTGATTCCTTGAAAAATTTTGTGCCTACACACCAATTAAAGATGAAAGTCTTGATACTATCCTTCACATTTTCTATTGAATTGTGCACCTTGCCATTGAAATCTCTAGAGTTCCTTTCTATCCATACACCCACCAAATTGCAAAGGGAATTATATCCCAAATTTTTGTTTTTAGACTTAAGTTCTTCCCTTTCTTTTTCCTCCATTCCCATAAAGTATCCCTTACACTTCCTTGAAAAACCCACTTAAGGTCATAGCCACTTAAGAAATAAAACCAAATTTCTCTGGTTATATCACAATGCAAAAACAAGTGCTGGTTTGATTCAACACTTTTCTTACATAACAAACATCCATTAACATTGTAAATGTTCCTCATAGAATCCATAGTTGGTGCAGCATTATAACAGAGTGTCCAGATAAAAAATATTACCTTCTGTGGGATTTTTGGATTCCACACACTCTTGTAAGGGAATACAAGCAAACCATCATCCTCCAATGACTTGTAACATTCTGCCACAAAGAAGTTTTTAGTGCCATTTTGGCCTTCACCTCTATTAAAAGTAGAGAGCATATTCAGCAAATGAGCAATATCTTCAATCTTTGCATCCTTCAAGCTCCTAAAAAAAAACAAAATTCCAATTGTTCCTTGCAACACCATCTAACACCTATTGAATTGTAGCATCTTGCAATCTGCTCAAATTGTAAAGATTAGGGAACAAGACTTGTAAAGATTGTCCATTGAGCCATACATCCTTCCAAAAAAGCACTCTATCACCACTGTTGACCTGTAAAGTTGAATTTTGCTCCACATGACTCCTAAACTTCAAAATGCCTTCCCACAACCTCTTGCCAACTGAGTTGTTTGTAGGATTTGGAAGAAAATATTTCTCATTGCCACCAAATTTAAGCCTCACAATTTTTCTCCAAAGTGCTTTTTCCTCATTACCATACCTCCATATCCATTTAGCATGTAGTGCCTTATTCATTAGCCTTAACTTTTTGATACCAGTACCACCACATTCCTTTGGTAAATTTACTTTTTTTTTTTCCAACCAATCCATCATTTCTTAGGTTTCTTATTCACAGAACCCCAAAGAAACTACCTCATAATCATCTCCATTTGCTTCTCAACAACTTGTTGTCAATTTTAGTTATTCAAAACTATGTCTTGATTTACAATCTACTAAAGTCAGTCTCTGACTAGGAATAAAGCATGGTAGTTAATTGATTATCATAATTCACCAACAGAACCTTGAAGATTGAAGATGTTGTCAACAGAAACTTCATCAGCATAGATATGTGAAGACTGACTATCCTATTTACTTATACTATCTACCATTTTATCTACCGAGGCAAGTTATATGCATTTACTTGTAATACCCCGATTTCGGCAGTGGTTCGCCGATTGAATGGAATATAGGTAATGGTTCGTCCTTTCCTAACACCGAGGCCTTTTCAACACAATTGGCTCCAGAGTTGGCAGAAAACTTTTGCAGTTAAGCGTGCTCGGGCGGGAGCAATCCAGGGATGGGTGACCATCCGGGAAGTTGCTGCCGGATAACCGCAACGATGCCCGTTGAAACCCCACACTGCTGGATAACCGCAGTGGCTAAGTGGAGACAGTATCGGTGAAGGGACGGGTTATTACAAATGGTATCAGAGCCGACGACTGGTCACCTGTCGAGGGTGTTAAGGACGCTGGACGGGGTTAGTCCAGGTGCTTCTCTCATGAGGGGCATGGAACGTCAGAGATCTAGGCATGAAAATATATTTCGGAGCCGAGGACAGCTCCAATTTAAGGTGGTGGTATTGTAATACCCTGATATTCGGCAGTGGTTGGCCGAATGAAATATAAGTAATGATTTGTCCTTCCCTAACACCGAGGCCTTTTCAGCACAATTGGCTCCAGAGTTGCAGAAAACTCTGCAGTTAAGCGTGCTTGGGCGGGAGCAATCCAGGGATGGGTGACCTCCCGGGAAGTTGCTGCCGGATAACCGCAGCGATGCCCGTTGAAAACCCCACACTGCTGGATAACCGCAGTGGCTAAGTGGGGACAATATCGGTGGAGGGACGGGTTATTTCATTACTGATCCGGTCTTGTGATATATCCTCTACTTATGTTGGTCGGTTCCAGTACTACTTAACCGCGACTCTCTGGAAAACCACTTGGTGCACTAAGGTTGCACGCATCTTCTTTGTGATTCAAAGCAAGCTTTTCACATGATTTCATGCGCTATATATACTAGAAGTTTAGCTTGCTTGATTACAAAGAAATTCATAAACATGAAAACTAGTTCACGAACCTGCTTTGTTTAGCACTATTCATCAATATAAATAGAGCACTCCCTGGACACTAGAATCTCAATCCTGCCACTTTTGTGTACTGGTTGCGGCTAGAGACGTCCTCTAAAACCTAGGTTTCCTACTTTGAAAATGTATTAGGTTACGAATTTGAAGGACTTCACTTAGGGATTCGTGAAGCCCGATCAGACTATCTTTTACCTGATAGTTCTTGTTATTCGGATCTTGTTCTTATTGATCTTATAGTTTCCAAACTATAGATCAGGAACTTGATAGATATAAATTACAAAGTTCTCCCCGTCTTAGATTTTGTAATTCCACAAGCTAGATATCTAATTCACTTCTTGTTTGATTTGTTTTGATTGTTCTTGTGAGTTAAAATTGATTAGGCATCTCTATAAGTTTTGAGGAGAATAAGTTCATCCTAATCTCGAGTTTCCTTGATATCTTCTTTTCTTGAAGATCCCTCGTATAGGTTTCCGCACCTAAATTGAGTATCTTTTTGAAGGAAATCAAATAGGCTTTCTGTTAGAGGAAGAATAGTCATAGAAAATCTTCACTTAGGTTGAAGCAACTTTTAGGCTTGTAAACGACATCATCTAATGGATCATGTTGCGTAGGATCGATATCCAAGAGTGTTGTGTAGGATCTTGCGATATCCATTAGACATACAAGACCACAACTAAAGTTGAATTTCTTGTAGAGTCGATTTAGTCTCGACTACATTCCAGTCTGAAGTCTACTAATAGGCTTGTGTCTGTAGTGTAATACAGTGTAATGTTCAAGTTCTGGACTATTTACCGAGGATTTTATGCTTTTCAGTTTTCCTCGTTAAATTTTTTTATGGTGTCTCGTGTTATTTCTTTTCCCCATTATATTGTTTATCTTTATAACAGAAAAATCACAAGTACTACATTAAACAACCCAGACAGTATTAATCCTAAAAGACTGTGTAGGACCTACAAGATTTATTCTTGAAAATTCGTATCTTGATTACAAAACGTGTTCTTGTTGGAATTCATTTCTGTAACAGTCCGGGTACACACTAGGTTATCATTTGGATATTGATTTTTTTTTTTTTTTTGAGATTCATCCAATTTAAACTTGTCTTGGTATCATGTATTGGATCTTTATCGTTGATCCGCGCTGCGGGCGAGTTGTAAAAGTCGTAAGGCGGGTGTCTAGCGGATGAGTAGCGCCTAGCGCATGGAGGGACTAGTTGTCGACTAGTCGGGGATTATTCGGGAAAATACTAAAGCACGAGATAATATTAGTAGGAGATTGAGGTTTAAATAAACCATGTAATAAACTAGATATGCCATTCAATAATCCTTAATATTTGCTACTTAGATTCATAGTTTTGTTACCACTTGCTCTTAAGTTTCTAAATATCTAAAAATACAAAACAATACACAGCTAGTCTTGAGTTAGTTACGGATTAAAAAGTGAAACATAAACATTCCTATTAGATTTCTACTTGATATCTTCTTCTTGCTCATTGCCATAGTCCTTTGTCTTCTCTTCGACATCACCAGCAATAATTCCATCTAATTCAACATCAGTAGCGTCTTCTACGAGTAGTGCAGCAATTCTGTTTCTTGTTCTTGCACTCGGGCCAACAACAATCTGATCAACTTCTTGTGCCTCTCTAACTGCCCGCCAAGTAAGATCATGATCCTCGTCTGCAAATTGACTAACTCGGCGTTATTCGGTGTTATCCACTCATCGTTCTTATCAACCCCTTTCGAGAAAAATTGGTTCAACACTAGGATTAGCTACCAAAGGTATTCTCGATTCTTAATGTATCGCATTTCCAACTTCCTATTGTGCGAATGTAAACTAGGTTATTGTTTTTGATTGTAGAAGTCGGTTCCGCTTCTTCGAGTGCAGCTGATTCCATTAACAATATGTCAGTATGTATGCCATTTACTTGAACCAAGTAAATAAACAGATCCTAAAGTGATATATATTTGTAGATAATGTAAGAAACTTACATGATCGAATGTACTCCAGTTGTTCTCACATGATGAGGCGCTACTTGGTTGTCCCAAAATTCTCTTTGCCAACTTTTGAAGAATAAGTAATGAGCTCCCAAACATGATCCACCATTCACCTATGACCATTTAGATGTAAGGAAGTTCAATTTAAAACAAAACATAGTCTGCAATATTAATATAAGAGTGGAGAAGCTCTGGAATCTTACTAGGAGGGAGAATAACCCTTTGTCGTATGGCCACATGGAGTTCCTAAAGATACATCGACATTCTTATAGTGAATTATTTACGTGAAACAACAATCTTGTTCATCTTGTGGAAGCATCCTTTCAATGGTAGTGTAAAAACCACCCATGATGTCTACGCTTCTCTCGACTTGTTAGGGATCTTGTTTATAGTAAATGCTAGGGTTCAAAAAAATCCAATGCATGTAATGGGTGGTGGAGTTGTTCATTCCACCTCTCATCAATCATGTTCCAAATTCTTTGTACTCTGAGAATGGGGATAGCCTCCAAATTCTTAGAATCGATCTAGCATCGACCAAAACATTCTTAATTTTAGGAATTTTCTTCCCCATATCTTCTAACATTAAATTCACACAATGTGAGGCACAAGGAGTCCAAAAGATTGTTGGGTGTAAGATTTCTAAGGCCTTGCTAGCAGCCATCATATTTGACCTATTGTCTGTTACGAATTGGATAATATTTTCTTTGCCAACATCTTCAATTATCTCTAGCACCATATTAAGAATTGCTTGATGATCATGCACAATATCAGAACAATCAATAGATTTAAGAAATACAATACCTTTTGGACAACTTACTAAGAAGTTGATCAAACTGCGTTCTTTGTTGTCTGTCCAAAAATCAGACATTATTGAGCATCCATATTGCTTCCAAAATGGCCTAAAGGACTACACAAACTGCTTTGTTTTTGCCATTTGCTTATTCATCAAAGAAGTCCCGAGGTCCTCATAAGTTGGATGAGGCATTGCTTTCCCATAATCTCCAATGGCATGTATCATAACTTCAAAACTTGGAGTGTTTCTTTTGCATTGAAAGGTAGCCCTTCTTCATATGCCCATTGTGATATTTTTCCCAAGCAAT
This sequence comes from Papaver armeniacum, assembly GCA_023531295.1. Classification (NCBI taxonomy): domain Eukaryota; kingdom Viridiplantae; phylum Streptophyta; class Magnoliopsida; order Ranunculales; family Papaveraceae; genus Papaver; species Papaver armeniacum. The sequence goes on from JAJJWW010018920.1 coordinate 186,365, forward strand.
TTCATGTAATCTCTTCTTATAAACAGAAGTCTTGTCTAATGATTGTTGTTTTTTTGTGTCAGACATGAAAACTTCATCTAAAGGACCTTTAACATTGCTTCCATGTACCCTCTTTTTGCCCTTTGATACACAACCAACCTTGTCGTGAACTGGGAACTACTTGATGTGTTGCTATTGGTTCTTCTACTTCAATGGGGTGACTACTTTCATTAATGCAATTTGTAATCACCTTGTTGTGCCCTCTAATCCTTTCCTTCTCTGCTTTATTTTTGTTATAAGCATTCATCTGACTCAAAACCATCTTTTGTATCTCCAATGTTACTTTAGGACAAGGAGTACAATCTCCTCTAATATGAGCAAGATGCTTCTTCAATCTACTTATCCCTCCTGATACCTTCTTACCACAAAGTTTACACCAGACGGTATCTTTATTAGCATCTCTATGCTCTCCCCACTGCCAAGCTATATCTTTTCCATCATCTGGTATTGTACTGTTGGTACTGTGCGGTTTGATGCGTTGGTAGCATCCATTGTTGAATAAGGAAAAGAAAAGACGCAGAAAAGAGAGATGGAAGATAACCAGAGAGAAAGAGGAAGAAGAGAAGATAAGAAAAGTGAGGCTGAAAATTGAGATAAGATGAGGAAAGAAAAGATAGGCAACCCTTAGGGTTTTGGTTAGGTTAACTTTTTTTCACTGGGATTAAAGGCGGCGCCCAAGCCCAACCCGACATCTAAAAAATCGCTACAAAATCGCCGACTAGGCGGATTAACGCCAGATTGTAAAAATCGCTAAAAAATTTGGCGGCCTGACCGATTGCTTATACGCCTAGGCTCCGCCTTTATAACTCAAGCTACTGATTGTGAGAAGTTTGCCCATACAAAATTCGAATTAAAAAATTTAGTGGTATACTTGGTACCCTTCATTTTTAATTATGACCAATTAGCCTGCTGCATATTTAAATCTTCCATTGGACGTTGTGATAGTTTGTTATCATATTTGTTTTTGGTTTCCGTAGTTCTTTTGTATCTTCTCCTATTTTTGATCAACACTCCATTTATTTTTGAAAACGAGGTATTGTAAGTTTTATAATTTGGCCTAAAAAACACTTTTTCAGCTTAACCTATTTTTAAGCTAAAATGAAAAAGCGATAGAATCTCTACTTTATTACTGATCCGAATAAAAATAACAAAGTAACTGATTTGGGCTCCACATCGTGTGGCAACCAAGCGAACCAGACCTGTTGGCAGCCCAAGACTTGTACTAGGAACTGACACTTCAAAGCCTAATATGTAGGTAGCCCTTATCTACTAGGTATGTGGTGAGTTAGAAATCGTATTTTGTTTCGAACTCTATCTTCGATAGTACTACAGCAACTCTGAGTAGGGATAAGGATTTAAAGCCCCGCCTTTCGTTCCTCTCATTTTTACTTCTTCTACTCTGAAATCCTATCAACAACACTAAACCCAGAAAGAGGTTTGTTCTTCCACTCTACTTTTTTCTTCTTAATTTTCCTGCCAAATTCTTGAGGGTGAAAGTGTTGTATCTTTGTGAATGTCACTAATTGTTTTGAGTATATGAGTTTTCTAATTGTTGTTTTTGGTTCTTCCTAATTGCTTCACTGTATTTTTTCTGTCTGGGTTTTGTTTTTTCTTCTTTGGGGTTCCTTTTGTTAATTGAAATTCTTAACTTTAGTACTCTTTGAAGAGTAGAATTTTTGTGAATTTTTATGTGCGTCCTTGTGAATTAAACATGAAAACGATTGTATCTTTGAGTTTTTGGAATCAATATGATGATAATTCATGGAATTCGGAGTATGAGACAGAGAACATAATTATTTGGTTTATCAGTAAGAAGACCACAGTACTACCAGTAAACATTGTTCAACCTAGAAGTTTGATTAGAATTTATGATTACTTTGAGGAATTTTACTCTTTTAGATTGAGGCTGAACAATGTTTATACCCAATTGTACAAAGAGGCATTCAAGGGATAGAATACCTCTTGGTACAATTCGGTACAAATTTCAATGGTTCAATTATCATTTTCTACTCTAGTCTAAAAGAAAAAGAAGAAAAATGCTTCTTATCTGAAGAGAACTGTGAACAATTACCCTTTGAAGTATCTAGCAATTTAGAGAGTAATTTTGTTTTCTGCAATATAGAGTGTAGGTAGTTAGATGTTATTCCGGCATTTAGTCCGTGTTTGGCATCTGCTGAAACTGTGCATAACTCAAAGGCCAGATACGCCTTGAAAATGAAGTGAGCAATATTAGATTCTGATTGCAGTTTGAGTCGAGCCTTAGAAGAAAGAGGCAGTAAGGCTGAGAAATTTGCACATCTTCTAAACCATGTCCATCGTCTCTCCCTTTGCCTCTTCAATTGTCTCCAAATGTCAAATAACAGCGAAAGTCTAATTTTGGCTGGATATGAACATTGTTAATTTTCTGAATTGTAAGTAATGAATAAAACGTGTCAAAAGTTGGTGATTGTGTGGATATTTGGCTGGGTACTTTTCACCAAGTTAATGAAATTTTTACTTCAAGTTAGCTTGTTATACTAGTATAGCTTTTGCTAGAAGTTTTGGGATGGAGACAGACTTCTTTTTCTTGTTTTGTGATTGTTAAACCATGATGCTACTCCTTAAAATAGCGATTGATACCTCTGTGAAGCTGTGCTTCTTGAGTCTCCTGCAATAAAAAAAGCTAAGTTAAATCAAGCGGATTGGAGCTTACTTTAAAAATCTTGCAATGTTGCTTGTTGAACCTTTTGTTTCATATTTTTTTATCTGTCAACAATAGCTGCCAAATAAATTCTCATATTCAAATATTTATGCATTTATATAATCATGCTCTTTGGTTTTACATTGTACAGATTGGAAGAAGAATGAGAAGAACCATATCTTCTACAGAATAAACCTTTAGGCTGTGCGGTTTACTGTCAATATGACTCCTCTAGCTCCTTGTTCCACAAGCAATGCTGTAGTCTTTCCTGGAACTACCTTTGTATCGCCGAAAAGTAACCATCTAACACGATACAGTACTCTCAGAAAATGTTCAAGACAAACTGTATCCTCGAAAAGGTGTCTCTTACCCCTTTCGACATCAGTTCGCCTGATTCCAACTTACAGAAGTGGATATTCGGTACCGCATCAATCCAGATTCCGTATTGTAGCAGCTACTGGTACTGACGTAGCTGTAGAGGGACCAGCTCCTGTTGTTGAAGGTGAAGAGGCTGGAACTTCAGAAGTTCCACCAGCTACTGGTGAAGATGGTGAAACGCCCCCAGCTGCAGATCCCGTTGTTACCCCTACATCTCAGTCTAAACGTCCAAGACCCGTGCGGAAAAGTGACATGCCACCAGTAACGAATGAGGAACTGGTTCCTGGTGCGACTTTTACTGGTAAAGTAAAATCAATCCAGCCATTTGGTGCATTTGTCGACTTTGGAGCATTTACAGATGGTCTTGTTCATGTTTCTCAGTTGAGTGATGGCTTTGTTAGAGATGTTGGCAGTGTTGTCTCTATTGGGCAAGAGGTTAAGGTTAAGTTACTTGAAGCAAATACTTCAAATGGACGTATTTCTCTCACTATGAAAGAGGGGGATGATGCCAATAAGCCACAACAACGTAGAGATAGTCAAAGTGGTAATAGTAGTGACAGGCCAAGACCACAAAGAAAGAACCAGAATCAGAAACCCTCAAAGTTTGTGAAGGGGCAGGAATTGCAGGGTACTGTAAAGAACTTAACTAGATCCGGTGCTTTTATTTCTCTTCCAGAAGGAGAGGAAGGATTCCTCCCAACATCAGAGGAAGTTGATGAAGGATTTGCAAGTCTTATGGCCGGAGGATCTTCACTTACGGTTGGTGAAGAAGTTAGTGTCCGGGTATTGCGTTTGGCAGCAGGGCGCTTAACTTTGACAATGAAGAAAGAAGTAGTTGGTGGAGAAACCGCAGAAGTCACTGAGGGGGTGGTACACACAGCAAGCAACCCCTTTTTGCTAGCTTTCCGAAAAAATAAGGATATTGCTGCATATTTGGATGAGAGAGAGAAAGAGCAAACACCACCTGAACCACCAAAACCCGTGCAGGAGATTGCAAGTGGGACTGTCGAAACAGAAACCATTACGGATTCTTCTGATGTGCCGGATCAGCCAGCAAAGAATGATGATGACCAGCTCACAGTTTCTTCTGCAGTGGATGATAAAACTTCCACAGATGAGGTGGCTGTTGAAAAGGAAGTTGAAGACGTAAGTTCTACAAGTTTGAATGCCGAGGAGAGTGTGGAGGAAGCTCCTATCTCAAATGAAGGTAATGAAATTATAACTGAATCTGAATCCGAATCCACTGCAGAAGTTGGTAACAGTGATGAGGTTGTAGAGACCGAAGCTGGTAACACAGTAAAAAATGAAGTCCAGGCAGAAGCACCGTTGACCGTAGAGAATGAAATACCATCAGTTACACCAGATGAAGAGGAAAAGTTGAACCGACTACTGACAGTAATGGAAGTGTTGACACCTCGGATCAGCAAGCAAACAATCCAGCACCCCAAAAAAGCGCGCCTAAAGGTTTTTAGCTCTTTAGTTTTGTTTAGGTTTTTGTTTCTTGTCTAATTGGAATATGCAATTTTGGCGTGAACTTGATGTTTGAATGTTGGCTTAAGAAACCTAACCTTTTTGACATCTATAAACTCTGTTTTTACTTGACACTTAATGCTAGCATATCGGATCTTCTAACGCAATACTGTAGACTTGCATTTGCTTAAACTCACTGAGGGTTGGTTGAATCCAGTTTGATATAGTCCATCAACTTGTAAATTCGATCTGATCATTTAGGAGGTCTTTGCTCAGTCTATGTGATGGATCTACAGAATTGCACCCTAACATATGTCATTTTCATGTTATTATAGTGTAGGAGAACTCTCACATTTGTCTTTTGAGTCGAAGTAAAAGGAAGGGAAGTATTTTAAAATGAATGAACAAAGTAAATCTATTTATCTATTTGTTTGTTTGATTATGTTTGGTGAAAAACAAGACTTCCGCATTGAGATAGGGGTTAATTCAGAGTATCAAGAGAAACCAAACAAGGTTATAAGTAAATGGAAATCTTTCTGTTTTAGGTAATCATAAGAAAGCCCAACAGAATATATATCTTCCTTTACTTACTGATACTAGTTTCATGTGTGAAATTCAGCAACTATATCTCCAGCTCTTGTAAAGCAGCTACGTGACGAAACCGGAGCAGGAATGATGGACTGCAAAAAGGCTCTCACTGAAACTGGAGGGGACATTGTTAAAGCTCAAGAATTCCTCAGAAAGAAAGGTTTAGCTAGTGCAGACAAGAAAGCCAGCAGAGCCACAGCTGAAGGTAGGATTGGATCATACATTCATGATAGCAGGATTGGAATCCTAATAGAGGTCAACTGTGAAACCGATTTTGTATCACGGGGTGAGATTTTCAAGGAGTTAGTTGATGACTTGGCAATGCAAGCTGCTGCTTACCCACAAGTAGAGTATCTCGCTACTGATGATGTCCCCGCAGAGCTGGTGAACAAAGAAAGGGAGATTGAAATGCAGAAGGAAGATCTCCAGTCAAAACCAGAACAATTTAGGTCAAAGATTGTGGATGGTCGGATAAGGAAATGGCTTGAGGAGCGTGCGTTGTTGGAGCAACCTTACATAAAGAATGATAAGATAGTTGTGAAGGACTGGATAAAACAAACAATTTCGACCATTGGGGAGAATATAAAAGTAAATAGATTTGTAAGGTACAATCTTGGGGAAGGTTTGGAGAAGAAAAGCCAGGATTTTGCTGCAGAGGTAGCTGCCCAAACTGCTGCAAAAGCTTCCCCTGTTGCACCAGTACAGGATCAACCGCCTGTAGTTGAAGCGAAGGATGCTGTTGAGAAGTAAGTGGTTTCTTTTCTCTGTAGCCAGTAACTTGCAAATTTTTATCGCTTATGTAATTTAGACTGAAGTAAAACCCAACCTAGATTCAAGTCGGTGTGTTTTGAACAGATCCAGATAACCTTGATTTGAAAGAACTATGACTACATATGGTGATTGGTCTGATCGAATCTCGGTCTTTTCCCAGTTACCATGATTGCTTCATTAAGTATAAACTTTAATTTGGACAATCTACCATTTCTGAAACTTGAAACCTGGCGGAGTCAGTTTACAATTTAGAGTGTTGGAGGTTTTACATTTACCAGTCAACTTAGGAATACGGTTTGATTTGAAACTTAAATGAGGTAAGGTTTTTGTAAGACTTTCACTGGTCCCAACTAGATATCTCCATAGTGAGTAAACCATCCTCAATAAACTAACCCATAATTATGTCTCTCTCTGTAACGATTGATGTCCAGTAACTCCCTCTAGGCAATTTTTATCCTTCCACTCACATACAGATATCCTGTAAACATTTTGCAGAGCACCAGCAGTGAAAGTATCAGCTGCGTTGGTTAAGCAGCTTCGTGAAGAAACAGGTGCTGGCATGATGGACTGCAAGAAAGCTCTTGCAGAAACTGAAGGTGACCTCGAAAAGGCACAAGAATATCTTAGAAAGAAGGGTCTTTCAACTGCAGACAAGAAATCTAGCCGACTAGCTGCAGAAGGAAGGATTGGGTCCTACATCCATGATACCCGCATTGGGGTATTGATTGAGGTCAATTGTGAGACTGATTTTGTAGGGCGAAGTGAGAAATTCAAAGAGTTGGTTGATGATCTAGCCATGCAAGCAGTTGCCTGCCCGCAAGTGCAGTATGTTTCTATTGAAGACATTCCCGAGAACATAGTGAGCAAAGAGAAAGATATAGAGATGCAGAGAGGATTTGCAGTCGAAGCCTGAGAACATTCGACAGAAAATTGTTGAGGGAAGGATCTCAAAGAGGCTAGGAGAGATCGCTCTCTTAGAGCAACCTTTCATCAAGAACGATAGTCTTCTCGTTAAAGATTTGGTAAAACAAACCGTTGCAGCACTTGGTGAGAATATTAAAGTTCGGCGATTTGTTCGGTTTACTCTAGGGGAATCAGTTAAGGATGTGAAACCAGAAGAAGCTGAATAATGAGTTAGCGAAAACTATTTTTTCACATGAATGCGGCAAATGATTCTTTTTGTTGTGCTGTTGGAGGGTTCATTAGGTGTAAGGTCGAGTTAGCTGGTACTCAATGTATCTGTTTGTATTATTGTTCAAAGTTATTTTTGGCATCAAAATTTTGGGAATAATGGTGCAAGAAAGATGCAAATTCATGTGCAGAGATAGAAATGCATTTACAATTGTACTTGTTATTCTTGGACAGTACAATCTGAAACACAAATCTTCTTATTTTCGTAACTCGCTTGTATAATGAGCGTCTGAGCACGAGTCTTTTTCAGATACCTCCTCTGATCCTACCATTTGATAGGCATTATTGGGCCGAGCGAAGCGAGGGAGGACCTTATATGGCCACTTTTTTGTCAAATCTAAGTGATCAATTTACACAAAAAGATTGAAAATGGTCCATGCTGAAAAACCAAGAATGCCCCTCTATGTTTCCATTTCTCACTATAACTAGCGTAAATACAACACAAAATGAAGGGTAATCGCGTAAATTTCGTGGGCAGAAAAAAGAACCGGAGGTTGGAAATGTTTTAATTGTGAAGGGGTAGTTTAGTAAAACCATAGGTAAAGTGACCTAAAGGTTGCAGGATCAAATCCCGACCACCTCCTTTTTTTTTTTTTTTTTTTCCGTTCTTCTTTCTTCTTCAGCCATGAAACCGAGAGAGGAGATCGAGATCGAGAAGATTAATGGAAGATGATTGAAGATAGAAATGATTGAAGATAGAAATTGAGAAGGATTCAAAGTAGAAGATGTGAATGCTGCCATCGATTAACAACGGGAAGAATGGAAATGGTCGGCTCTTTGTTTGAAGTGAAGAGTTAGGGTTTTGTTTCGAAGAATTAGGGTTCGTAGGAGTTGAACTAATATGGTTGAATCTGGAGGAGATGGGTTGAGAATCTAAGAAGAAATTGGTATTCTTTGTTACCATGGGTTGAGAACCAATCGAGAAATTAGATGGTGGTATTGGTTGATTGAGTTCTTTGAGATGGGTGATTAGGTTCGGATGGAGGAATTGTTGAAGATTAATGGAGAATTTAGGGTGTGTAGAAGATGAATCTGGTGGTTGTTTTGCCATGATTAAGTCGAGAAGAAAACTCGAATCGAGATGGAAATAGATTTAGGGTTTGAGTTTGAATGATGGCTTCTTTGAGCTCGAGCACATGTAGTTGGGTTTTGATTTGAATCGAGATTTGAAAGTCTTTGGATGAAGTTGTGAAAGGGAATGGAGATGTTTATGTTCATGGGTACACAGGATGGTTAGAAGCCGTGATTTTAGATGAAGAAAGTTCAAAAGAAGCAATCAGCAACAAAGATTGATGAATGAGGTTCTTGAGATGTGAATTGAAGAAAATGAAATGTTGGGTGTTAGCAAAGATTCAGATGCAGTGGTTGTTGGTGATTGTGAACTGCAGTGAACAAATGGAAGTGCAGTGGCAATGTGGGTGTATGTCAACTTTTGCGAGAAAATGTTGTTGGTGATTATGGGTCCTATTTGGTATAGAGATTAGAAGGTTTAGGCAGTGATGTGAATGGTTGTGTGTTGGCTCAATGAGTTGTGCAAGGATGGTGCTATGTAAATGGTTTCAGTTGCAGCTGAGACGGGCTTGGCTACTATGTGATGAACTGAGGTGGTGTTGTTGGTTTTGAGCTCAACTGCGATGGTTCTACTGATGTTCATGGGGTGCGGTTCAAGAAGGAGAATATAGTGATGATAGAAGGAGCAAGTGTTGTTGTTGATAATAAAGCGATTCGGGTTATGAATTGTGTGGAAGTTGTTAGGCGGTGATTGAAGGCGCAAGATGGATTCTTGTTGGAGATGGTTGGCATGGAAGGCGAGAACGGGATGTTGTTGGTTGAATGGTTGACGATACATGAAATGGAGTCTTGCAATTACAAGTGATGGTTGTGGCTTAACATAAATAGAGATGGAGTAGCAAGGTGTTCTTTGGTGGTGAATTTTGAAGTTGTAGTGATTCGGTGGAATAAAATGGAGAGGGTTAGATGTATGTTAGGATTTGTGAATGAGTTAAAAGCTGCAGGGAATGACTAATGGCGGAATCTGCCGAGAAAATAGCGAACTTCGGCGGGAATTCCTTTCTCTAATAATATTTATTATTAAAGGTAGTGGTTTCGTCAAGTTCTTGGTCGGCCCTCCTGGTGGCAACGGTTGTACTAGTATATCAGTAAGTGCCACCTCACAGGAATAATTGGAATCTAAAGCAAATGTGTAATTAGATAAAAATATTGAAATTTTTTTGGTGTCCATGGTTGGTCTTTTTCACTGGACAGATTGTCCATCCCTTTTAGTCAAATTACCATAACTCCTTATGTATCATATTTTTTGGGGTCATAGCCATTATGCGATCGAGAAAAAGTGATACTTTCGCGTTTCGGGAAAAATCGATACTTTCACTCGATTGTCGGGAAAAATGATACTTTTACCCGTTTCTAGAAAGATGATATTTTCACCCCGTTTCTGGAAAAATGATACTTTCACCTTGTGTCAGAAGAAATGATACTTTCGCCCCGTGTAAGGAAAAATGATACTTTCGCCCCATTTCTGGAAAAATGATACTTTCGCGCTGTGTCAGGAAAAGTGATACTTTTAATAGTGTCGGAAAAGTGATACTTTGACCTCGTGTCGAAGAAAAACGATGCTTTCGCGCCATGTTAGAAAAATGATACTTTCATTTTGTGTTTGAAAAATGATCTTGTCACACCCGTGTCGGGAAAAGTGATACTTTTACTTCGTGTAAGGAAAAGTAACTTTCGCGGAGTGTCGGGAAAAATAATACTTTCGCGTCGCACCGGGAAAAAATGATACTATCATTTTGTGTAAGAAAATAAGATACTTTTACGTTGTGTCGGGAAAAGTGATACTTTCCTTTGTCGGGAAAAGTTATACTTTCACTCCGTGTCGGGAAAAAATGTTACTTTCGGCGTGTCGGGAAAAATGATACTTTCGCGTCGTGTCGGGAAACATGTAGTTTCGCGTCGTGTCGGGAAAAATAATACTTCGCTCGTATGCTGGAAAAGTGATACTTTCCGTATCGGGAAAAATGATACTTTCGCACCGTGACGGGAAAAGTGATACTTTCATTACGTAATAGGAAAAGTGATACTTTCACTACGTGTTGGGAAAATTGATACTTTGACGCAATGTCGGGAAAAATGATATTTTCTCCCTGTTAGGATAAATGATACTTTTATGCAGTGTCGAGAAAAAGAGATATTTTCACCGTGTCGGAAAAGTGATAATTTCACTCTGTGTCAGAAAAAGTGATATTTTCACCATGTGTCGGGAAAAGTGATAATTTCACCGGTGTCGGGAAAAATGATACTTTCGCGCAGGTGTCGGGAAAAATGATATTTTCGCGCCGTCGGGAAAATGATACTTTTGGCAGTATGCGGAAAAGTGATAGTTTCACCGGTGTTTGGAAAAATGATACTTTCACGCCGTGTCGGGAAAAGTGATACTTTCGCGTCGTGTCGGGGAAAATGATACTTTCGCTACGTGTGGGAAAAATGATAATTTCGCGCTCGTGTCGGAAAACCGATACTTTCACCATGTATCGGAAAAGTGATACTTTCACTCCGTGTTAGGAAAAATGATACTTTTGCGCTGTGTCAGGAAAAATGATACTTTCGCCCCGTGTTAGGAAAAAATGATACCTTCATTTTGTGTCGGAAAAAGTGATATTTTCACCCGTGTCGGGAAAGTGATAATTTCACCCCAGTGTCAAGAAAAATAATACTTTCACGTTGTGTCGGGAAAAGTGATACTTTCACCTAGTGGTCGGGAAAAATGATACTTTAGCATGTGTGTACGGAAAGGTGATACTTTCGCGTCATGTCAGGAAAAACGATACTTTCACTCAGTGTCAGGAAAAATGATACTTTCGCGTCGTGTCAGGAAAAATGATACTTTCGCGCCATTTCAGGAAAATGATACTTTTGCGTCGTGCTAGAAAAATGATACTTTTATTCTGTGTCAGAAAAATGATACTTTCACCCCGTGTCAGGAAAAGTGATACTTTCACCCCTTGTTAGAAAAAGTGATACCTTCACTCTGTGTCAGGAAAAGTTATACTTTCACTCGTGTAAGGAAACATGTTACTTTCACTATGTGTCAGGGAAAATGATACTTTCACCTCGTGTCGGGAAAAATGATACTTTTGCGTCGTATGCGGAAAAATGATAATACAACGCGTGTCGGAAAAGCGATACTTTCACCCCCGTATCGGAAAAAAATGATACTTTGCGCCGTGTTAGGAAAACTAATACTTTCACCTATGTCGGGAAAAGTGATACTTTCACTCCATGTCGGGAAAAATGATACTTTTCGCGCAGGTGTTAAGAAAAATGATATTTTCTCCTGTGTTTGGAAAAATGATACTTTCATTCAGCGGTCGAGAAAAAGTGATGTTTTTCACCCGTGTCGGGAAAAGTGATAATTTCACCCCTTGTCAATAGGAAAAATAATACTTTCACTCCATGTCGGAAAAACCGTACTTTTAGGAAAAATGATACTTTCACTCCGTGTCTGGAAAAATGATACTTTCTCGCCGTGTCTGGAAAAGTGATACTTTCGCGCCGTGTCTGGAAAAATGATACTTTCACGCCGTGTCAAGAAAAGTGATACTTTCACTCCGTGCGTGTCAGGAAAAGTGATACTTTCGCGTCGTGTCGGGAAAGTGATACTTTCGCGTCGTGTCGGGAAAAATGATACTTCGCTCAGTGTATGGAAAAATGATACTTTCGCAGGTGTCGGGAAGCGATACTTTCACCCTGTATCGGGAACGTACTTTCCGCCGTGTCGGGAAAAGTGATACTTTCACTCCGTGTCGGGAAAAGTGATACTTTTGCGCGATGTCAAAAATGATATTTTCTCCCCATGTTAGGAAAAATAATACTTTCATTACGTAGGCCGGGAAAAGTGATATTTTCACCCCATGTCGGGAAAGTGATAATTTCACCCCGTGTCAAGAAAAATAATACTTTCACGTCGTGTGCGGAAAAGTGATACTTTCACCTCGTGTCGGGAGAAAATGATAATTTCGCGCAGGTGTCGGGAAAGGTGATACTTTTGCGCCAGTGTCGGGGAAAAGCGATACTTTTCTTTCGTGTCGGAAAAATGATGCTTTCACTAAGGTGTCGGAAAAGTGATAATTTCGCACCGTGTCGGAAAAATGATACTTTCGCTATGTGTGGGAAAAATGATACTTTCCGCAGGTGTTAGGAAAAGCGATACTTTCACCCGTATCGGAAAAATGATACTTTCGCGTCGTGTCGGGGAAAAGTGATACTTTCACTCGTGTCGGGAAAAATGATAGTGTCGGGAAAAATGATACTTGCATTATGTCATGAATAGTGATACTTTCACCCGTTTAGGAAAAGTGATATTTTAGCTTTGTTTCGGGAAAAGTGATAATTTCACCTTTTCAATTTTACCTATTTTAGGTAAAAATAAAGCGTGAAAGTATCTCTTTTACGAAATGGAGGTAGTATATGCCTAAAAATATCATTCCAACAAGAAATAAGATGCATAATGAATTATGGAGCTACCACAAAGGATGCATAACGGTTTATACGGATCGTATTTTGGTTCATGCGTCCACTAATTTGCTTATGCAACCACTAAACCGATGTATATGCCTCAAAAATAATGTTCCAACAAAAAAAGATGTATAAAGCGTTATGCAATTAGTGGTGTTTCGTTTTTTTTGTTTTTTTTTTTCCGGTTGGCCCTCCCCACCGTGACCGCGGTGTTCTAGTTATTCAATATTCCAGAAAGTGTTGTTCTATCACTCGTATATGCTATCTACATATGATTACTAGATTATCCCATACTTCACGTCCTGCTCATGAAAAGAATATGGAGTCTGCGTGACAAGAGCTTCTCCAGGAGCGTGTGTGTGAAAAAAAGTCTTCGTCCATATGGGATTCACTACCATTTTTTCTTAAACTCTTTCTCCAACCTAACCTCTTCAATTAACATGCAGATTACATGGCATAGTTTTAACTAGTCATCACCTTCCTCGACCTCTTGTGCTAGAGGTTCATTAAGAGATTTGTTACCATCCCAGTCAGATTTTTATAAATAAATAATGCATTTGATTTATGAAAAATTATTTTAATCTGGAAATTAAAGCTGATTGGCGATTTTTTTTTCTCCCTCATTTTACAAAAAGAACAACTTTACCTCTCTTTTTTCTCATCCGGCCATCACAACACGTCTCGGTTGTACTACAAATCAATCAAAATATTTATTTCTTATTATCATAATAAACTTAATCAATCTCTAAATAGATGTAGATAAAAAAAAAATTTTTATATATCTTTTATCGGTAGATTTCGGGGAGAAAAAATGTTTGGCTTCCATTGATGATGTATAGGTTAATATGATTGTCACCCAGAGTGATATATGATTGATTCAATTAACTATCTCAAGGTTTATAAAACAGGAGCGATGTAGGATTGAACTTTTGAGTTTTTCTATAACGAGTACTCTAAATAAGTGATGATGTCACATGTATAACTATTTTAACATCAATTTGCATAATATTTTTATATTCGAGTTGTGTGGGTATTTATGCATATATTATATTTTTGTAGGTTGAATATTCGTGATGACGCCATCAAAACTTAAAGATGGCAATGATAGTTCGTCTTCTAACAAATTGAATCAGATGAGGATGATTCATTACGTCGTCTTGATTTAAAAACAAAACACGGTTTAACAACAACTTAGACAATATTAATATAATGAACATATCATTTCAACAAGTGACCTCTTTTGTTCCACCTATGGTTGCAACGCGATGATAGACAACAAGGGGCTTCGACTATGACGATTCTTCATATCCATTTCGTTGTATCTTCTACCCAAAACCTGTTCCACATGAGGCCCCTTGTTGTCTATCATCGCATGATTGCAACCATGGGTAGAACAAAAGAGGTCATAATTTCAATTTGATTTCTTACGTTATATTAGTACTTGTATAAGTTGTTGTTAAATCGTGTATTCCTTTTAAACCGCACGCTGAGATAATGAATCATCCTATCCGATTCACTTTGTCGAAGAAGATGAAATATCCTTTGCCATATTTAAGTTTCGATGATACCTCATGAGTATTCAACCTACAAATGTAATATATGCATAAATACCCCTACAACTCGAACAAGTTGATGTTAAAATAGTTATACATGTGATATCATCACTTATGAAGAGTATTGTTATAAAAAAAGGGATAATTGGACTTTGGTACTTAGGCTTTGCCGAGGACTAGGTTTTGGTCTAACATTTGTCCAGCGTTAGGGCTTGGTACACGGGACAGGCGTTGACCGTGTTGACTAGGTTAAGTCCTAACACATTTAGTAATTATTAAAAAATTTAAATAAAATATAATTACTAATGAGTTTACTATAATACCCTTTCTTTATAAAAATTTTTTTATGGCAACCATCTCTTTCAATTCAGATGCAAAAACATAAAACTTCAGCAAATCCGACCTATTCTATCTCCTCCCAACTTTGGTTGCATCCTTCTCAGTCTATACCATTTCAATTTCTTCATCTCTTAACTAAACATATCACGGCTTATTATCCTGGCAAATTTAGGGGCGCCTCCAAACGAATTAGGGGCGACACAAAAGGACAAAATAGGTCATAATCGGAAGGTTAATCCATAATCGGAAGGATAATCCATAATCCCCTTTTTTTAATGGCCAAACTACCCTTTACAATCGGGAGGTAACTACTACAATCGGTAGTTAATCAACAATCGGTAGTCAAGATAGTTCATATAACTACCGAATTATACAATGACTCTCTTTGCAAATATCCTACCATAATCGGTAGTCAAGATAGTTCATATAACTACCGAATATAGAGTTGCCCCAAAAAATGTGATTTTGCAAAAATCCTCAATTTTTTGAATTTTGGTTGAGTCTATAATCGGTAGTAAATGAAGTTATCATGACTTAAAATTATGAGAGCTCTCTTTGCAAATATCCTACCATAATGGTAGTCAAGATAGTTCATATAACTACCGAATATAGAGTTGCCCCAAAATGTGATTTTGCAAAAATCCTCAATTTTGAATTTTGGTTGAGTCTATAATCGGTAGTAAATGAAGTTATCATGACTTCGATTATCGAGGGCTTCCTTTGCAAATATCCTACCATAATCGGTAGCCAAGATAGTTCATATAACTAAGAATATAGAGTTGCCCCAAAATGTGATTTTTAAAAAAAATCCTCTTTTTTGAATTTTGGTTGAGCCTATAATCGGTAAGAAAGGAGAAGAGCTATCATGACTTCCGATTATACATCATCTCTTTGCAAATATCCAGGCCATAATCGGTAGTCAAGATAGTTCATATAACTCTGCAAGATATAGAGTAGCCCCAAAATGAGATTTTGCAAAAAAATCCTATTTTTTTGAATTTTGTTGAGCATATAATCGGTAAGATAGGAAGAGTTATCATGACTTGATTATATCTTGACTCCCGATTCAATTATTCTAGAATTAAATGGCGTGTGTCCAATGGATCGAAAACCCAGAAAAAAATCCAAAAGCAGATGAAATTCAATTTTTCGAAAAAAAAATATTCTACGAGACCGTCTGTCTCTCGGGCTCGCCAGGCGCTAGCCCCCTAGACCCCACCAATATAGCGTCTGAACATTGTATTCATACACGTCCATAAGTCTGCAGTTTTTCATTTGCATTGGTTGAGCCTATAATCGGTAGCAAATGATGGTATCACGACTTCTATAATCCTAGCATAATCGGTAGTCAAGGATAGTTCATATAACTCTTAGAATATAGAGTTGCCCCAAATGAGATTTTGCAAAAATCCTTTTTTTCTAATTTGGTTGAGCCTATAATCGGTAGTCAAAATAGTTCATATAACTCACAGGAATATAGAGTTATCCTAAAAATGAAATTTTGCAATCGGTAGCTAACTAAACTCTAAGGTGTGAAGGGCATACAAGTATTTTCATCCTATTTTGTCTTTTATTAGCCACCCTAATTCTTTGGGTCGCCCTAAAAGTGCTGGAATATTTAACCTCTGTTTCTTTAAGTTTGTTTTACTAATTATTGCACTTCTTTTAAGTTTGTAGTTTTAAATATGGTGATATTTAAGTGTCGAGTTAAGTTTTCTTAACCATGGTAATATTTAAGTGTCAGTTAAATAGTTCACATGGTAATGTTCAAACTCAAAATTTTGTTGAGCCATGTGGATGGTCAAACGGGTTTCTCCTTATGGTAAAGCGGGGTAAAATGAGCGATTTGGTTTTCTATGGCCCATAGTATTTTTAATATAGTATGCCACTAATCCTACAAGATGGCGATTTGTGTGTAATTAAACACACAAACATATCTTTAGGAAACGGAGAATCTTGGGGAGATAAAATAGGATGAAGGAACCATGCTTTATTTTGATTAATTTCAAATAAATAGCACATTTGGCCTACGCAATCCAGGTAGAACTTAGTTCTTTCAAAAATATACAGGTACTTGGTGTGGTGGTGCTAACCAACCTAGTGTAAAGCCTGTGGGAAATATGTGGTTATTTGTCACAAAGTGTAGTGAGAAAAATGAGGTCTTAAAGTATAAAGAATCACCTTGTGGCGCGAGGTTTCTCACAAACCCCTGGATCGCTTACTCGTTTGAACATCATACTATTCAGTTAATCAGTTTGCTTGGTAGTTTCAAAAGAACTTGAAACATAGTCGATGTGGTTATATCTTTGGAGATTTAGACTCAATGATATTTGCAAAAGTGCATGATGGCCTTTTGCTTCCCAAGTCGAATGACTCTAAACCACAGAGTGTGTTTGCAGTTACACTGGAACACTCACTTATTGATTTAAACAATCAGGCGGATGTGGTATACCCGTCTAAGTGACTATTTGATTGTGAAGGGATAAACAAGTAAGAATTCGTGCCATGCGTATTAAATAAGTTCCTGATTCAGAATTATAGCTATCTATGTCGACGATATGGACATGATAAGTACTCTTAATAGAATAAGAGATCTTACAAGCTATTTAAAATCTGAATTTGAGATGAAATTCCTGGGAAATCTCGATCTTACCTATGTTCTAAACTAGAAGACCGGGCTTGTGGTATATTATTCCACCAGTTTGCATATGTCCATTGTCAGGCAATTTAACAAGGACGTGCATGCTGCTATCACTCCCATAATTAGTCGAGTTTCAAATGTACATAAATGACCAATTCGTCTAAAGGAAGATGACGAAGTTGGGTCGGGAGATGAACTTTCCTTATCTAAGTATAATAAACGAATTATTGTACTATGCATAATGTACCCGACCAAATGTTACATCCTTAATGAACTCGTTAGCTAGATATAGCTCAGCGCCAACACAACGTCATTGGAATGGTATAATGAATGTAATCATGTGCTTAAAAGTAACCATTGATATAAATTTGTTTTATCCATGAAAAGAAATAAAAATAAATGCTAACGAAAATGCAATCCTAAGGTTGTTGATTATAAAGGAACAATAATCTCTTCTCCAACGAAAGTAATCAGGGGGAAATAGGGTAGACTATTTTCCAGTTCATTACGGACATTCAGTTTCGAAAAGTACATGACTAAAGGAACAGTCTGGAACAACTCTGAAAGTAATCAGTAATCAGAAAGTGAGTACCTTTTTCTTTTTGTGGGTTTGTTTATTTTTCATATAAAGATGTTATGTTTGACAAAAGTTTATGCCTCTTAGCTGCTGCTCCATCTAAAAAGGTTGCAGCTCCTCTAACTAAGAATGGAAATTTCAAGAAGAAAACGAATCAAGTACTGATGATAGTTCAGATGATTTAAGCTCTGAGGACGTGAGTTTTTGTGGACCATTTGTAATATATATAATAAGTTCACTTTTCCTGTAGAAATATAGTCATTTGAAAGTGTTCTATTTTTCATATTGGTTTTATTGGGTTGGTTGAGTTATTGATAAAAAGAAAATCCATTGATGCAACAGCCAGTTGCAAAAAAAAGCTGCTCCTTGCACCAGCAACAAAGAAGCAAGAATCCAGTGATGCTGACAGTTCAGATAACTCTTAAAGTTACATAGTAAGTAGATGGTGTAGTAATTTGAAAGTATCATGAGTTTTTGAAGGTTACATAGTAACTAGCTAGAGTAGTAATTTTAAAGTATCATGAGTTTTTGGCACATATTTTGTATGCTAACACATATCAATACTTGTTCTAATGTAGGCACAAATGAGGGAACAAGCTTGGTTAGATGAGAATGGGAAGCACTACTCCTGAAATCTATGTGATTGTATTACCTACATGCCGACATAAACTTGTAAGAACTATAGGAAATGGTCATTGACCCGTGTTCTAGTTCTGTGTGAATGCATTATGAGAATGTATATTTATATCCATCTTTAGAAGAGTCTACACCTAACTTCTTAAAACAACTATGTAGGTACTAGAAACACCATCTCTTAGTGCTATTCTGATGCCTATACACGATCAAGCTTTGAATCCTTGCGTTATTACAACTCCAGCAAGAGGGAACGAGTTCACAATGTCAATGAAGTCCTCTTGCACGTACAATTGAAACACCAGCACTAAGCACATCTGGAAGCTAGGGGTAGAGGTAATTTAGACACATGATGTTGGAATACCAGTAGATATAAAGCAGGTATAGCATCTATCTAGTATATGGAACATGAACTAAATCATTTTTTTTTACACCTGAATGTCTAATATGTGTTTCAGCCATTCAATTTGGTGAATGATTACATTGTAAATTGTTCCTAAATCTATTGTAGTTTCAGAGATAAGAATGGTTACAATAAGTTGCAGTCTCAAAATTTGAATTTAAAAATATGGATGGCTTGAAATTCCCAAGTGACCGGAACCTGGCATTCCCAGGTGACCGAAATTGGCATTCTCAAGTGACAGGAACTGGCATTCTCAAGTGACAGGCTTCCAGGCGAGGATCACCGGAAAGTGCTGATAAGATTTTGAAGTTGGTTGTAGAAAGTGGTAATAGGTTGTCGTTCTATCGAACTTGAGAAGGAATTTTTTAGACTTAAATTTAATCATGGTCTCAAAATATGTGTTTATGGCTCAAAAGAAAATTAAAATGATGAAAAGTGATAAAACAGCCGATTCGCAACAGTGTATATGTGTTACAGAATCTCTGTTACAAAGGAGGAACAGTGGCTAAAGACCTAATGCAACCACAGTTGGTAAACGATATACAATTTCTGCTGTTGAAAAGCGATAGTTCTCTGCGACGGTTCCTTGTGCGTCTTATGTTCTTCGTGTTCTTGATGTTGCAGCAGCAGAAAAGAATGTTCAACTCGTGATTTCAGCTTCCTGTTCTCTTCTAAACCTCCCCAAAGTGTACGTCCCCTTTCTTGAGCTCCTAACAACCCTTATATACACGACAGGACCAATCAAAACTCGAGAAAAATCCCTCTTTTCCTTCAACAGCAAGTCGCGGCTTTTTCTTCCCTCGGAATTTATTTCTTTCCTTTGGTCCTCTGTTTATTTCCAAACTTCCACCAATTGTTTACAAACTTTCTTTATTACTGATAGAAGCAAATCATAGGAGAATATATTCTCCCATATCACACGTAACTTCCAACATAATGAAAACCAAACCCGAGATAATGCACCTCCCCTTTTTAGCTTCAACTCCGCGTAAATCAAATATTCTTCGAATCTCAAAGCCTTACCAACCCTGTTTTGATGTAACAATTTCCGTGAAAATCTCCGACAAACTGTTACCCAAATCCAATCCAGGCAAACAACCCGTGAAGCTTCCATCCTCTGTTTTCTTCTCCCGGATTATCTAGCCAATTTGGGTCCATTCCAGCACCTATACCTAGCCTGTTTAGGGCTAAGGAGCAAGCCTAATCAATCTCAACCCCCTTTAGTCTTCTTGGAACACGATCAAAATACTAACCCTAATTATCCAGCCGCTGCAATCATGTTTCCCACCAAATTGATATTTGAATTTGGGAAGAAAGGTGATCTCCCCCTATCCAGAGTGGGGGTGCGAATAGCAGCTGCCTTGGGGTGTCATGAGGGTGTCCCTTAGTAATTTGGGCACCCCTTATCCATAGCGAGAGTCTGAATAGCAAGTGTCCTCCGGGCGCAACTTTTCGAGTCGATTTTTCCAAAGATGTTTATTGGCCAAAAATACCTACACACATAAAACACCATAATAAGTACAAAAAATGAGCACTATTAATATATAGAATCGAGACAAATTAGACACAAAAATGTGTCTATCAAGTGCCAGTATTTTTTTATTAAAATCTAACGAATTCCTAATATAGGAAATGGGTTAGACTATTATGAAAAAAAAGACACATGTCATCTCCTTATTAGTCACTTGAACTGTTATACAAAGAGTTAGTAAACATTATAACATAATAATCTCTACATTACAAAGTAAATATGAAG
This sequence comes from Papaver armeniacum, assembly GCA_023531295.1. NCBI lineage: Eukaryota > Viridiplantae > Streptophyta > Magnoliopsida > Ranunculales > Papaveraceae > Papaver > Papaver armeniacum. Next base: position 206,916 of record JAJJWW010018920.1, read on the forward strand.
TGTAATATGTCAATAGTTAGGAAAAAAATTTAATTTCCCTAATGGACTAAAAGGGTTAGATAAAATACTAACACATTATATAACTGCCTATGGGTAGCCATTTTTTTTAGTTAAGGAAATTAGCTCTATTTTTTTTGTAATGCTTTTTTTCTATATACGTTTTAGTTTTGGGATTCTTATTCTAGTAAAAAAATATATCCTCCAATAGAAATTGCTAGAAGCGACGAAACATTTTTGGATTTTTTGTATTTATATTTTTTCTCTCATTTGGATTTTGGATTAACCTCATTTTTGGTTTTTGCTGGTGAAATACCGTGATCATACTATCAATATCGTGTGTGTTTATCTTTATGTGTACGTGTTTCATACTCATGGATATTTGTTTCAAGACATGGAATGGCAGGACCATGCCTGATTTCATTCAATGTAATGGTCCTTCAAAAATTGGTGTCCTTTTTCATTCAATGTAATGGTCCTTCAAAAATTGGTGTCCTTCTTCATAATCATGAATGAACCGCTCTTATTGTTCCAGATGGAGGACAAAGGCAATGGTCTATCAGCCATTTAGTGCACAGACCGAGGTATATCCAACTCATGGTTTCATTTTTAGGGCACAGTAGTTAGTTTGTTTTTCATTTTTGGCAAGGATGGTGTATCCACGCATACGACGTGCTGTTTTACATACAATAATAGAGCTGCCACGAACCGATGAACGTACACAATTAATCCCCTGAGACAAAATTTGGACCAGCATCCCCTGAGACAAAATTTGGATCAGCTTGTCTTATGCTAATGAGAAAGAAACGGACCAGCTAGCTTATTAAAATGATCGGGTTGGGGCTGCTATGAAAGCACACATTTTTTTATCGTCAAGTTATTTAGTGGAAAAAAACATATGCAAATAATTGGTGCACAAGGAGTCACCAAACTAAAACTGAAAATACAAAGCAAAGGAGTGACCAAACTAAAGCTTTTTTTTTTTTTTTTTTTTTTTTTTTTTTTGGTATAAAAAAACCCAATTGCCCATATCCACACTTTGAGGAAGAAAAAATTATAATCCAGGTAAGGTATCGTGGGACATTAATAAACAAACCAACTGGCACTATCCCAGTTGGCCAGGGGTTGGACTTCCAACCTATAGGTTGCGGGTTCAATTTCAGCGCTGATCGTGTCAAAAAAACAAAACAAAAAAACAAAAAAAACAACAAACAAACATTAATAAACAAATTATAATTAGCTAACGTATCGTGGGACGCTCATAGCCTGCTGAGGCGCTGGAAGATATCTTGGCACATTAATAGTTGGTTACGATGCTATAACTTAGCATGGCATGCTAGTGGCGTAAAAGTATCATAACAAGTTCACACTTTCTGTTACGGGTAAGATAAAAGAGAAATACGTCAGGCCATAATCTTTACGTGAGATACGGAAATGCTAAATAATCACAGGCCTTTGACACGGCTTATTTTATGGCGAGAAAATGGCAAGTGGCATAGTGGCCTATAATGACCCTTCCATAGCCCGTGGTGGCGTTACGATTAGCCTAATAGGCTGAGATTAAGGGTGCACACGGTACGGTTCGACTCGGTTCTTGACGAGGCCGATTACCTGTACCTCCCTAGCCTCGGTTCCAAAATTTTGGACCGGTACCTGTACCTTGTACCTCGGTTCCGGTACCATTCGGTACACGTACGGTTCCGGTACCAATCGGTACTTTCTGTCGGAATTTTCCTCAACATTTTTTTGTTAAACATTTCACGTATGAGGTATTCTTTCCCTGTTGGTGGTGCAGTAACAACGCTATGTATAAGGAACTTGTCTTTGCATTTCATATCCTCCCGAGTCTTTGGTGCTTTCCTTGTTACTGTGACTTGGCATGTTGTTCCGGGCAATACAGTTCCTATTTTTGGACGAGCACAGTAGTTTTGATCTTGAAAGCAACACATTCATTGGTTTTGTTGGTTAATTGCAGACAACATGAACTCCGTTTTTACAATTTGAATGGAAATTTGAGATCTGTGGGTTCAATGTTTAAGAGATTAGATTCTCTACTTATACTCATAATTCGCTTTTGGACGTAGAAACCTCTTGCAACCAGTAATTAAAGAAGAGTAAATTAAATGCATTCAAGAATTATCTTAAGAATTCAATTAACCAACAGATCTATAGCAATATCCCCGTTGATCTTTCTTCAAGTTTGGAGATGTTGTGTTGCAGTTGTGGTTGTGATAGAAAATCAAGTGAAGGGTAAACAATTAAGTATGTTGTGAACTAAATTTCGAGAAGCTTATGTGAATAGATCTAATGGCTATCAGTAGTCTAAATACAATGGTTATAATTCTTCGGTACATACGGTCCGGGACGGTACGGGACTAGGGCAGGACCGTGTAGCTGTACCTGCTTAGTCTCGGTTCCTATTTTTTGGACCGGTACCTGTACCCCCTTCCTCGGTTCGGTACAAAACCAGGTACGGTTCCACCGGTTCCGGGATGATCCGTCGGTCCAGCTCGGTTCTTGTGCACCCTTAGCTGAGATCTAAGAGATAATTCAATGAGCTTGGCCTTAGCTGCCACAACTAATTTTTGATTTAGGTAGAACTATTGGCGTAGGGTTTGGCACGTCATATCCTTAAAGGGCAATAGCGCTGGCCTTGGAAAACTGCGGTTTTGTAGCAGCTTAGTATGTTTTGCCTTGGCCACCATAGATAAGAGAGGAATGGTGGGTCCATTACTTATCCACAGGCTAAATAAGTTAATCGACGGTCCAAGGGAGCTTTGGTGGCGTATCTTGGATCTAAGGTAGCGCTAAGGTCTAGCTTAGCGAGCTGCGGCCTTAGATATCCAAGGAGCTAAAAGTGACAAGTACCAATTCTATAATGTAACAACTTTTTTTTTTTTTGAAACTTTTTGTTTTGTGTAGCTTCAAGCCATAAAAAAAGGCAGGATCACTCCTGCTAATTTTATTTTCTACATGAGTACAGGCAAATGGGTATGCAATAAATTATTAGTGTACATCCAATAACATACAGTTTTTCTGATTCATATTAGAGTATACAAAATACATCCTTTTTTATTTTTATTTTTTTGATGATAAGAGAGGATTTTATTAGAGATTATAAGAATTTAGAAAGTCTAGCAAAGGTAGACAAGAGGAAAAAAAATACATTTTCCAATTGTTTACAGTGTAAGAGAAGTTTAGCAGAGGACCAAGATATGACAATAGTTTAATTAGCTCCAGTAGATTGCTCACTGTCAGTCTTAAAGCTGTAATTCTCTTCAAAAGTATGACAATTTATTTCTCTCCAGAGAACCCAAAAGCAGGAATTAAGTCCCATATGATTAATGATGTGGCTGAAAGGGAATTACACGACCAAGTATGGGAAAAAGAGAATTTGTCTATGGAAATACCCAAGCCCAAAGGTTTACAAGCGTAATAGCCATCCAGATGTTGTTGGCGACCTTACAGTATACTAGAATGTGATCTTGTGACTATGAGCTATTTCCACAAAGGATGCAAGAACGATAAATATCAAAGCCTTTATACTGCGACATTTCAAGAGAATTGAGCTTACTATGTACAACAAACGAGACCCAGAAATTCATTTTATAGGTGGGACTTCAGTCTTCCAAAAAAACTTGTGTGGAAACCCTTCAATACCTTCTCCTATTACCAAAGAATCATATCAACTGAAAATTGCACATTAGAATTGAGTGCCCATCTTCTTGTGTCAGGTAATAGAAATTGCTGTCGTATTTTAAGGACAGGTTAAAGTGGAATTTTTTTCATGCCTGATGATTTAATCTCAATGTTGATGTCTAGGGAGCATTCTCTGCAGAACACTCAACAACTTCAGATTTGGCATATGATTGCAATTGCTAGTATTTCGTGTTTATGGACAGAGAGGAATGTCAGAGCTTTTCAGAATAAAATGAGAAGTGAGATTGCTATTCGTCAGAAGATCCAGTTTTTACCTTATTCACTTGGTGCTTAGTGTTTAAAAATTTAGAGTCTCCTAGCTTTCAAGTTGTAATAACTAACTGGCCTAAGTTTTATTTGGTTTTCTTTGACTGCAGACGTAGTTTTGTTATTTCTTCCGGTCATTTCACCTCTCTTTTCTCTTCCTTGTAACCTTTTGAGGAGGTACAAGCCTTTTGGTGTCCTCTCTCTTTTTGATCAATATATTCATTTTTACGGATCAAAAAAAAAATCGTTGGCAGCAATTGAACCTTTTTTGGATTTTTATTATATATATCTTTGTTGTCCTTTCGGATTTTGGCTTAGCCTCATTTTTGTTTTTTGCGGGTGAAATACACTGTTCATACGGTAAATATCGTGTTTTTTTGTCTTTTTGTGAACGTGTTTCATACTGATTTTAGTTCCAAGACAAGAAATGGAAGGAACATGCCTGATTTTCTTTCAATGTAGTGGTCCTTTATACCGTTCCAGATGGACGACAAACGCAATGGTATACGTCTATTTTCATTTTTAGCAGGTATTGCATGCATGCATCCAACATGCTTCCACGGACGTACACAATTAAATCTCTCTAAGCAGATATATGGACCATCCATTTTTAGCAGGTATTACAACCATCAGAATCATACGATATATTCATATTTCTAATGCATGTGGCAGAGAGGGAGATAGAGAGGTACAAAGAAATGGACCAGCTTATTTTTTCTTCTATTGGTAAATTAAGTTATTTGGAGTTTTGTTCTCATTGATTAATACCACATAAACAAAATAGCTACGACAGCGTGTTACTATCAACGTATTAGTGGTCCTTTCTTTCAACCTCTCTTCGCCACATGCAAATGGAGATATGATACTGAAGGTTCTGATTAGATTTAAATCAAGAACGATTATATCCGTTCTTAAAGTATTTAGCAAGCTCTAATGGCGTCGCTGAATTAGGAACGCTAATATTCCTTCCAAATCATCTGACTCGAGATTTCATACTCATAGATTTTTATGTACGTGTTTCGTACTCATAGATTTTTGTTTCAAGCCATGGAACGGCAGGACCATGCCTGATATTCATTCGGTGTAATAATGGAATCCTTTATCAGACATAGGTATATCCTTCATGGTTTCATTTTTTAGCAGGTATCGTAACCACGCATACAACGTGCAATATTGCATATAATAATATAGCTGCCACGAACGTACACAGTCAATCCCCAGAAAGAAAATATGGATTAGCTAATCTTATGCTAATGAGAACCATCAATATCATACCATCTCTTCATATCTCTAATGCATGAGGCAGAGAGGGAGAGGGAGAAAGAAACGGACCAGCTTATGTAAAATGATAGGGGTTGCAATGAAAACTCTTTTTTTTTTGAATCGTAAAATACTGTAATTGGTGCACAAGGAGTGACCAAACTAAAACAGAGAAATACAAAAAATGACATTATTAAGGACCTAAACTCACTTGCCCATATCCAGATTTTGAGATCGCAAAAATAACTACTCTTATAACCACGGCAACAAGCGACCTAATCGGAAGTTTGAAAAACTGGTGTAAAGCCACTAAAACCAAAATTGATTCATATTGAAAAGATTTTTTCTTCAATTATAAACAAATTCTTAGTTTATTGGCATGATAGAATGATCTTGATTATACCATTGGCATGATAGAATAATCTTGATTGTTTAACTACTCTTTCATTCTACTGACGAAGCTTCTCCGCGTTAGGATGTCCCAACTAACTATATCCGTCTCCTTCAAATTGAGTGATGCTCTAATCAAATAACTTGTAAAAAACCAAAACATAAAAGCAAAAATGAAGAAGAAGATATTGCGCAAATATCCATACGTACGTACCGTTTGATTTTAGAAATGAAAGTGATTTTGGGATTTTGTATGGCGTGGGAGGAACTGAGTACTGTATTGATGTGTTAGTTTTATGCTTTATGTCTAAACAAGCATGAATTGAAAGATATACATTTTACTTCTTATAGATAATTAGGAAACGGATTTTATTCAATAAGAACAAGGTCTAATACATCACTGTCCATATGACTAACTTGAGCCCATGGCCAATACAATCATAGTAGTTCTTACAATCACAATCCGGACTTTTAGACACAAACGGAAATAAACAACACAAGGTAAATACTAGGAAACTACTCTGTCATCGCATGACAGTTATTTTAAACAGGAAAGAGGTGAAATACTTAGATTATGGTAGAACAATTTCGTACTTGATTTATCACCATGCACGCATGATACTGTAATATCATGTTTTGCTTAGATAGCGGCGACAACTGCAGAGTCAGATTTCTTGTTGCAGAATTGGAAGCATGCATTGTCACAACTCTTAGCGGCTTCTTTCACAGATTCTTCTAGTTCACTTACAAGGCCTGCTGGCATCAAAACTGTTGAAATTTTGGGCATCCATAATATACATTTATTTAACTGTTCGGCAAAAATAAGAATCAAACGAAAAAAAGTTCATCATTTTACCCGTAGTAGATTTGTGGAGAGCCATTATGTTACTGCACACGGATGATGCGCATCCCAACTTGCAGAAGTCACTAGTCGCATATGCCTCTTTTGTGTCGGTTTCCTCATCAGTTTCTATTAAGAGTCAAAAATAACTTTGATTAAATGAATGAAATTAATCGGTTACAAAAACATACCTAATGACTTGTTCATTTTTACATACCCGTGTTCAGGAGAGAGTTTAGTTTAGGGTAATCCCGAGGGCACTTGCCCCCAGAGATAATTTTACAGTCACAGGTTGCTGCACAAACTGGTCGAGGAGTGCCCGGTAAACGGCAGACGTTATAGCAGTTTCTAGCCGCCGTGTTCTTGCAACAGCTTTTAGCTTCAACTGGAGTCTGCGCAAGGAACAAGCCCATTAGGAGTACACCAATCATCACAACACTGAGAGCAGGTGATTTTGCTTCCATTTTCTTCTTGAATTATATATTTCTCTCCTTGAGTAGTTTTGAATATGTAATATGTTGGGTGATAATATAAGGAGGAGTTGGAAGGCACTATTTATAGTAGAAAATCTAAACTTCTAAATATCAAAGCTTATCTAACCACGTCCACTTTTGGTAAGATATGTCTCAAAGTTCAATGCACATGCAAAACGTGAACAAATAATTTGTGGTGCAAGTGTTTTCTACCGCATATAAGGTATCTGCAATTGAGAAGATTTTTTTTATCAATCTAATTGGAATGGAAGCGTGACATGAAGACATGTTAAAATCCAGGGACATCTTTCTTTTTTTTGATCAGAAGAGAGAGCTTTATTAAAAGATATAAGAATGTACAGCAACTATACTACCGGTGGTAGTAAAAGAAGAAAAAAAAAAAAAAAAATATTACACAAAAACTGTATTCCAATTACGCACAGTATAAGAGAAGTTTAAATGAGCTTTTTTTGGCATAACCTGTAGCCCAAGTTAACACTAGAGATTTCACATCTATGCACAAGTATTTATCAGTTTTGTAAACATATTTCTCTTCAAAAGATTTCTTCCCTCCATAGAATAAACAACAATGTAAAATTTCCCATATAACTTTACCATTAGGAGATAGACCAGTGTTAGACCAAATTTTCGCAAGTTTAATCATCGAATCTGGAAACACCCAAGCCCACTGATCATTAGGAGTGATAGCAGACCAAATCTTGTGCGCCACCTTACAATGAATAAAAATGTGATCTTGGGACTCATCACTATCTCCACAGAGAGTGCAAGAGCTATATATATCCATCCCCTTAATTTGCAACATATCTTGAGAATTCAACATCTATGAACAAGTCACACCAAGGCAAAAAGTTAGCTTTTGGTGGAATACCGACAGTTCCAAATAAACTCCATGAGAGAAATTATCAACTCCAGCTGCCGATTCAGCTTTAGCATATAAAGACTTAACATTAGAAAACTCCATCTAGTTGCAATGGCCATCTTAATATCGAATAGAATCCAGCTTGAGGTGGTGTTGAACCATCCAGGGATATCAATGCAATGGCCATCCGGGGATATCTTTCGATTCCAAACGGTAGATCAATGCATGCACTAATATTGTGGGTGTATTTGTGAACTTGTTGTAGTTTGGTGTGCCTGGGCATTTTTTATTTTACGCGTGACTTCGATAAAATATTTTTTTTTGTGGAAATTTCTGAGGAACCGAAGTTTGGTTCCTCTCTCTTTTAGAAACCCATCATTAAAATAAACATATATGTATATCCCAAGTTACAAGATCTACGGTTAAAAATAATAGTTTTAGATTGGATTCATTTTTCACATTTTTATCTGGACTAAGTTAACCTTTATCTGTTATAAATTATTAACAAAAAGTTTTTTAATTCCTTTAATTAATGGGTTAGTAGTCGTAGCTTTTTTGTGGGCGATATTCAAGGATAAGAAAGTCTTCCCGTTGTTAGGGTGAGATAAGAAAAAGTATTTTCTAAGGGAACGACAGGAATTGTTGTGGTGTGTTCCCACTGTGTCTCATATTGATTCTTGTACTCCACAAATGTAAAAGTGAAGTGATAAAGAATATTGGATTTTCAGAATGTACACTGATGTTGCTAAAGTGATGAGATCACATATACCAGTTGAAACCTACCTGCAAAGTTACAAATCCTCAATACGAGATATACACCATAGACTAAGGTGTTGCAACTACACTCACTGGAAGTGTGGTTGAGGCCGTGGCTCCATATAGGAAGTTGGAGAGACCACTTGGTTTGATCAATCCTCACCTAGAAAGGAAGTAAGTGAGTAAGGCACGATTTATTTATATCATCACAAAGCATCTGATAAGATTGTCTCTGAATATGTCCATGAATCAAACTGAAGGACGCTCCGAAGTTTTAAATGATTATAGAGAACAATGAAATCCTGACGGATTATGAGAATGCATATGAGTCAATGTAAGGATCATGCCTGCACAATGATGTTATAATCCAGAAGTAGAGCACAATGAGATCGAACCATGCTTTATTTTGATTAATTTCAAATAAATAGCACATTTGGCCTACGCAATCCCAGGTAGAACTTAGTTCTTTCAAAAATATAAAGTACTTGGTGTGGTGGTGCTAACCAACCTAGTGTAAAGCCCTGTGGGAAATATGTGGTTATTTGTCACAAAGTGTAGTGAGAAAATGAGGTCTTAAAGTATAAAGAATCACCTTCCGGCGCGAGGTTTCTCACAAACCCCGGATCGCTTACTCGTTTGAACATCATAATGTTCATTTAATCGCTTGTTTGGTAGTTTCAAAAGAACTTGAAACATAGTCGATGTGGTTATATCTTTGGAGATTTAGACTCAATGATATTTGCAAAAGTGCATGATGGCCTTTTGCTTCCCAAGTCGAATGACTCTAAACCACAGAGTGTGTTTGCAGTTACCTTTGGAACACTCACTTATTGATTTAAACAATCAAAGGATGTGGTATACCCGTCCCAAGTGACTATTTGATTGTGAAGGGATAAACAAGTAAGAATTCGTGCCATGCGTATTAAATAAGTTCCCCGATTCGAATTATAGCTATCTATGTCGACGATATGGACATGATAAGTACTCTTAATAGAATAAGAGATCTTACAAGCTATTTAAAATCCGAATTTGAGATGAAATTCTGAGGAAATCTCGATCTTACCTATGTTCTAAACTAGAAGACCGGGCTTGTGGTATATTATTCCACCGGTTGCATATGTCCATTGTCGTGCAATTTAACAAGGACGTGCATGCTGCTATCACTCCCATAATTAGTCGAAGTTTCAAATGTACATAAATGACCAATTGCCTAAAGGAAGATGACGAAGGTCGGGAGATGAACTTTCCTTATCTAAGTATAATAAACGAATTATTGTACTATGCATAATGTACCCGACCAAATGTTACATCCTTAATGAACTCGTTAGCTAGATATAGCTCGGCCCAACACAACGTCATTGGAATGGTATAATGAATGTAATCATGTGCTTAAAAGTAACCATTGATATAAATTTGTTTATCCATGAAAAGAAATAAAAATAAATGCTAACGAAAATGCAATCCTAAGGTTGTTGATTATAAAGGAACAATAATCTCTTCTCCAACGAAAGTAATCGGGAAATAGGTAGACTATTTTCCAGTTCATTACTGGACATTCAGCTTTCGAAAAGTACATGACTAAAGGAAC
>JAJJWW010018921.1:0-136417 GCA_023531295.1 Papaver armeniacum
CTAGTTGCATATAAGCTAAGTCGATTCTGCTTTAACCTTTGGTTTATTCTCCAAACCGGGTTAACGACTTAAATACTTCATTCGATTGTGAAGCGGAATGAATACTACTTTTTAGTAGTTGTGTGATTTGATCTTGCTATTTCTACCGCATGAGGTACAATCGTAAGGATTGGCTTGAGATTGATATCTCGATGGCAAGATAAAAAGTAATCATAAACATCTTCGTCTCATCGTTTTGTTGTTCCATAATATTTTTTTTTCGTCGGTTAAGAATTATTGTGAGGTGATTGATAATACTAGGTTGTTCTTCGGGAATATAAGTTGGGTTATCAATTGGTTCTATTCACCTTGATTTATTAAAAGACGGAACAAAACTCGTAGGTATATTCGTAGGAGACAAATTTATCTATTACGAAGTAGACTTTTACGTGTGATCTGATTTGTTTATTAAAGTCTTCGACTTTGGGGTCGTAACAACTCTTAGTTGTGGATCGAGAGATTGAGATATAAACTCTTTGATATACTTTTTATCTAGATTGAGTCCATTGTCTAGTTGATTCTCTAGAAAGTATATTGGAGTTTGTCCATACAGATTGCTGAGCGAAATATTGGGTGTGGTTGTTGTACCCCCGTCTTTTCAATTGGTATTAATGATGTTAGATTGAAGATTGAATCTGGAAAATTTTCTGATATGGATATCATGTCAGTGAAATCCTTCTTACACCGGTGGGGTGTTTCTTGTGTTCTTAAGAAGAAAAAGTGTGTGGCTTGTAGGTGACAGTTTTCTGCTCCTGATGAAACTATGGTTAGCAGTGTGGCGGTTTTGTTATTATTCTTCGTGACAATAATGGCAATCATATTGCTGCTGCTATTGGAGGATACGATCTTGATTTTGTTCTTTCCCTTGAGTTACAAGGCGTTGAGTTAGCTTTTAAATGTACCATTTCGAAAAATCAGAGGAAAATATATATCAATACTGATTATATGGCAGTCTGTAACCTTCTGAAGAGTAGAAACCCTAGTCCTGGTTGAGAAGTGCTACATCTCTTAAGAAGGATTAGCCAGTTGCATAAGTGTTTTGAAATAATTCAAGTTGGCCACATCTATAGAGAAATTATACGTGTTGATGATGTCTTAGCTTCTATTCATCCCTCGTTATCTTACGTGGAGTTGGACTTTTGAGTATTTCACCCCCGAATTGAAGCTTATCAATGAAGAATATAAAAGTTTGAGGACTTATTTTAGAGTGTAGTTTTTCCTTTTTTTCTCTTTCTTGTTTGGTTGGAAATCTCAACGGATATCGTAAGCCCAATTCCTTCTGTTGGGTTGCGTACTTGCATTTTACTACTCTTTTGGTATTTTCTGTTAGACCCAGGGGTGAGCATTTGGCCCGTGATCCGCGGATTTAACCGGGACCAACCGTATTTTTGCGGATGGATGCCCGGACCGTTCGCTAATGGGTTGGACGCGGATGGATTGGGTCCGGATGCAACCTTGAAAATCAGTTGGGCATCCATATCCGTTAAATTAAGGGCATTTATATAGTTTTTGAAGATACCATCAATAAATTTTTTTAATGTGTTTGCTTGGGGTGTTGTCCATGACACTTATACATTTATATACATATATGGGTTATGTATGGGAGAAACAAATCTTAAAACTTAATGTTCGGTTGAACCAAAAACAACAAAAAACGCTCTTCCCTCTCTCCTCCTAACGTCTCTTTTTCTTCATCTATCTTCTTCTCCTTCTTTATCTATTCTTGCTCTGTTCTAATGATTGCTGAGTAATCTCCCGATATGGATTTCGATCCCAAGCCAGATGGGGATCTAAGAAAGGGGTAACTAACATCAAATACTGCCATGGTTCTGTTCGATCTTATTGTTAAGCTAGGGAATATGGGTTTTGAGTTCTAACTTGTCATTCATTCATCTTTTGCATCCTTTGCATCTGTTTAAGACGTTACTTGCATAGGCTTGCGCTTTAGTCTCCTAATTCATTCAACATTAGACATAATTCGGAATAGCACCACAATTTTGCATCTAGATCATTATTTTCTTCTTCTTTGCGGATCGCTAGTATCTTGCTCATCACCTATGCATCTAATATATCTGTCTAAGATATTGCATTCATATGCCTGCTCCCTTTGCCTAGTAAGTCATATAGCATTATGCACATTTCAGATTATCATCGCATTTATTCATCTTGATCAATTTTTCCTCATCCTTGTTGAGTGTCTGCTTTTTGTCCTTTTTAAAAAAAAAATTGAAGACTTTCTAGCTTGAAATTTAGTTTAGTCTCCTAGATCTAGTTAGAAGAATTGCTTCGTAATTGGCGAGCAGAGGAATATAAGTAGAATAGGGGGAAATTCATTAAGTAACCTTTAAACCTTTGTATTAAAATAGTAGTAATAATCCAAATAGGGCAAGTAAGTTACATGGGAATTTACAAGAAAACAGAAACAACCCTTCACTTAGATCCTTAAAACTTTAAACATAGAAATATATATTGATAGAGGTAACCAGCTTCTATCCCATGGTTCTTCTTCTCTTGTCTTTTTCATTTTTCATCTTCTGATTCGTCCACCATTATCAAGCCTCCTCCTCGTTCTTGCTGATAGTTTGCAGACTTCTCATGCACATAGGAATAATCCATCCCCGGAGGATATTCAGTTAGGAAATAATTGGCAGTTACCGGAACTCCGGTGGCCAACCTAGTATGAAGATCTTTGATTGCCTGCTTCCCCAACCTTTCCTTCTCTACTTGGATTAAGTTGCATAGTGCAAATCTCTGTGCTTGGGCAGGATACAAAAAAGCTTCTCGTTGACAAACAGTACATCGATAATACTGCATTCGATGCAGTTGCCCTTCCTGACATCTTATTACCTTAGTCGATGAAATTGGTGCACCTAAAGGAATTCTAAAATGATTACAAGCCATTCTTCTATTATCTTTGCTTTTCACTTTTTTTCTTCTCTTTTTAGGTCCTTATCGGTACCGGATTGTGGCTTTTATAGCCTAGGTTATCCCTTGGGTTTCTCATTGCATTTAACTCTTTGAAACGCTATACGTTTTGCTTAGATATTTTCAGATGCCTTATCTTCTTGTGCTCTTCGACCTCTCATAAATTTTTTGATTAGTGGATTTATGCATTAATAAGATGCAGGCTAATCTAGACATTGATAGACTTCTGGATTAATAAGATGCAGGATAACCTAGACAATTCATGGAAATCCTATTGAGTTAGTCCCCTATCTGTTTAGTCTCTTCGTATAGGAACACCTCGATGTACAATATCTCCTAGGGTACCCTCATACTACCTTATAGTCTTTATTTCCCTCAATCCGAGTAAGAGGAAGAACTTAGTCAACTATTTCAGCATTTAATTCCTGTTGCTGCCGATTTCTAGCGTGTATTTCATTGTATCTGATTAGAGTGTCTATCTTTTGTCTAATCCTAGGAATTAATGAATCCCGTACTCTTTCTGCTCGATTTTTTCTATCATTTTATTGTGGTATTTTGATTAGCTGAAGTTTAATCTAAATTAGAACTTTCACTTTTTTAAGGTGAGTATTTCGAGAACTTTTGCTGCTGGAATAAAGAAGACAGTCTATTTAATACATAGTGTCGTTGATAGTATCCTTCTTCAATGCCCCTTCTTCAATGCCCTTCTTACTTCCTTCTTGTGGCTTTTCTCTTCTCTCTTATGAATGCTTCCAGTTTTCCTCTTCCTTATTCATTATGAGTAGTTATAACTTATACAAGCACCTCAGTGGTCTTTCTATAGCTCAGAGATACACAAATTACACGAATTCTGGTATTCTACCAACTTCCCCAGCTTTAACGACAGAATTTGGTATTAAAGACAACAACATTTTGGCTAGAATATTCTCGACTGAAGTTTACAAAACTGAAGATATAAGAGGAGTATTGCGTCACTTTTGGGGTCTTAATATAGGTTATCAATTCCGTGAAGTCGATCCAAACTTGTTCATCATTACTTTTCGTACGGCTGATGATCTAAAATGGATAGCTTTAAATGGTCCTTGGTACCCTTATGGTAATGTTATTTCTGGTAGATCTGCTTCCCCAGGTATGCAAATTTCAACTGAAATGAAAAGGAAATCCCAGTTTGGGCTAGCATCTCGAACACAAGACATGAACATAGAATATGAGAACGTATTGGTTTAATTACCAGTAGGGTAGTAACAGTTAGTCGTGTCGAAAAGGGAAGCTTTGATTGGGAACCAAGAGTCTTGGTTTGGGTTAATATTGAAAAACCTTTAGTTATGCAGCTTCTAGTTAAGGTGGAACAATATCCTGTAAGAGAGCTTTCTTTCACCTATCTCAACCTCCTATCCAAATTTTGTTCGCATTGTCATCGTTTTGGACATAAGATCAATCAATGTGACATTCTCCATCATAGGCCTCAAGAGGATATCTATGACATCTCGATGCCTTCTCCGGGTCCTGCAGATGACATATTTTGGCTAGACGATACTCCTATCCAGATTTGGAACCCTTAAAATAATATTGATGCTCATGGCAATATGGAATCGGTTGAACAGTTCTTGGCTATCCTAGGAAACAGAGAAACATTATATGAGTTATATAGAGAAGAACATCCTATTGTTGAGCAAACTAGTATTTTTCCAACCATTGTAGATCGTAAATATGAGGTGCTAGGACCAGTAACTTATGATGAAGATATGTCATTGGCCTCAAACTCCATCCTGGGAAAGAGAACTTTTCCTTTTAATCTGCCTGAAAATTTCATTCCTCTGCATGGTTCGAGCTCTGAGTATGTTGGATCGGGTAACTCGGAGACTCACCAGGTTATCAACACAATGGTACAGATGGAAAATAACCCAGAACAAGATATCGAGCTAGCACTGGTTCATAGCAATCCCAATAGTCCTAAGCTAGAACCAGAACCTCTCTTTGTCAATCGAAGATTGTCTTTCTCGTCTCCCTCTTTTGAAGATGCTCAAGAAAACCTAGCTTCTCCAATCTCGTCTGAATCAATTGCATCATCCATTTTTGCATCTCATGATAACTCTACTCATCCTAGTCTGCACTCATTGCATACATCACCTGCATGCCCCAAAACTCAACCCAAGTCTGTATTCAAATTGTCAGTCCCGGATTTTCCTTCTTCTTCATCGTCTGAAGGGCTCCGATTTATGGTTACGGATTCAGATAGCTTACTTAATATTGATCAATATGGCTCTAATCTCAAAGAGGAGAATCAGGCATCAGATGATTATCTACCAGTTCCCTTCATTCTAGATTCCCCATCTGAGCAATTGGTCGAAATCCAGGTAACCCTTTTCTCCTGAATTTGCTTTTTCTAATTACATATATTTACTGCTCAATTGATCCTGTCTAGATAATTTTGTCCTCAACTTGTATCATTTCCAAGAAACAACCCTTTTATCATAAATTTTGAAGTTGCTATGCTCTAATTATCACCATGAAAATTATAACATGGAATGTGCAGAGGTGTGGAAACCCCTTTACACAAAATCACCTAAATCAGTTGATTAATGGTGATAAACCTAAAATCCTATTTCTTTCTGAAACTAAATCTAAGAAACAATTAGTTAAAAATCATTAAAAGATTATCCCAATACACATATTGTTGACCCTGTAGGATTAGCTGGTGGTTTAGCATTAGGATGGGTAAATGATTCTCATTTGAAATAGTACAATGGAACTTAAATATGATCAATATCCTTGTTCAAACCAATTCTGAATCAAAGAAATAGTTGTTAGCTTGATTTTATGGTAGCCCTTATCCCTATAATAGAAACTTAGCATGGGACTTTCTCACCGACATATCTGAACAGGTAGATAAACACTCTATGTCATGGGTTCTTCTAGGTGACCTTAACATGATCTTCACTCAGGAAGACAAAATTGGAGGATTACCCTTTAAAAAACCGATAGTGAATATTATCAAAATATTTTGTCTAAAGATGGCCTTCTAGATTTAGGATTTAAAGTATATGACTTCACTTGGAATAATCACCGAGAAAGTGTGGCTAATATCCAAGAGAGACTTGATAGAGCTGTAGCTAACTTAGAATGGAATACTAGTTTCCCAAATGCTGAACTCTCACACCTAATGGCAGCAGGATCTGACCACTGCCCCATAGCCTTAAACCTAGATACTACTTGTACTAAAATTTCTTACACCTTTAAATTCTATGATACTTGGCAAAAGGAAAGCTCTTGTATCCAAACTATTAAAGAATCTTGGGACCATGTTATTAAGGAGAATGCTACTAATTCCTTGATTTTGAACCTTCAATCTTTGAAAACCAACTTAGATTTTTGGAAGAAGAACATTTTTGGTCTTCCTTCTAAACAAATCAAAAGAATCTTGTTCCAGATTGATAACCTGAATACTTCCAATTTTGTGTATAAAAAAGAGGATAAAATTAAGGATAAGCTTTCACAATTAGAAAACCTCTATGCTACTCAAGAAGCCATAGCTAAACAACAATCTAGAGATAACCTAGTCCAATTAGGAGAAAAAAATACTAAATTCTTTCATACTAAGACTATGAAAAGAAGAAAATAGAATAACATAGAATATCTTAAGAGGAGTGATAATGAAATAACTTTCAAAAGGGTGAAATTCAAGAAACTCGCAGGACTACTTCTTGAAACTCTTCTCAGCCCCTTCTCCTCTTTCCTCTCATAATCCCTTGCCCTTTCAGAATATCCAACCTTGTATCTCTTCTGAAGAGAATATTATCTTAAACCCCGTCCTTTCTGCTGAGGAAATTTGGCTAGTTATTAAAAAATTAAGCCAAACAAATCACCATGACCAGATGGCTTCCCAGCTAGTTTCTTTAAACTAAAGTGGGAAACAGTAAAGAACAAGTGGTATCTGCCATTCAGCACTTTTTTGAATCAGGTGAGTTACATCCTGAATTCAATAAAACTTTTCTCTTCCATATACCTAAGAGCAGACATCCTAAAGATTCTAGTGGTTTTAGACCAATTGGTCTCAGTAATACAATGTATAAAATCATAGCAAAAATTCTAACAAACAGGATAAAACCTTTACTCAACTCTTTGATCTCTCCCTTCTAAGCTGCTTTCCTCTCTAAAAGGAAAATCTCTGACAATATCATTATTGCTCAAGAGATAATTCACTCCTTCAAGAAAAAGAAAGTGAAACATGTTGGAATGGGAATCAAGATTGATATGTCCAAGGCATTTGATAGAGTAGATTGGGAGTTCTTGATCACTGCAATGAAAGCATTTGAGTTTGACAACAGTTTCTGCAAACTCATTCATCAATGTATATCAACTTCTTCCATAGCAGTTTTGCTTAATGGTAGTTGTTGATACAAAAAAAAATATCCCTTAACGGGCATGGGTTGCCCCCCAAGAATAAGGATGAGTTTGGCACAAGGTATGAGGACTTGGGGACTAAACCCAAGCCCAAATGGAAAATACCCATAAGGAAGGAAGGACAAATAAGGAATTAATAAGGAAGGAGGAGGTCATATTAAGGAATGGCGTTAGGAGTAATTAAGAAAGGTTAGGACATGTGGCATGATGTAATATAAAGAGGGGCTTTTGGGAAAGCCTATATAAGAAGGGACAAGGTACAATAGAAAGACAACTCTCTCTTGTACTATTCTTGGTATAGTGAGGTCATTTGGCGTGGCTAGGACGGGTAGAACCTAAAACTGAATTCACCCCTCAACATTTGGCGACCACACCCGGAGGCTCGTGCCTAGCCCATCATGACACACCCAGAAGACGCTAATTCAGGCGCGACAGAAAACCAAGAGGCCAATCAACCCGTTAACCTTGACGAGGTGATGATGGAATATGATGACAGCGAGGAAGAAATACTGATCCTAGGCGTTATCAAGCACTCAGCGAACCATGGATCCCAAAATAGAGAGGCGGCAAAAACACAGGAAAAGAACACACAGGCAGCTAGACTATCGAAACCCATGTCGTCGACTTTGCAAAACATGCAGGAAGAATTGGATGAGCTCTCATGAAGGAGGCAAGAGATCGAAGACTTGATAGCACAAGCAGTGATGGCAGGACAAAGTATCCCCGAGGAAGCAACAAAAGGCGAAGAACACAAAGGCGACAAAACAACATGAACGTCACAAAAAGAAATTGCCTAATACTTAGAGCATAACTACCATGTGGTAAAACAAGACAATCATTGCCTCGTGAGTATCCCATACCCTACGCACATCCGAGAATATTCGTATCCCAAAGACTACACCTCTCCAAAGTTCAAAGTGTACGACGGACAAGGAAATGCACGAGAACATCTCAGCCGATTCTTATCGGCAATGAATGACAGAGCTACCGATGGAAAATTATTCCTAAAAGAATTCCCCAAGTCACTCATAGGCACAACATTCACTTGGTATGATAACCTAAAAGAGGAAAGTGTGGATTCCTGGCAAACTTTGTCCGCACTCTTTCTTGGGAAGTTTTACTCGGCCAAGAGGAAAATCACGGCGATAGACCTGAGCAAGAGTGGGCAACGGACATGTGAATAAGTAGGAAAGTACATCTTACGGTTCTGGCGCTTGGCATTGGACCGTCATGAAGACATCAACTAGGAGGCGTTTGTAGAAATTTGTGTACGCGGAATGGTCCCAGATTTCAGGGGGGGGGGTTGATTAATTTCAGGTTCCAGACTTTCGTCGAACTAGAAGAAGCAAGCTGATAGAATTGCCGACTGCATAGAAGAGACACCTTTAGAGTCTATTTGGCGCACCATGGTTAGCATTGTGTCAGAAACCCCGCGTAACGTAAGACCTAACATTAATAAGGAAAAGAGAGACCAATCCTAAGCTAATGGAAGAAACCAAGTAAGAAGCGTAGGAAGTAGGCGCGACTACAAAACACCGCCCCATCTCTCCTGCAACAAAGAGCGTGCGATCAAACTACTAAATCAATGGGTCG
This sequence comes from Papaver armeniacum, assembly GCA_023531295.1. Taxonomy (NCBI): domain Eukaryota; kingdom Viridiplantae; phylum Streptophyta; class Magnoliopsida; order Ranunculales; family Papaveraceae; genus Papaver; species Papaver armeniacum. Next base: position 8,962 of record JAJJWW010018921.1, read on the forward strand.
CCGGAAGGGAAATCCAGTTACCCCCGACTACAATAGATATTAACAAAATGGATAAAAACTCGGCCATATACTGCCACTACCACCGAAGGATGGGACACCCAACGGAAGAATGCTTTTCCATTCGGAGCATATTTGAACGCAAGCGGGCTGATAGACACATTTTTGTGTCTAATTTGTCTCGATTCTATATATTAATAGTGCTCATTTTTGTACTTATTATGGTGTTTTATGTGTGTGTAGGTATTTTTGGCCAATAAATATTTTTGGAAAAATCGGCTCGAAAAGTTGCACCCGGAGGACACTTGCTATTCGGACTCTCAGTTTGGATAAGGGGCACCTCAATTACTAAGGGGCACCCACTTGCTATTTACACCCCAAGACACTCCAAGTGTTATTCGCACCCTGTTCTGGTTAGGGGGAATCTGTTCTTCACGGTTCAAATCCTGGTTTTTGGCGGGAAAGTATTGGTTGTTTCTGCGTCATTCCTGTTTCGATTTATGTGGAGATTTAAACGGAGTTTTAGTGGAATTTGGATTTGGACGTACCTGTTTCGATGAAATAAATTTGGTAAGGAAGTTGGTTGCGAAGAAAAGGGATTTTTGGTTTTGTTTGGAAAGTACGTGGAGGAATGGGAAGAGAAATAATATCGGGTTCATTTGTGGAAAGTACGTGCAGGTAAAGGGAAAGGATATCTTCCCAGAGATTCGAATATATCTTAGAAAGAGTTTGGAAAGTTTGGAAAACATACAGAAGCCGTGTAAGAGAAGAAATAAAAAGGGAAAACCCGTGACTTGGGATGGAAGAATATTGAAGATATTTTAGGGATTCTTTGATCCTGCTGTGTATAAATAGGCTTGGAGGAAGTCACAGAGGGGTTACGTACACTTTGGGGAGGTTTAGAAGAGAACATGAAATTTGAAATCACGAGTTGAACATTTTTTTCTGCTGCTGCAACATCAAGAACACGAAGAACATAAGACGCACAAGTATCTGTCGCAGAGAACTATCGTTTTTCATCAGCAGAAACTGTGTATCGTTTACCAACTGTGGTTGCGTTAGATCTTTAGCCACTGTTCCTCCTTTGTAACAGAGATTCTGTAACACATATACACTGTTGCGAATCGGCTATTTTATCACTTTTCATCCTTTTAATCATCTTTTGAGCCATAAACACATATTTTGAGACCATGATTAATATGAGGAGCTAAACCCCATTGTTGAGGCGATAGAGGAAGCTATTTTTTCGACAAGAAGTGGTATATTCTTATTTATCTATTTATTGCAATTATTTTTATGATTATTTTGCCTTGATCGATAATTATTTGAATGATTTTTGTTAAACAATTGTGATTTCTTTTGATAGAGCATACTTGGACCAAGGTTTTTGATGTTCTATACTTCGGATTTACACTTGTTATTTTGAGAATCTACTTGTTGCAATAGTTTAGAATCAAATTGAACGAGAAAATTGCATGAATATAAATATTGGGTTAAATCGCTTTGAAATTGGAAAATAGTTGAATCTTAGCCTCAGTGTTCTTTTAATATTGATAACATCTTTGTCAGAGTTTGCTATAATTTTTAGTGAGTTTTCCATTTTTGTTTTGAATTTAAGTCTAAAAATCCTTCACAAGTTCGAGAGAATCGAATCACTTTTCTTACCACTTTACAAACAACTTCAAAATTACATCAATTTTTGGCGCCGCCGACGCGGACTTGTTTTTTGGGTTTTAGATTTATTTTTTAGTTTTTTTTATTATTTTTGTTCTTTTTTACGTTTTTGGGTATTTATCTTTTGTCTACAGGTTCTGGATCATAAAGAAACCAAGGAGTTTGGTGATTTCGTAAAGACTTGGAGCTAAAGATTAAAGCGAAAAGAACGGAAAAGAAGACAATTTTATTTTAGTTATTTTGTTTTTAGGGTTTGTTTATTTTTTAAAAAAAAAACAGAGAAAAAATTGTATTAGGGTTTATTATTTTTGTAATTTTTCTTTTCTTTTTGGACTTTGGACATTATTTTTTATTTTTACCCTACGGAAGGGTACTTTAAATATAAACTGTTTGCAGAGAAGGAGGACAATTACGATATTGTCTATGCACCTTGGGTTCGTACACTGACATAGGAGTCAGTGGCCCGAGTCGACTACAACCGATTCATCCCCGTCCGGAACGGAGGTAAGATTCCGAACACTCGCGAATCCTTGTCCCGAGTTATTGTCTTCCTTCGTTTGCATATATCTCTGAGGACTTGAATACGGCTGCTTTAATTTTCTAGTAAAAGGCAAGGCCTGGCCATACAAGATAAGGGTTCGGATTTCATTACCGTTCTCTTCTTGCCTGCCTTAGGAACACGTAACATATGCGAACCTAAGCCTTAAAATTTTGACTAGAACAAGATCGATATGGTAACTAGCTTAATAGGAAAGTCATTCGAAAGATATTGGTTACTCTTTTAAGCACACTTCGAAGTTCATGAAGGTTTCCGTGAGTTGAATGCGTGACTGCGCCGCCTTGTAATTAGGTGAGGCCTTGGGTATCAAAGCTCCACCGAGCTTCCTCGCTTCTATATTCAACTTACTTTGACTCGAATTGATTCCAGAGGGTTTGCTTAAATTGTAACGAATTCCCTTTCGAAGGATTAGAAGCTGGTCTAGAAACAATCTAAGTGGAGCCATCATGCTTTTTGTTTGCTAGAAATCAATAGGTTTGATTTGGTTGAGTCGGCCTTGTTTTGTGATTGCATAGAATCCCCTTCCTTATTCTTTTGCATGCTAGGAACGTAAAAGAGACGCCCTAGGTAGATTTGTTAAAGAGAAACCTAGTAGTTCTAAGCGTCTCGATTACCTCAATTTAGAAAGTCCGATTTTTGAAGAGTCCGTTTTGAACGTCCGTTTGGGGAGACAATCCCTAATATTCCGATAGTGCCGGAAATGGCAACTTTGAAAGCCTTGTTGAACCCGACTAGGGCTACTCGTCCCTCGTGTATCAAGGTTAATGAAATAGAAGCAAATTATGAACTTAAACACTGGGACCTTACAATTTGCTCCCAATCTTCTTAGGGAAAGAAAATGAAAACCCCTATTTTCATGTTAGGTACTTTGAGGAAATTTGTAGTACCCTAAAGATTAGAAACCTTGATGATGATGCTTTGAAACTCAGGTTATTCCCTTTTTCCTTGAAAGATAAAGCCAAATCGTGGCTATATAGTTTGGCTTCGGGTTCAATTGAAACATATGAACAACTTACATCTGCCTTTTTGAACAAGTTTTTCCTAGGCACAAAACATCGTCTATTAGGACGCAAATCAGACACGTTTTCTCAACGGGAGGGAGAATCTTTGTATAGGTATTTGGAAAGGTTCAATGATCTATTAGCCCAATGTCCTCATCATGGTCTAGAAAAGGTTAGGTTAGTTCAGATCCTTTATGAGGGTTTAGATTATTCCACTACGACCACAGTAGAATCTATATGTACAGGTGGGTTTGAAAACCAAACAGTTGATGAGGCGATGACATATTTGCATGAAATCGCCGAAAAGACCCAACAATGGGAAAATAATAGGGAACCCCAGAAAACAATTCTTCTAGGAAGAGGAAACGTTAATAGGGTAGAAGGAGGCTTTGAATCAGATGCCAAAATTACTGCAATAGCGAAAAGGTTAGAAGCTTTAGAAGTGGGTCACACTAGTGGTAGATTGGAGCCTTTTTGGGAAGGCCAGAATAATGAAGAGCAAGCCAATGCTCTTTATAATAACACTAGATTTGATAACCGTCAGAAACCTATAATCCTGGTTGGAGAAACCATCCGAACTTTTCGTGGTCTAAGGGCCAAAGTCAAGGTCAGTTTAGTAATTCTAATGCTCCCCCAGGTTTTGGTTACACTAAGAATTCTTCAGGCCCAGAAAATAAAACGACTAGCTTAGAAGAATCTATTAAGATGTTAGCAAAAACTCAGGATATGTTAGCACAGAACCAAATTAGTTTTCAACAGGAAACCAAGCAGAACTTTCAAACTAATGCTCAGAGCCTTGCTAAGTTAGAACTCCAAGTGGGCCAAATAGCTAAGACCTTAAGTGAAAGAGATAACGGAAGGTTCCCTAGTCAGACTAATCCCAACCCTAGAGGAGTTCATGAAGTAGGTGCAAAATCACCGAATCAGTTGAATGCTATTAGAACCCTTAGGAGTGGTAGAGTAGTAGACAATCAAGTAACCATGCCCGATAGTGAACATCTTTGTAGTTCACCCTCGGATCTCACCCCTCAGGACCACCACTAGCTGAGAAGACTGATAAAATTTCTGATGATGCCAATTCGGTTCCTGAGAGGTCTGATTCTGTGCCTAGAGCCCCGTTTCCCCAACTTTTAGTACCAACAAAGAAGGAATCGAACTTTAATGACATATTGGAGGTTTTTAAGCAAGTTACAATAAACCTTCCTTTATTAGATGCAATTAGGCAAATTCCTGCTTATGCCAAGTTCCTTAAGGATATTTGTACGCGAAAGCGAAAACTTAGCGTCCATAAGAAAGCCTTTTTAGCTAGTCACGTAAGTTTCATCATTCAGAACACCACAACTCCAAAGTACAAAGACCCAGGTTCCCCTACCATTGCTTGTACAATAGGTAAACACCGGGTAGAAAAAGCTTTACTTGACTTAGGAGCCAGTGTTCGAACTTACTTACCGTACCATGTGTACTTACAGACTAGGACTTGGTGAAATGAAACCTACTCGAGATGACATTGCGGTTATGATAGGTGCGTTAAAATTCCTCAAGGTGTTATCGAGGATGTTCTTATTGAGGTCGACAAGTTTATTTATCCGGTGGGTGGTCCTAGATACCCAACTTTGTCCCCACCAGAGAACCAAATACATGTGATATTAGGTCGCCCATTTTTAGCTACGTCTAATGCGATCATTAATCGTCGAAATGGTGTGATGAATTTGTCTTTTGGTAATATGACTATGGAGATGAACATTTTTAATGTCGGTAAGCTACCTTATGAGCTAGATGACACATGTGTTGAAGAGGTGAACATGATAGAAGCCTTAGTTCAGGAGTCATTACCAAACATTTTGTCTGAAGACCCATTAGAAAGTTGTCTATCCCATTTTGGTTTAGATTTTGATGACGATAACACTATTGCACAAGTGAATGCTCTATTAGATTCTACCCCTGTGTTAGACACTGATAGATGGAAAGCTAGGTTCGAACCATTACCAGTTTCTGAGAATACCTTAATTCCTTCTTTAGAAGAGCCTCCTAAGTTGGACCTAAAACCATTACCCGACACTCTAAAGTATGTGTTTTTAGGCCCATCTCGAGACTTTACTGTGATTGTAGCTTCCGATTTGGATAGTGATCGGGGAAAGTAGGCTAGTAAAAGTACTTCAAGACAATAAGGAAGCTTTAGGGTAGACTATAGCAGGACATTAAGGGTATAAGTCCTACCTGTGTGTATGCATCGAGATTCATTTAGAAGAAGACTCCAAACCTTCTAGGGAGATGCAACGTCGATTGAACCCTAACATGAAAGAGGTAGTTCGAAAAGAGGTGCTTAAGTTGTTAGATGCGGGTATTATCTACCCAATTTCGGACGGTAAGTGGGTCGGCCCGTTCGGGTTGTCCCAAGAAATCAGTATCACCGTAGTCCGAGAATGATAATAATGAGTTAATCCCAACCCGAGTGACCACGGGATGGCGTGTTTGTATCGACTATAGGAAATTGATCAAGGTCACAAGTAAGGATCACTTTCCCCTTCCTTTTATCGACCAAATGCTAGAGAGATTAGCTGGACATAGTCATTATTGCTTCTTAGATGGCTACTCCGGTTATAATCGGATCGTTATTGCCCCTGGAAGACCAAGAGAAAACCACTTTTACCTGTCCCTTTGGTACCTTTGCGTATAGACGCATGCCTTTCGGGCTTTGTAATGCCCCTGCGACTTTTCAGCGTTGTATGATGAGCATATTTTCCGATATGGTGGAACGGTTTCTAGAGGTCTTTATGGATGATTTTTCATTGTTTGGTTCATCTTTTGATGAGTGCTTGCATCATTTGACATTAGTGTTGACTAGGTGTAAGGAAAAGAATTTAGTGCTTAATTGGGAAAAATGTCATTTCATGGTTAAATCAGGAATTGTGTTAGGGCACATCGTTTCTTCAAAGGGTATAGAGGTAGACAAAGCCAAGGTTGACCTTATTAAGACTTTACAGGTCCCAAAAACCGTAAAAGATATTAGGTCATTCCTAGGGCATGCAGGTTTTTACCGTCGATTCATTAAGGATTTTAGCTTGATTTCTAGACCTCTTTGCAATTTGCTTGCAAAAGATGTTAAGTTTGTCTTTGATGATGCTTGTTTAGAGGCTTTTGAGAAGCTTAAGAATTTACTCACTATTGCCCCGATAGTCCAGGCACCTAACTGGAACCTACCCTTTGAAATTATATGTGATGCTTCAGATTATGCTATAGGTGTTGTGCTAGGTCAGCGAGAAAACAAATTACTTCATGTGATTTACTATGCTAGCAAAAATCGAATGATGCCCAAATGAACTATACGACTACCGAGAAGGAAGCTGTTAGCCATCGTGTTTGCCTTGGATAAGTTTAGATCCTACCTATTAGGTTCTAAGATCGTAATCTATACCGATCATGCCGCTTTGAAATACCTTTTGTCTAAGAAGGATACCAAACCTAGATTGATTAGGTGGATCCTTTTGTTACAAGAATTTTGTCAGGACATTAGAGACAAAAGGGTGCCGAAAATGTAGTACGAGACCACTTGTCTAGGCTAGTTGTTAGTTCCCCTAATGATTCCATTCCTATAAGGGATAGATTTCTGATGAACAATTGTTCTCTGTTTCCCAATCACCTTGGTATGCGAATATAGTGAATTATCTTGTTCTTGGTCGAATGCCTCATCATTGGGGTAAGCAAGATCGTTCTAGGTTTTTAGCCGAGGTTAAGCATTTCTTTTGGGACGATCCTTATCTATTTAAGTATTGTCCAGACTAGATTATTAGGAGATGTATACCTGAGAGTGACCAGTCCAGTATTATCTCCTTTTGTCATGAACATGCATGTGGGGGTCATTTTAGTGCTAAGAAGACTTCGCTAAGATATTGCGGTGTGGTTTTTTTGGCCTTCGTTGTTTAAAGACTCCCATAGTCATTGTGTTTCTTGTGAGGGTTTCGGAAGTTAGGAACCATTTCCGTAGAAATATGATGCCTTTGAACCCTATTTTAGTGATTGAGGTCTTTGATGTGTGGGGCATTGATTTTATGGGTCAATTTCCTAATTCTTTTGGTTATCTTTACATACTTGTGTTGTAGACTATGTGTCTAAGTGGGTTGAGGCGGTTAAGTGTAAAACAAATGACCACAGGTGGTCGTAGTCCAGTTTTGAAAGAGAACATACTTACACGTTTTGGTACGCGCGTGAGCTATAATTAGTGATGGAGGTTCACACTTTTGTAATAGACCGTTTGCACTTTTAATGAAAAATATGGTATTACCCACAAAGTAGCAACCCCATATCACCCACAGACTAGTGGTCGCAGAGGTCTCCAACAGGGAAATTAAGCGTATTCTAGAGAAAACAGTTAATCCTAATAGGAAAGGCGGTCGTCGAGTCTTATCGATGCCTTATGGGCTTACCGCGTCTGCGTTTAAGACACCCATTGGAATGTCACCTTATCGTTTAGTGTTTGGAAAGGCATGTCACCTGTCTGTTGAGTTAGAGCATAGAGCCTATTGGGCTATTAAGAACTTAAACTTTTCACTTGACAAGGCAGGAGCTCACAGAAAGCTCCAGCTCAATGAGTTGGACAAGATTCGTAGAGATGCATACGATAGTGCTAAGGAGTATAAGAACAAAATGAAACTTGTGCATGATAAGAATATTTTACGAAAGTCATTTTCTCCAGTGTCAAAAAGTTCTTACGTATGACACTCGTTTGCATCTATTTCCAGGGAAGTTGCGCTCTCGGTGGACCGGTCCTTTTGTGGTCCGTCTTGTTTTCCTCATGGCGCTATTGAGATTGAGACACCGGATGGTAGTAGTTCTTCAAAGGTTAACGGTCAGCGATTGAAGCCCTTTTAGAGCCTTTTCCTACATGTGATGTTGAGGAGGTCCCTCTGGAGGACCCCTGTTTACCTTAATTGACCATCGAGGCGGTTTGTATGTTGTATATTATTTTTGTAGGTTTTTGGTTATACTTCACCTGTGTACTATCTTTCCGACTTCTCTCTTTACTATTTCCTCATGTTACTTATATTTTTGGTACTGTTCTTTAATTAGAAACATTGAGGAAAATGTTAGATTTAAGTTTGGGGGTGGGGTAGAAACTTTTGTTACCTTTTTGTTACAATAAATAAACTCCGAGCCTAGAAATTTATGCTTATTAAGGATGGCACTAACCAATCTAAGTGGATGGAAGCATTTTGGTTGTAGGAGTTGAGGAACCAATCTGATTAGATGGAAACATCTAAAGAGTCTATTCATAAAAGCACAGAGCTCAGGTGTTAGAAATAACATGATAGTTTCACCATATCTCGTTGAGTCCTTTTCACTTCTGTTTTTATTTTATTTTTTTTTAAACTATGTTTCTCTAAGTGATTAGGTGGGGCTCACGATTCAAGTTGTTACCAATGCTAGAGTGAAATAGAGTGATTGAGATACCAAAAAAAAAAAAAAAAAATTGAGACCAGACCATCTGACGAATCGAAATAAATTCAATAAAGTCGACCACTGGAACCCTTGTATATGCAGTTGTGTTGACCTATAGTTAGGATTATCGACCTTTGGTTCCCTTGTATATGCAAGTGTGTTGATATTAGTCGAGACTAGTATCTCAAGTCCATTATGATAGGTTCATTTTGGCGGAGGCCTTGAGCAGAGATATGGGAAACACCATTCACTTAGTAAACATCAAAACCATCTATGTTTTTCTCTATATCCATCTTCTTGATCTATCCATGTGATTAGTTTTGACTCGGGTATTGATGTCCATAGTGCGACTATCCGAGTAGAGCTCGTGACTTATATATGAATTTTAGTATGCTTGAGTGCAAACTCGTGTACAACAATTGGAATTTCGCATCGGGGTACTTCCTCCCGTAGTCAATAAGTATGCCAACCAAGGAGACTTTTTAGTGCCTTCCAAGGTTACGTGTAGATAGTTAGGATCCGGAGTATAAAGGTTTTGTGGGTACACCTCTGGTAAACCCTCCCGAGACTATAACTCGGCCACTAGGGCCACCTAGGGGTTTAAAGGCTTATTGCATATGCTAAATGCAATCGACGATGCCTGAGACAGTGAGTTAGGATTTTATTTTATTTTTGCTCGAGGACTAGCAAATAATAGGTTTGGGGGTATTTGATAGACACATTTTTGTGTCTAATATGTCTCAATTCTATATATTAATAGTGCTCCTTTTTGTACTTATTATGGTGTTTTATGTGTGTGTAGGTATTTTTGGCCAATAAACATTTTTGGAAAAATCAGCTCGAAAAGTTGCACCCGGAGGACGCTTGCTATTCGGACTCTCAGTTTGGATAAGGGTCACCTCAATTACTAAGGGGCACCCACTTGCTATTTACACCCCAAGACACTCCAAGTGTTATTCGCACCCTGTTCTGGTTAGGGGGAATCTGTTCTTCACGGTTCAAAGCCTGGTTTTTGGCGGGAAAGTATTGGTTGTTTCTGCGTCATTCCTGTTTCGATTTATGTGGAGATTTAAACGGAGTTTTAGTGGAATTTGGATTTGGACGTACCTGTTTCGATGAAATAAATTTGGTAAGGAAGTTGGTTGCGAAGAAAAGGGATTTTTGGTTCTGTTTGGAAAGTACGTGGAGGAATGGGAAGAGAAATAATATCGGGTTCATTTATGGAAAGTACGTGCAGGTAAAGGGAAAGGATATCTTCCCAAAGATTCGAATATATCTTAGAAAGAGTTTGGAAAGTTTGGAAAACATACAGAAGCCGTGTAAGAGAAGAAATAAAAAGGGAAAACCCGTGACTTGGGATGGAAGAATATTGAAGATATTTTAGGGATTCTTTGATCCCGTTGTGTATAAATAGGCTTGGAGGAAGTCACAGAGGGGTTACGTACACTTTGGGGAGGTTTAGAAGAGAACAGGAAGCTGAAATCACGAGTTGAACATTTTTTTCTGCTGCTGCAACATCAAGAACACGAAGAACATAAGACGCACAAGTATCTGTCGCAGAGAACTATCGTTTTTCAACAGCAGAAACTGTGTATCGTTTACCAACTGTGGTTGCGTTATATCTTTATCCACTGTTCCTCCTTTGTAACAAAGATTCTGTAACACATATACACTGTTGCGAATCGGCTGTTTTATCACTTTTCATCCTTTTAATCATCTTTTGAGCCATAAACACATATTTTGAGACCATGATTAATATGAGGAGCTAAACCCCATTGCTGAGGCGATAGAGGAAGCTATTTTTCCGACAAGAAGTGGTATATTCTTATTTATCTATTTATTGCAATTATTTTTATGATTATTTTGCCTTGATCGATAATTGTTTGAATGATTTTTGTTAAACAATTGTGATTTCTTTTGATAGAGCATACTTGGACCAAGGTTTTTGATGTTCTATACTTCGGATTTACACTTGTTATTTTGAGAATCTATTTGTTGCAATAGTTTAGAATCAAATTGAACGAGAAAATTGCATGAATATAAATATTGGGTTAAATCGCTTTGAAATTGGAAAATAGTGGAATCTTAGCCTCTGTTCTTTTAATATTGATAACATCTTTGTCAGAGTTTGCTACAATTTTTAGTGAGTTTTCCATTTTTGTTTTGAATTTAAGTCTAAAAATCCTTCACAAGTTCGAGAGAATCGAATCACTTTTCTTATCACTTTACAAACAACTTCAAAATTACATCACGGGCAGCTGGGGAACTTGAGGCAACAAAACAGACGATTGAACATGATTCGTTTCCTCACCACTAACCCAAAAGAGAGAGAAAGGGAGAACGCGGAGGATAAGTCCACAAGTTGTAAACAATTTTTCTTTTTTTGGTAAGAACAACTTCTCTCACAATTTGCGGGCAGATATCTCAAAAGGTCTCAGGAAATCCAAAGGCGCCTGATTGATTGACAAATCCACAAAAGGTCCTGGGAATGCAAAGAGCGCCTGGTCGACTGACAAATTCACAAAAGGTCTCAGGAAAGCCAAAGGCGCCTGATTGACTGACAAATTCACAAAAGGTCTCAGGAAAGCCAAAGGCGCATGATCGACTGACAAATTCACAAAAGGTCTCGGGAAAGCCAAAGGCGCCTGATTGACTGACAAATTCACAAAAATTCTCGGGAATGCCAAAGGCGCCTGATTAACGGACAAGTTCACAAAAGATCCCAGGAAAGCCAAAGGCGCCTGATCGACTGACAAATTCACAAAAGTCTCGAGAATGCCAAAGGCGCATGATTGACTGACAAATCCACAAAAGGTCCCGGGAATGCCAAGGGGGCCTGGTCGACCGACAAATTCACAAAAGATCTCAGGAAAGCCAAAGGCGCTTGCACATTTTCCTAACACCCACTCCATCCAACACCCTATCGAAATAAAAAGAGGGAGTAGGCGCGTTCTACCCGCGCCCACCCTGCCAAAGACGACTGATCGACTAACAAATCTACAAAGGCCCCGACTATGCCAAGGGCGCCTGATTGACCGACAAGCCTACAAAAGTCTCTGGGAATGCTGAAGGCGCTTAATTGGCTGACGAAATACACAGGTCCCAGAAACACCCAACGCGTTCGATCGACGAAGGCAAGCGCATATCACCCATGCCTGCCTCACCCAACACCTGATCGCTGTCGTAAGCGACACAAATATAATTACACTTTCTTACTACTCAAAATATAAATATAGCAAGGGCAAGAAAGGATCGATCCCACAGAGAGGTCTAGGTTGTCAAATTGTTATGGTTTCCTATATAAAACACCGAGGGTTTTGTGATTGTGTAAATAAAAATAAAATAAAAGCAAAACAATAAAAGTAAACACGCAAATCAAGGATGTGAAAATATTGGGTAAAGGTTTCATCTTCAATTGTAAACAAGTTTATGAATATATGAATAGAATTCTTATTTAATCTCGCTATCATCAAAAGCCATAGAATACCTTATTGCAAGAATACTCCGTAATTTCCTAATTCATCAACACACACATTAGGGCTGCGTATGTGACTTCTACCTAAAGAATAACCTAACGCCTTGCGCTAATCAAGTTCAATTCCTAGGAGCATTAAGTTTCAGAAATAGGCTAATCAATGCAATTGAAATACATTGCGCAAACAATTCGAACAAAGGTCAATTTCTACATATGAATACGAGGATGTATCACTACAACCTAGAATCATATCATGCTACTCGTATTCAAGGTTATCGCTCGATGAAAACCCTAAAATAGCTATAGATATGGATGTGAGTTCAATCAATTCTAGACTCGACTAAACAAACATTCAATCATATTGCAATCCATCAATCATGCAATAATTGTAACCCGTAGAAATCAAACGATAATATTGAGAGAAAACTAATTCATAAAAATCATAACTTGGTTGCAAAATCCAACTACATCTTCAACCAATAATAAAAACTTAGTTACTTGTGTTTTTGGAAATCATCATAGAAAGTTTAGAAGAACCTATCATGTGAAAACCTAGAACAAAAGTAGAAGTCTCCCTCATGGAGATATATCTTTAGGTTTAGAGAAAAAGTTCTATTTATATGCCTCTCCCAAAAGGATACCCAAAGTAGGTCAAGTCTTCTCCAAACCCGTCTCAAATTCGTCCACCAAGCCCAGGAGTGAAAATAAGTCTCTGGAATTTTTGGGTCCGAAAAGTGGTCGCCGGATTCTTCGACGTCATCGCTAGGAATCCGGTCGTCGGCGCCGGAATCCGTCATCGGAAAATTTGTCTCCAGCCGCTTTTGTCATCGGAAGCTGTCGCCGCAAGTGTGCACTCCCGCAACTCATCTTCCCTTCTCGCATTTCAAACATTCACAAAAGTCGTCCAAACCAATTCTTTCTCTCTTGAAAAACGCGCCCAAAGCGTGATACGTAGCTCATATGTCCGCCGTCGATTCTTGCATCCGACTCATACCCCCCTCGTGATTCACTGAATCATTGCGATCGACACTTTAAGCTCCGAAATCCGACAACCGGAAGTATGCTTACCGGTGCGCCATTTTCACTCCGTTTTCGCACTATTTCTGCTGCTTCAAAAATCCATTCCCTGCTTAGCTCACTACCAACAACAACCTTGATAAGCTCAAACCTGAGCTGCAATCCAATACAGCCACCAGGCTCAATCAACAGAGCCACCACCAACACTCACTATCCGCACTTGAGCCCTGCTCATTCTTTGGCACCACTGTCGGCTCTGCTGCCTAACTCAGCAAAACCGAGTTAAGCATATTTGCACCTTCAACCACTAGTCATTGCCTCACCAGATTGAGCAAAGACCTGACTTCAAGTTAAGCTCCACCGCATCCATCAACAACACCTCCTGTCAATTGCACATCTCTCGTAACTCCTTCACATGAAACCCACAACTGCTCAAGGCCACCACCAACGAAGCAACATCTATTGTTCTCGCGGCTTTCATTGCAACCACAAAGCATCATTATGCTTAATCCTTTCTGTGCCATCTCTCGTCTCCATCTCGGCATCTTTCTTTCCTCCATTTGACATCAACTCATATAGATTCAAAACCCGATTTGAGTTACCACCTCTAATCATTTCACAAACTCTATTCTCACCGAGCATCATCACATTGAACTTGAATCAATTCCATTCTCATCCTAAACGCTTGATGTGTCAATTTCCAACACTCCACATAACCCCAATTCAACAACCCTTGAATCTCTTCAACTCTCAGTTTAATCGACATCACAAAGACCCATCTTCTCGATCTCTCTGGTTCAAACAGACCCAACATCACAATCCAACTTCAACTTGATTCAAACTCACAAGACCCCGAACTCGAGAATCTGTTCTTCATCTCAATCACCAATGAGACCCAAATCCATCGAATCTCGTCACGCAACCTTAGATCGACAAACACATTCCGTTTCTCCCCTTTATTGACAATGAATCGAACCCTCTTCAAATCCATCACTTAATCACTTGGATTTGGTCTCGTGAATGGCAGCGACATCAATCTCTCATATACCCATCAAGCAACAACTTGTTTCACCATTTCTTGACCTTGATTCAAACGAGCAGATGTTGGGAATTTCATTTCTTTCTCACCTCTCAATTTCGAGTGAAAACAATGATTGAAAGAAATCGAAACCTGATTTCAATCTAGGGTGTAGGAACAAAAGTGGCTAATCCCACTCGAACGCAATAGATAAGGGGTTACCCAGATACGACTCTAAGCACCCAACTGTTCCGTTAAGGGCTGACTAGCTCAACCATGGCCTGTCGGTTTCGTGTATCCGACAAGCTCATCCATAGGTTTCGCTCGTAACTTTCTCAGACGCAGTCGAATTGACTTCAAGCTTTCGCCGTTAGCTTCATATTTCCGTTCTCGCTCGCCGCGTTTCAGCCTGCTCCACATATAGCTCGCCTGTGAGATGACAATTTCGCCCTTTTTGCTCAAATTGGACAATTTCTTCTTCTTTCCCTCCGTGCGACTCCATTGCACCTGATAACTCAAATTCAAACATAAGATACATAATTCACACGAAAAATAGCAAAGAAAGCATAAACTCTATATAGTAAATACGGTGTATTCTACACCTATCAGATTCCCCCACACTTAGACTTTGCTTGTCCTCGAGCAAATCAAACAAAACAAAAATAAAATACAACAACTCCGTGTCGTCGAGGCTACGGTCACTTTTAGCATAAATAACAAGCCTTTAAACCACTAAGTGTCCCTAGTGGACGAGTTATAGTCTCGTGAAGGTTTACTAGAGATATACCTACAAAACCTATTTTACCAACTTACTAGTTCTCCGAAATGATAGTATCCAACGCGCTAAGAAGACATAGAGATTCTGCACACTAGTCATAAGAAGTTAGACACATAAATGAACACAATCTCATTCTTAAAAGTTGAGAGAGAAGTAACCATCCCTTCTCGACTAAAATTCGGGTTCGGAGTGATCAAAAGTCTCGACTCTGCCTCACAAGAAAGGGTTTTATGATATTGCTCTCAATAATAAACAGCTCTTTATGGGTCACACATGTGTCCAGGTTGGAATGAAGAGAGAATCCTGAGACACGTTGAATGGTAGGAAGGCTTAACCCTCCGAAAGTTTTGAAAACCCACATCTTTTATATATTTTTGAAAACCCATTTTTCTGACGATCTCTTCGAAAGGAAATCAACCATTTAACGAAGGTGGGAATATGCTTACTTACCTCGTTATCCGTTCAACGTGCAGCTAGCACCACTCTCACAGCATCCATAGAAACGTCTTCGGTCTCTATCGGTGTCTTCATCTTCGTCTTCGGTCTTCAACTCTTGATGATAACTCTCGAACTTCGTAGAATCTCGACAATATGATTATTTCCTCTAATTCCTTGTCGCTTGAAACTTCATTATAGATATTCCTTTTTTCCATAGGCTTTATTGAATATACAAACCCAAACTTTTTTTTTTTTTTTTTTTTTTTTTTTTTTTTTTTTTTTTTTTTTTTTTTTTTTTGAATAACAAATAAAAATAAAACAAAGTAAAAACATTTTTCTCTTGTCTCTTTTTTTTTTTTTTTTTTTAATTTTAGATTTTTTTTTTTTTTTTTTTTTGAAAAGTGAAAGTAAAATAAAAATAAAATAAAAATAAAAATGTAAATACAATGCCATGGTGTAAGTACTTTACCGCTTGAATCTTCACAACTTATATGTCTTGATATCATAAACTTCTCGAACTCTCATCCTTAATAATTTCCGCTCTTGTATATTAGTCTCCAACTTATAAAAATTATGCTCCCCTGTTTTGTTGCCTTACTCAAATCTGAAATCTGCCCATTTTATACCATTGTTTGTAAACCTCGAACGTATTCAACTTTCCTTCGAATTTGTGATGCTCCTCTTGTTGATGATGATGGTGTTTCTATGGACCTGTTGGTGTAGAGAGAGATAAGGTGGATGGTGCTAACTGCGAACAAGATTACAAGTGGAATGTAAGTTAGCAATTCGATGTCACCAACATGGTTGATAAAAATAGCACTCAAGAGATCAAAATAGTGCTTCTATGGTGGGAAATTGGACAGCTCACCATTCTGCCCGGAATTTACGTACGGTGACACACACTCAAAAAGCACAAATTTAGACAGGTACAAAGAATTGAAGGTCGGTGCCTCACATTATGTAACTTGGGTAGTCTCCACTATAGGGGATCACTTGTTCTAATACCGAATTCAGCCGCACCTTATTTGCTTTGGCATAGTTAAATCCAACTTTAACTCTCATACAATTAAGAAACCCGATCATGTTCTCTGTCATCTCTAAGTTCAGTCACTAGTGTGAGATTCTCGATGTAATCTTAGCGACATGTATACTATGTGACTCTAAAGAACTACAAGTTGGAGTTTTCTTATTTCACTAGTTCACAAAAAAGTTGAAAAATTTCAAAAACTTACAACATAAACCACTCCCCCACACTTAAACCTTACATTGTCCTCAATGTAAATTGAATCGTCCAAAGTAAGTCAAGGTGGGAAATCCTAATAAGAAATCAGCGAAAACAAAGAAAACAAAACAAGAAAAACTAAAAACAAGAAAAGAAATAAATACAAGACAAGAAATACTCATCCTTTGGGTTGCCTCCCAATTAGCGCTTGGTTTAAAGTCGTCAGCCCGACTATC
This sequence comes from Papaver armeniacum, assembly GCA_023531295.1. NCBI lineage: Eukaryota > Viridiplantae > Streptophyta > Magnoliopsida > Ranunculales > Papaveraceae > Papaver > Papaver armeniacum. Next base: position 25,813 of record JAJJWW010018921.1, read on the forward strand.
TCCTTGCTTTCTATGACTCCTCCAGAGGGAGTACATCCACAAAGTTAACTCCTTCCACGACATCCGAAGAGAAGTTCTCATAATATGGTTTCAACCGGTGCCCATTCACTTTAAGTTCATTACCTGTAGCTAAACTACGAATTTCCACTGCACCATGAGAAAACACATTAGTAACAATAAAAGGTCCAATCCAACGTGACCTTAATTTACCAGGAAATAATTGCAAACGAGAATTAAACAAAAGCACTTTTCGCCCAATGCAAAATTGTTTCTTAGAAATCATATTATCATGAAAAGCTTTCGTTTTTTCCTTGTAAATCCGTGAGCTTTCAAATGCATCATTGCGAATCTCCTCTAGCTCTTGAAGTTGTAACTTCCTTTGCTTTCCAGCCCCATCCAACTCCATGTTGCATTGCTTAATAGCCCAAAACGCCTTATGCTCAATTTCCACGGGTAAGTGACAAGGTTTACCATAAACAAGCCTAAAAGGAGACATCCCAATAGGTGTTTTATATGCGGTTCTATACGCCCACAAAGCATCATTAAGTCGCGAGCTCCAATCTTTCCTTGTGGGGTTCACCGTCTTTTCAAGAATTGATTTCACCTCTCGGTTGGAAACTTCGGCTTGTCCATTAGTTTGCGGATGGTAGGGAGTTGCAATCCTATGCGACACATTGTACTTTCTTAACAAGCTTTGCAAGAACCTGTTTTTGAAGTGTGAGCCTCCATCGCTAATTATAGCCCTTGGAATTCCAAACCTAGCAAATATATTAGCTTGCACAAAATCTGAAACAACTTTAGAATCATTAGTTGGGGCGGCCTTAGCTTCCACCCATTTCGAAACATAATCCACAGCAAGCAAAATATAATAATTCCCATTAGAATTGACAAAAGGGCCCATAAAATCAATTCCCCATACATCAAAGACCTCCACAAATTGAATAATAGTTTGCGGCATTTGATTTCGAGCACCTAGATTGCCGGTTCTTTGACACCTATCACATGTGATACAAAATGCATGTGCATCCTTAAACAAAGTTGGCCAAAAGAAACCACATTCTAATACCTTGAGAGCGGTTCTCTTGCTCCCAAAATGTCCTCCACAAGCATATGAGTGGCAAAAAGACAAGATTGAGTTAAATTCAATTTCGGGAACACACCTACGTATTACTTGGTCACTACAATGCTTCCATAAGTATGGATCATCCCATATGTATTGGTTTGCTATCTTCTTAAGTTTGTCCCTCTCAAAGACGAGACAAGTTCTTTGGGATTTGTTTAGACACTAAGTAATTAACAATATCAGCGTACCATGGTTCTCCAAAGGCAATGGAGAATAGTTGCTCATCCGGAAACTTTCACGCAACGGGATAGTCTCCTTGTCCACGACAAGTCGGCTCAAATGATCCGCAACGGTGTTCTCAATTCCTTTCTTGTCCTTGATTTCAATATCAAACTCTTGCAAGAGTAATATCCATCGTATGAGCCTCGGTTTCGCCTCTTTCTTTGTAAGCAAGTATCTAAGTGCTGCATGATCAGAAAAAACAACAACTTTTGTACCAATTAGATAAGAGCGAAACTTTTCTAAAGCAAAAACAATGGCTAATAACTCTTTTTCAGTGGTTGTGTAGTTTTGTTGAGCCTCATTTAACGTTCTAGAAGCATAATAAATGGCATGAGGAAGCTTCCCCACACGCTGCCCAAGCACCGCACCAACCGCAAAATCACTAGCATCACACATGAGTTCAAACGGCTTACTCCAATCCGGTGGTTTAATGATAGGGGCTGAAATCAAAAGTTCTTTCAAACGATTGAATGCCGCCATACATTTCTCATCAAAGTCAAAAACCACATCTTTTTGCAATAAGTTACATAGTGGTGACGCTATCTTGGAAAAGTCCTTGATGAACCTACGATAAAAACCTGCATGACCAAGAAAAGAACGAATCTCCCTCACCGTAGTGGGAGGGGTTAGAGCACGAATAAGGTCTATCTTAGATTTATCAACTTCCAAGCCTTTAGAAGATATTATATGGCCTAAAACTATGCCATGAGTTACCATGAAATGGCACTTCTCCCAATTTAGCACAAGATTTGTTTCAACACATCGTTCAAGGATTAGAGACAAATTGTTCAAACAAAGGTCAAAAGAATCGCCAAAGACACTAAAGTCATCCATGAACACTTCGATTATGTTTTCAACATATTCCGAAAAGATACTTACCATACACCTTTGAAAGGTAGCCGGAGCATTGCATAAACCAAAAGGCATCCTTCTATAAGCAAAAGTACCGAAAGGACAAGTGAAAGTGGTTTTCTCTTGGTCCTCCGGTGCTATCACAATCTGATTATAACCTGAATAGCCATCAAGAAAGCAATAGTATGAGTGTCCAGCTAAACGTTCAAGCATTTGATCAATAAAAGGTAAAGGAAAGTGATCTTTTCTAGTGGTGGCATTCAATTTTCTATAATCAATACAAACCCTCCAACCGGTTTGCACACGAGTTGGGACAAGTTCATTCTTATCATTCTCCACCACCGTTACTCCCGATTTCTTTGGTACCACTTGTACTGGGCTTACCCACTTGCTATCGGATATGGGGTAGATAACACCCACGTCCAAAAGCTTGAGTATCTCCTTTTTTACCACTTCCATCATGGGAGGATTCAAACGGCGTTGCGCTTCCCTTGTAGGCTTTGAATCATCCTCCACACGAATCTTATGCATACAAACGGCGGGGGCTTATACCCTTGATATCGGCGATTGTCCATCCTATGGCCGTCTTATACTTCCTTAGCACCCGTAGAAGTTTTTGCTCCTGTAATTCATTAAGCTCGTTAGAAACAATCACGGGTAAATCTTCGTTGTCACCCAAGTACAAGTACTTTAAGTGACTTGGAAGAGGTTTCAATTCTAAACTTGGAGGTTTAACAATAGATGGCACAAGTTTCTCATTATTGCATGGTAAAGAAGCATATGAAATATTCTTAGTTGCTGATTTTTCCGGTAATGAGTTAAGAGAACCAATGGTGTCTTTCATCTCATCACTATACGCATAACCGTTGTCAATAGGAGTAGTGAGCACGGTTTCCAAAGCATCAACACCATTCAACTTAAACATTTGTTGCGCCAATGTGTCCATCATATCAATGGAGAAACAAGAGTGGACATCGCTAGGATATCTCATCGTCTCGAAAATGTTGAAACGTATTATTTCTCCATCAAACTCCATAGTTAGCGTTCCCTTGTCAACATCAATAATGGTTTTCGCCGTTTTCATGAAGGGACGCCCAAGTAGCAATGGAAGAGACGAGTCCGGTGAACCTTCATCCATCTCTAACACGCAAAAGTCCGCTGGAAATACAAGTTGATTAACCGCACAAGAACATCCTCAACAATACCCATTGGGTAGACATTAGAACGATCGGCTAATTGCAACACAATTCCAGCCTTTTTAAGAGGACCAAGATCAAGTGAATTGTACATAGACGCAGGCATGACATTAACGGAAGCACCTAAGTCCAACATAGCTTTGTTAAATGTTTTGTTACCAATTGTGACGGGAATATCGAAGCTACCCGGGTCCTTGCACTTAAGTGGGAGTTTGTGTTGTAAGATTGCCGAAGCATTCTCCCCCACACTAAGCACTTCATTACCTTTGAGCCTTTGCTTATTGGTACACAAGTCCTTCAACACTTTTGCATACTTTGGAACTTGCTTGATTGCATCTATGAGTGGTATGTTCACATGGATCTTTTTTAGAACGTCTAAAATCTCCTTTTCTAGTTCCGCCTTCTTAGAACTTGCAAATCTGCGAGGGAAAGGTAGAGGAGGAACATAAGTAGAAACCGGAGTTTTAGAGTTAGAAATAGGTACCTCAGAAGTTTGGGGAGAATCCTCGGTTTTCTCCTCCAAAACAGTTCCTTTGGTGTTTCCACCACACCCGAATCAGCAACTTCGGGTTGCACAAGTTGTGTACCACTTCTCAATGTAATTGCATTAACACCCTCTTTTGGGTTGATAGGTTGAGAAGGGAGTTTCCCACCATTTTGTGCCTTTAATTGATTCAACTCCATAGCCATAGAACCAACTTGAGTTTGCAACTCCTTAACCGAACTATCCGTTCTTTGCATAAAAGATTTCAGCAACTCCTCCATATTGGACCCCATTTGAGGTTGTTGTTGTTGTTGAAATTGTTGCCTAGGTTGGAATTGTTGTTGTTGAGGTTGAAATCCACTTGGGTTGTTGAAACTAGATTGTTGAACCGCTCCTTGCTTATTGGCATAGCTAAAGTTGGGGTGATCTCTCCATCCCGGATTGTAAGTGTTGGAGTAGGGATCATACCGTCTTTGTTGATTTGGAAAGATCGCATTAGCTTGCTCGTCCTCATAAGATTGAGAGGAACTTGGTATAACCGCGGCTGCAACTTGTTGAAGCATTGCGTTCATGTTACCCATTTGTTGACGAAGCTCCTCAACCTCGCTCACCTCGCTAACCCTTCTTAGAAGCACATCCATCGAACCACGACTCAAGAATTGTTGTGAGTTCGCTGCCATGTTTTCAATCAACTCTCTAGCTTGTGCCACCGTCTTGTTAACTAGTGCACCACCACCCAAAGGCGTCGAGGAGATTCCTATCACTTGATTGGAGTCCTTCATAGAAATATTGAATGATCATAGCATCACTAAATTGGTGGTGAGGGCAGCTTGCCACCAATCTCTTATATCGTTCCCAACATTCATATAGAGATTCTCCCACATTTTGCTTCATCCCACAAATCTCCTTGCGAATTTGAGTAGCCTTTGATGCGGAAAAATATCTCTAAAAAGAGTTTCTTCAACCCATTCCATGTTGTGACACTCCCGGGAGGTAAATAGAATAACCAATCCTTAGCGCTATCCATTAAAGAGAAACGGAAAACTTTCAACATTGCACCATCCGCCGCAACATCCGCTGGAAGCATGGCCGTGACAATAGTGTGGAAGTCCATAAGATGTTTGTTTGGATCTTCATTCACCATGCCATGGAACTTTGGTAATTCTCTAAGCAACCCCGGTTTAATTTCAAAAGTAGAGTCCGTTTGAATACATCCGTTGTATATCAAGCCTATGAGAAGCTAAGTCCTTGAGTGAACGATTTGCATCACCCATTGCTCCTTGTTCTTCCACGTGTGTTTCCTCTACGATTGGAACCTCTTTTCCTTCTCCTTCGTGATGTTGGAAAATCTCTTCTCCTACTTCCTCCTCGTGCTCGTCCGTTGTGCCTTTACTTGGTTGGAGTATTGTGCGCGTCTAGTAGCTATCCCGCACCTTGGATAATTCCAATCCTTAGAAGCCGGAGATTATGCACTCCGCACACAATTCTCGCAAAAACAAGTGAGAAACAAGACAAGAAACGAAAAGCAAAGATGAAAGCAGAAATTGTAAAAAGAAACTAAAAACTTAATAACTAGCCGTGTGCCTCCCCGGCAACGGCGCCAAAATTTGATCGCTGTCGTAAGCGACACAAATATAATTACACTTTCTTACTACTCAAAATATAAATATAGCAAGGGCAAGAAAGGATCGATCCACGAGAGAGGTCTAGGTTGTCAAATTGTTATGGTTTCCTATATAAAACACCGAGGGTTTTGTGATTGTGTAAATAAAAATAAAATAAAAGCAAAACAATAAAAGTAAACACGCAAATCAAGGATGTGAAAATATTGGGTAAAGGTTTCATCTTCAATTGTAAACAAGTTTATGAATATATGAATAGAATTCTTATTTAATCTCGCTATCATCAAAAGCCATAGAATACCTTATTGCAAGAATACTCCGTAATTTCCTAATTCATCAACACACACATTAGGGCTGCGTATGTGACTTCTTCCTAAAGAATAACCTAACGCCTTGCGCTAATCAAGTTCAATTCCTAGGAGCATTAAGTTTCGTAAATAGGCTAATCAATGCAATTGAAATACATTGCACAAAACAATTCGAACAAAGGTCAATTTCTACATATGAATACAAGGATGTATCACTACAACCTAGAATCATATCATGCTACTCGTATTCAAGGTTATCGCTCGATGAAAACCCTAAAATAGCTATAGATATGGATGTGAGTTCAATCAATTCTAGACTCGACTAAACAAACATTCAATCATATTGCAATCCATCAATCATGCAATAATTGTAACCCGTAGAGAAATCAAACGATAATATTGAGAGAAAACTAATTCATAAAAATCATAACTTGGTTGCAAAATCCAACTACATCTTCAACCAATAATAAAAACTTAGTTACTTGTGTTTTTGGAAATCATCATAGAAAGTTTAGAAGAACCTATCATGTGAAAACCTAGAACAAAAGTAGAAGTCTCCTCATGGAGATATATCTTTAGGTTTAGAGAAAAAGTTCTATTTATATGCCTCTCCCAAAAGGATACCCAAAGTAGGTCAAGTCTTCTCCAAACCCGTCTCAAATTCGTCCACCAAGCCCAGGAGTGAAAATAAGTCTCTGGAATTTTGGGTCCGAAAAGTGGTCGCCGGATTGCTTGACGTCATCGCCGAATCCGGTCGTTGCCGTCAACTCAGGAATCCGTCATCGGAAAATTTGTCTCCAGCCGCTTTTGTCATCGGAAGCTATCGCGACAAGTGTGCACTCCCAAAGAACTCATCTTCCCTTCTCTCGCATTTCAAACATTCACAAAAGTCGTCCAAACCAATTCTTTCTCTCTTGCGAAAACGCGCCCAAAAGCGTGATACGTAGCTCATATGTCCGGCCGTCGATTCTTGCATCCGACTCATACCCCCCTCGTGATTCACTGAATCATTGCGATCGACACTTTAAGCTCCGAAATCCGACAACCGGAAGTATGCTTACCGGTGCGCCATTTTCACTCCGTTTTCGCACTATTTCTGCGGCTTCAAAAATCCATTCCCTGCTTAGCTCACTACCAACAACAACCTTGATAAGCTCAAACCTGAGCTGCAATCCAATACAGCCACCAGGCTCAATCAACAGAGCCACCACCAACACTCACTATCTGCACTTGAGCCCTGCTTCATTCTTTGGCACCACTGTCACTCACGTCTTTGCCTAACTCCGCAAAACCAGGTTAAGCATAGCTGCACCTTCAACCACTAGTCATTGCCTCACCAGATTCGTAGCAAGACCGGCTTCAAGTTAAGCTCCACCGCATCCATCAACAACACCTCCCGTCAATTGCACATCTCTCGTAACTCCTTCACATGAAACCCACAACCACTCAAGCCACCACCAACAAGCAACATCTATTGTTACGCGGCTTTCATTGCAACCACGACATCATTATGCTTAATCCTTTCCTGTGCCATCTCTCGGTCTCCATCTAAGCATCTTTCTTTCCTCCATTGATGCGCATCAACTCATATAGATTCAAAACCCGATTTGAGTTACCACCTCTAATCATTTCACAAACTCTATTCTCACCGAGCATCATCACATTGAACCCGAATCAATTCCATTCTCATCCTAACTGCCCGAGTGTCAATTTCCAACACTCCACATAACCCCAATTCAACAACCCTTGAATCTCTTCAACTCTCGGTTTAATCGACATCACAAAGACCCATCTTCTCGATCTCTCTCGGTTCAAACAGACCCAACATCACAATCCAACTTCAACTTCGATTCAAACTCACAAGACCCCGAACTCGTAATCTCGTTCTTCATCTCAATCACCAACAGACCCAAATCCATCGAATCTCGTCGCAACCTTAGATCGACAAACACATTCCGTTTCTCCCTTTATTGACAATGAATCGAACCCTCTTCAAATCCATCACTTAATCACTTGGATTTGGTCTCGTGAATGGGCAGATCAATCTCTCATATACCCATCGGCCAACAACTTGTTTCACCATTTCTTGACCTTGATTCAAGAAGAAGATGTTGGGAATTTCATTTCTTTCTCACCTCTCAATTTGGTGAAAACAATGATTGAAAGAAATCGAAACCTCGATTTCAATCTAGGGTGTAGGAACAAAAGTGGCTAATCCCACTCGAACGCAATAGATAAGGGGTTACCCAGATACGACTCTAAGCACCCAACTGTTCCGTTAAGGGTGACTAGCTCAACCATGGCTTTGTCGGTTTTTGTATCCGACAAGCTCATCCATAGGTTTCGCTCGTAACTTTCTCGATGCGATCGAATTGACTTCAAGCTTTCGCCGTTAGCTTCATATTTCCGTTCTCGCTCGCGCGTTTCATTTGCTCCACATATAGCTCGCTTTGTGAGATGACAATTTCGCCCTTTTTGCTCAAATTGGACAATTTCTTCTTCTTTCCTCCGTGCGACTCCATTGCACCTGATAACTCAAATTCAAACATAAGATACATAATTCACACGAAAAATAGCAAAGAAAGCATAAACTCTATATAGTAAATACGGTGTATTCTACACCTATCAACACCCTTTTAAAATAAATAGCGAGGAGTAGGCGCGTTTTACTAATTCTCACTTTCTCATCGCTTCCCACTGAAAATAAGAGTAGGCGCGATTATCAACACATGACTTACCTAACACCTTTTCCCACCGCTTCAAAAAAAAAAAAAAAAAAAAAAGGAAGGAGCAGGCGTGTTTACTAATAACCCCTTTTCCCACCGCTTCCTTTCGATAAAAAAAGAGGGGGGAAGAGGGTAATCACCCAGCAATCGGCATACTCAAAAAGGACGAGAACACTCGCCCAGCCTCACGAACCTCTCCATAGTAAGACAAGAAAATTATAAACACCCAAAGTAGTTAACTGAAGATAATAATTACCAGTAACAGAAAAAGTTAATCAAACACCACAGAATATCCCACAATGTAAAACAAACAAACAACAAACGCGGCGCCTAAAAGGCAAAGTTCAACAAAGGAAAATGAAAGGAAATCGGGCACATGGAAAAAGTGCTTTAAGCAAATTAGAGCCTCTCCATCTCTTGCCGTTTCTTCTCAAGCTCAGATTTAACTGTCGCCTCAGCGTCCTCAGCCCATAACACCTCGTCATTAGCCACTCCAACATCAGCAAGCAATAGATTCAACACCACCTTCTTGCTGGAAGTTGTCTCCGAGCGTTTCTTCAGCTCCCCTTCCAACTGAGAAATTTGACTTGTGAGCCGACTACGAGGGTCATTACGGCCCTTCACTTTCGCCAACAGCTCCTCCAACCACACTATCGGGAACTTAAAATTAAGCGCAGATTGCACAGCAGCCTCCCAACCACGCAATGTTTCCGCGCCAACAGGATCATCCCCTACGCGCGTAAGGTGGTCTGCGATCTCCAGAAGGTTTCTGGTCATTTATCACAAAATAGGAACGGACAAAAGGACCTCATTTACCATATGACCGCCACCACGCTCAACGATGTCTCTGTAAGTGGTAGCAAAAACTGTCGGTACCCAGAATCCGTGGAGAAGAGTATGTGTAGCAGGGTATACTCCAGCCTCGGCGTCACTCACCACCAGAGGGAAACGAAACCGCGCGTCTTCAGAGACCTCTGGCATGACAGGGGTGGTTGGTGTATTGGAAGTAAGGACATCAGCCTGCTTCTCTAAAGGGACAGACGAACCGCTGCCATCCACTTTAGCGCGCTTGAGAGATCCGTCGACACTAGGGACCACGTACCTTGTGCCATACAGGTCAGGCTTTGTGGTTTCCTTGCGCTTCTTACCCATATCCTGGCACCAATAACAATATGTCAATAAGAAGAAATTATAGATAAACGCGAGTAACAGAAGAAAGAGATGGGACTAACCTCAGGAATTGACGAGCCTAGCAGAATATCAATGGTTTTAGGGCGAGATTCGGAGGAACTGGAAGACGACTCAGAGTCACTAGTGGAGCCTGACAAGTGAGAAATGAGCAACATTGCAAAAACGACTTAGATTTATAAGAATAATAAAAAAAAAAAAAAAAAAAGAAGAATAACAAGAACGAAGACACGTATTAAATAGGAAGTTACCTGCAGGATCATCAACAGTTAATGCCACGCGGGATGAGGACCCACCGAAAGCGGACCGGTTGGACCCAGAAGGGCTCATTGATTGCAGAACGGCACTAGGAGATACTGGCACCCAACCAGCCCCTGAAGGAAGGCTAACCCCCAGATTCCTTAACTGGTCTACAAATGAGGAAGTCGGACTGCTACTCACACCCCCAAAGGGATGGGACGCGCTCATCTGAAGACTTTGTCGAGGCTGCAAAGACGTGGCAAGGGCGCGGAGTAGACGACTCCCGCCTAGCTTTCTTCTTTAGACTCCTCTCAGTCCAATCACATTCTGGCATATTCAAGTATTCTTCCATCACGTAAGAAGGGGGTTTCCACCCTAGGAGATTGGAAGGAGGAGCTTCCTGGGAAACTGATTTCCGCCACCCATCTCATCAAAATAGAGGGGGAAGCGTAGTGATAAATAACAAAAATACAAAGCAAAAGAGATAACATATACCCGGGGCGCTAAAGGACTACCAGACGACCTCACATTTAGCCGCGGAGGTTTACGATCGGAAAATGACCCCTTCTTCGGCTTTGTAGGCTCATGACCCTTGGGGGGGGCCAAGAGGTAACCACGGGCTCCGAGCGACCCTTATTAGTCGGAACAAGGCGATGCTCGGCAGCTACAACATCATCAAGTTTGATTCGGCCAGACGCATGAATCTCTCGAAGATCTTGAACAGTCAAGTCACGAGGGGGAGACGATTCGCGCAAAAGAAAATTCAAAGCTCAGCGCCATAAGAAATCATGATACTCATGGGTCCTTTCAGTAACCGCTAAGGGTCGCGCGGAGATGGGCTGCTTGAACGAAAAATCGATTCCTCGATCAGACAAGCAGTCGCCCCATCAAAGACATAACGATCAAAGCTAGCAACAACGTCCTCAATGTTGGAGTTTTCCGGAAGGGGAAACCTATGAGGAACCCCTTGGTCGAACCCAACTTTCCGAGCTGCACGTTCAGGGTTGTAAGACATGGCGATGAACTTACCAGCATGGAAACCAGGAAGATAGCCGGGTAATACAGCCATCGCTGAATCAAAATCTGCCTCTGACAAGAGCTTTGTTGATTCCAATTCCGCGTCAAAAGGTGCAACAAAATCATAATACGCTGGACCCGATCAGCCGTCTTGATAGGGAAATGGTTCAAAATCCTTAGCCACGTCCAGGTGCTTGCCAAGATCGCCCTTAGGTATTTTCCCCTTCAAGTTCCAAAGAGCCATCCGAGGGTAGCCATAAACAACGGGAAGCCTCTTAACCGAACCATCGTTCTGTTCAACGTCTTCCTCGCGATGAATTGCAAGATCATTAGGCTCAAGGTCGCATGGGGGAACATGTTCCCAATACCATGCCTGCATGAAAGAAGCCGGGATATAGGTCTCGATCTTGTGAGATGAGCCTACTGTCTGAAGATCCCTGACAGAATAAATCAAGATGACGATACAAACCACCTAAGAACATTGGCTCAAGCGGGAAGGAGACACCGCGAGATGACAACACCGCTATTGGCACGAGCTCGACCTTAATGGTATACTGGGGACTGTATTCGAACACATCATGACAAAGGTAAAACAAAATAAAAGCAGCTAACTCCGCGCGGGGATTCTTCTCTTTGCGCTTGGGAGGGAGCACTTTCCCGTTAACTATCTGAGGAGCCCAATATTTTAGACAGAGGGGAAAAAAAGCACGAGGATTGACTTTAACAACCCATTCAGGACCAGCCTCTATTGGAGCTGACGACCCATGAATCGCCTCATAGGCACCGATGGAGCTAGTTAGTAGTCGATCACCTGTTGAGCGCATATGAGGAGCTTTCTTCTCTTCCACCCACTTGGCTTTCCCCTTCACAGCAGACGAAGATGCCCCTTTTTTACCCAATCCGGCGGCCTCTTTGCCTTCGTATCGTTTCGATGGCACATGGTTCTTCCGTACTAGTTCACGACGGGAATCATCTTTACAATTCCACAAATAAGTACACAGTTCTTTGTCCTCATCATCCAGCGCTCCGTAGACGGTCACCTCATCATATGAATGACTGTCGTGAATCGGTAATCCTGTAAGAGCGACTACATCTTCTAAGACGATGGTTGCTTCTCCCCACGCTGTAAAAAGGGTATGGACGGGAGGAGCCCAGCGACAGAAAAGCCGCGTTATATCACGGATGCACCTATTCACTTCCCGCTTAAGGGATGAGTTTATAACTTCATCAATACCCGCCTTCCGAAGAGCAGCAGTGTGGCTGGGGTTGGCGCATATGTGAGACGCCCAATGTGGCCACACTGGATGAGTCTTTGATTTGGACCGAATATCGATAGGAGGAAGATTGTAGTCGCCATGATGGATGTCCATCCGCGGATCGTTTTGAACGCAAAAGCGTCCATGGTTTCCGACTCGGGTCGTATGAGCCATCCAGGAGCAGAAGGATAAGGTAGCACGGGAGGATTTAGAAGGCGAGGAACTAGGATATCCTCGAGGGCGAAAACACGCTTACCTCCGTAGAACTCTCGTAACCTCAGTGCGCGCTTCAAAGCAGGCCCACTCGTAAACTCCGCGATTGTATATGATCTACCGTCCGCTGGGGCGGGTAAGATAATTTCTTCATGCTCGAGGTACTCAGTCTCTTCATAACCCTCGTTCCTGGGTTCTTCGGATTCATTAGACTCTTCAGATGAAGAACTACTAGACATGGCGAGTGTATGGGTACGTTTGAAAGAAAGGAAGAAGAAGAAAGATAAAAGGGAAAACAAATTGACAGCTCTATATATATAGAGCTCTAGGAATTGAACGTGGCAGTTATGTACAGGGGATAGTAACCGTCATAAATTGAAAAAAAGAAGGAAATTTTGCACAATGGGAAGTTAAACGTCGCCCACGATCATAGATTCAACAAATGGAGAAAAAAAAACCCACGTTAACGAACCATAAAGGGAGGCGCCTGAAAAAGATTCTTTGACTATTGGCTCATCGGGTAATTGACCCAATAGTTAGCGGACTATGTTGATACATGAAAATATATCCCTTAACGGGCTTGGGGTGCCCCCCCAAGAATAAGGATGAGTTTGGCACAAGGTATGAGGACTTGGGGACTAAACCCAAGCCCAAATGGAAAATACCCGTAAGGAAGGAAGGACAAAGAAGGAATTAATAAGGAAGGAGCAGGTCATATTAAGGAATGGCGTTAGGAGTAATTAAGAAAGGTTAGGACATGTGGCATGATGTAATAAAAATAGGGGCTTTGGGGAAAGCCTATATAAGAAGGGACAGGGTACAATAAAAATGCAACTCTCTCTCTCTTACTATTCTTGGTATAGTGAGGTCATTTGGTGTGGTTAGGACTGGTAAAACCTAAAACTGAATTCACCCCTCAACATTTGGCGACCACACCCGGAGGCTCATGCCTAGTCCATCATGACACACCCATAAGGCGCTAATTCAGGCGTGACAGGAAACCAAGCGGCCAATCAACCCGTTAACCTTGACGAGGTGATGATGGAAGATGATGACAACGAGAAAGAAACACCGATCCTAGGCATTATCAAGTAGGGCTGTCAATGGGTACCCATTACCCGGAACCGGAACCGGACCCGGTAGACTTGGGTCCGGTTCCGGGTCCTAAAGTTGGACCCATTAGCAACTTAGGACCCGACGGGTAATTACCCGATTGGACCCGAATCTAAACGGGTCTAAACGGGTAATACCCGTTGGGTACCCACGGGTATCGGGTACCCGTTTATTCATACTTTTATTCATGTTTTTGCTAGTTTTAGCTTTGATATTTTACTCGTTTTAAATTTTTCTCTTACATTTAATCTTTATTTAGTACATTAATAAGAAATAATAATAAATTTTTATAAAAATTATTTAAATCCAAGCCAAAAAAAAAAGAAAAATATTAAGTTTTTGAGGCTTTTTTAATAGTTTTCTTAAGACCCAATGGGTACCCGGAACCGACGGTACCCGGGTATTTAAACGGGTCCGGTTCTGGGTCCACAAGTTTAGGAACCGGACCCGGACCCGACCTTTATAAGTAGGGTCCGGGTCCGGGTCTAGTGATACCCGGGAGGACCCGGACCCGTTGACACCCCTATTATCAAGCACTCGGAGAACCATGGATCCCAAAATAGAGAGGCGGCAACAACAAAGGAAAAGAACACACATGCATCTAGACTATCGAAACCCATGTCGTCGACTTTGCAAAACGTGCAGGAAGAATTGGATGAGCGCTCACAAAGGAGGCAAGAGCTCGAAGACTGGATAGCACAAGCAGTGATGGCAGGACAAAGTATCCCCGAGGAAGCAACAAAAGACGAAGAACACAAAGGCAACAAAACAACAGTAACGCCACAAAAAGAAATTGCTGAATACTTAGAGCAGAACTACCATACGGTAAAACAAGACAATCATTGCCGCGTGAACAGCGGCGAATCCAAAAACTAGACTAAGGGGAAGCAAAAGTTTATTAGGGGTAGCAAGAAAGCAAAATTAGGCTTTGAAGAAAATTTGAGCTCGAAAAATTAGGCTTGGAAGTCCAATGGGTAGGGGTAGCAAGTGCACACCCTTGCTTCACATTGGATCCGCCACTGCGCATGAGTAGCCCATACCCTGCGCACATCCGAGAATATTCGTATCCCGAAGACTACACCTCTCCAAAGTTCAAAGTGTACGAAGGACAAGGAAATGCGCGAGAACATCTCAGCCGATTCTTATCGGCAATGAATGACAGAGCTACCGATGGAAAATTGTGCCTAAAAGAATTCCCCAAGTCACTCACAGGCACAACATTCACTTGGTATGACAACCTAAATGAGGAAAGCGTGGATTCCTGGCAAACTTTGTCCGCACTCTTTCTTGGGAAGTTTTACTCGGCCAAGAGGAAGATCACGACGATAGACTTGAGCAAGAGTGGGCAACGGACAGGTGAAGAAGTAGGAAAGTACATCTTATGGTTCTGGCGCTTGGCACTGGATCGTCATGAAGACATCAACGAGGAGGCGCTTGTCGAAATTTGTGTACGCGGAATGGTCCCAGCTTTTAGGTGGGTTTGATTAATTTCAGGTTCCATACTTTCGTTGAACTAGAAGAAGCAACTGATAGAATTTCCGAGTGCATAGAAGAGACACATGTATATTCTGTTTGCTCACCATGGTTAGCACTGTGTCAGAAACCCCGTGCAACGTAAGACTAACATTAATAAGGAAAAGATAAACCAATCCCAAGCTGATGGCAGAAACTAAGGAAGGAGCGAAGGAAGTAGGCGCGACTACAAAACACCACCCCATCTCCCCTGAAGCAAAGTGCGTGCGATCAAACTAATAAATCAATGGGTCGTCGAAAGGGAAATCCAGTTACCCCCGATTACAGTAGATATTAACAAAATAGATAAAAACTCGGCCAGATACTTCCACTACCACCGAAGGATGGGACACCCAACGGAAGAATGCTTTTCCATTCGGAGCATATTTGAACGCAAGCGGGCAGCTGGGGAACTTGAGGCGACAAAATATACAATTGAACATGATATGTTTCCTCACCACTAACCCAAAAGAGAGAGAAAAGGAGAACACGGAGGATAATTCCGCAAGTTGTAAACAATTTTTATTTTTTTGATAAGAACAACTTCTCTCACAATTTGCGGGCAGATATCTCAAAAGGTCTCAGGAAAGCCAAAGGCGCCTGATTGAATGACAAATCCACAAAAGGTCATGGGAATGCCAAGAGCGCATGGTCGACTGACAAATTCACAAAAGGTCTCAGGAAATCCAAAGGCGCCTGATTGACTGACAAATTCACAAAAGGTCTCAGGGAGTGTCATAACATTCTTGCTCTAATTGAATCTTTCGATAAAGCTTCAGGTCAGTTAATAAACTTTGACAAATCAGAAGTTTTCTTTAGTAAAAAAGTTCAACCAAAACATCAGAGAATGATTAGTAAATTACTAAAAATAAATAAAATAAATCCTCTAGACTCTGATCTAGGAACTCCCCTTTTTATTCGTAAGGCAAAAATAAAACTCTTTGAAGGACTGGTGGAAAAGATGGAACACAAAATACAAGGCTGGATGGACAAAATCCTAGCACAAACTAGTAAATTGGTGCTTAATAAGGCAACTTTGGCAAGCATGGCCAACTATCAAATGAGCTGTTTCATTTTACTAAAGAAAATCACAAAGAAAATAGATGCTCTGCATAGAGATTTTTGGTGGGGAAAGGAAACTGATTACAAGGGATATTACCCTAAATCCTATTATTGTCTCTGTAAACCTAAAAATAAAGGAGGACTAGGATTCAGAAATGCTCAAAAATTTAATTTAGCAATGATAACCAAATTAGCATGGAGACCATTAACTGAGCCAAAAGCCTTATGGGTGTCTCAATTAAAGCCTAGATACTTTAGAAACTCCTCTGTTTTCAAGGCTAAAACCCCACCAACTAGTTCTTGGATCTGGAAATGCATAAGTAGGGGTATACAACTTGTTGAACAAAACAACATATGGGAAATAGGTGATGGTAATAGTACGAATATTTGGGATGATAGATGGATACCCAAAATGGAAAATAACCTCAGTAGTTTTAGGATAGCTATTAACACTCACTTAACACTTGTGAAGGATCTGATTGATCCAATCACTAAGAAGTGGAGCTCAGCCTTAATTTTTTGAAATGTTTCCTGAACATATTGCCTGGAAAATAATCAATACTAGAATAGCTAGAGACAAACCAGATACTCTTAGATGGCTTCTTACAAAATCTGGTATTTTCACTGTGAAGTCCATGTATAATAAACTTACTGAAAGAACTGTGAACGACTACAACTTAGGTCAACCAGATTCCTTCTGGAACAATTTATGGAATTTAAATGTGTCTCAAAGAATAAAATTTTTTGCTTGTAAGTGTTTACATGATGCCATTTCTACAAATCTGAAACTGTCCAAATTTATGGAGGATATTCATCCTAACTGCTCTTTTGGGTGCAATGTTGCAGAATCCATAGAACATCTTTTGCTTTTTTGCCCTTTTGCAAAGTCAGGCTGGGTTACAAAGTCATCTCCTATAGAGCTTAACTTTGACAGTTCCATAACCTTTTCGGATATCTGTAAGGATTGGATAGGGAAAACAAATCCAACTATACCTATAGAGATAATTTTGACAAAAGACTGGTTCATATGGAAGGAAAGATGTAATAGAGTTTTTGAAAACAAACAACAAACTAGTGCTCAAGTAGGTTTAGAAATACAAATATTTTTAGAGTTCTGGTATAAGGATAATATCCCAATTAGGCAACTATCTATTTACAAGCATGAGAGTCATAAATGGTCTCCTCCTAGGAAAGCACAGCTGAAACTCGATATAAATGCTTCCTGGATTTCTGTGGATACACCTGTAGGTTTCTCTTTAATTCTTAGGAATGATGCAGGAGACTTTGAACAAGGCAGAGCAGGACCATTCACAGCTACTACCTCCGAAGAAGCGGAAGCCTTAGGACTATTGCAGGGAGCTAAATGGGAAGTAGAAAGAGGATTGTCCAACTTCACTGTGGAAGGTGATTGCAAGAACCTTTTTGATTATTTGAATGGGAAGGCGTCTCAAATAGCCTGGCACAAGCAGACTATAATGGATGAAGTGAAAAAAGAGTTCAATCTTTGTCATAATTTTTTAGGTTTTTATTTTGTACCAAGAACAACAAACAATGTAGCTGATGTAATGGCCAAGGAAGCCGAATCCTTTAGAAATATCCTCAATTGGAGGGATGAACATCCTTCTTGTATTAATTCTGCTTTAGAAGTAGATAAATCAAATGTTAGGTTGAAACTATTAGCCCAATATTCGATGGCTCTACTCATCTTGATGTAAGGGTTACTAACTCCCTAAGTTAGTCTTTTGAATGCACTTAATTTACAAAAAAAATAAAAAAAAAAGGTTATGTAGGGTCTTTAAGAAGTCACTTATGTTAGCTTTATTTCTTTATTATAAATTGTAACTAAAACAAATCCATTAGATTATGAACCCCAAATTGGGGGATATCAAAACTAATTAGGGGATAGAGGAAAAAGACAAAAACTAGATCCAAATATTAAATCAGGGTCACCCCTATCTAATTATTTTTTAAAATCCTAATTTACCCCTCACTAATCAGTTTAGTGGTTAATAATAATTAGGAAAATCTTAAGTATTTGGGGGATAGATTAGTGTGTATTTTTATTTGAATTTGTGTGAGTGAGGTGAGAGTGGAAGGAGGGAAAAATATTTTTGAGTGGAATTTTTTTTGTGAAAATGGAAGATGATTGTGAATAGAGAATTGCTGCTAAGAGGTTGAAATTTTGATTTTTTTTTCTTTGAATCCACCATTTTTGCAGCTGAAAAAGCTCGGTGCCGGCATGGTATTCAACCGAAAAAAACCATGCCGGCATTTGTTGGAAATTTTCATAAATGGTATTCAACAAAATTTTCTAGTTTTGATCTTCAAAACATTTTTTTGTTCTAATCAGTCAACTGCCGGCACAGTCAGTTAATTTTCGAGCATGCCGTCACTACTTCTGGCATAGTATGTTGCTTAAATTTCTATGTCGGCACATGATGAAAAGTTTCCAGAAAATTGATTTTTTTTTTGCACTTGACTACCGGCATTGATAGATTTATATCGAGCATGTCGGCATTTAGTTCCGGCATTGAATTCATCAATTCCGGCATGATCTTCATCACTTCCGGCGATTGTAAAAAAATATTTCCGGCATGGTATTCATCACTTCCGGCATGGTCTTCATCACTTCCGACATGATATTCATCACTTTCGGCGTGGTATTCATCATTTCCGGCATGGTCTTCATCACTTCCGGCATGGTCTTCATCACTTCCGGCATGGTCTTCATCATTTCTAAGATGATATTCATCACTTAGGCATGGTATTCATGACTTTTGGCGTGGTCTTCATCACTTAGAATGTGAAAAAATTAATCGTTTTCAAAGTGAGGATCCAAGCAGAAGGAGAAGAGAATTTGAAAGGGAGTGGGGAAAATTTAGAATTTGAAAGGGAATGGGGAACATTTGGGTTTCAAAGCTTTACCCTAAAAGAGATTAATAAGAAGTGGAGATGGAAATGGGGATATGATTTTGTTATTTGATTTTAAGTTTTTTGATTTTTGTTTTGAGGGAAGGGTACTTTAGTATTTTTGCCCCCAAAAACACCCCTTAGCAGACACTATTGGTTGGGGAAAGTAATTCATATCCCCCAATTGGGGGTTCTAGATTATCCGTATCCAATCCGCCCATCCGTGCATCAATTGGATGCAAATCCGTTGGATGTTAGATTGGATACGGATGCTAAATTTGAAATCCGTAGTGTATTGGATTGGATGCGGATGAGGTGAAAACCGGTCCATACCCGCAAATGCTCACCCCAAATCAGACCCATGCCCAGTTAAAAAGAATATTAGTCAACTAAAGTCAACGATTCCTTTTCAATTTTTCTTTTACTGGACTTTTCGTCATAGCCACTTATTGGGGAAATCGTCAATACTCGGTAGAACTTTTTGTCTTAACAGTGGAGAAGTAAATGCACTCGTAAATCTCCATTAACACATCTATCTCTCCCTCTACATGCCATACACTACTAGAAATCAAGAAACCCTTATGCAATGTCCGCCTCATCTCAAAATCTCTTAACAAATCCACGCTCATCGCATCCTAATCACAATCTCCGCTTCTACTCCAATTACAAACACCACAAACCCAACATCCAAACCTCAAAATTTAGAATTCCAATTCTCAATCTTTCAATCTCACAAAAACAACGTTTTAGCAAAAACCCACTACCACATTTCAAATTTCAAGGACCCCCAAGTTCTTTGGCCTCAAATTGGCCAATCAGAGCTTATAATGATTCAGAAGTGTTTTCCCCAAAACAGGAAAGTTTCAATTTTGATGTTATTCTTTCAATTGCTGAAGTATTATGTTTAATTCCATCAGCAATTCTTTCAATTGGATTTGCTATAAACTGGGGGTATTCCAAGAAATCATTACAAGAGTTAATAGTGAATAATAGTAAGGTTTTTGTATGGCAATTTGGTTTGTTAATTGGTGCTGTTTTTATTGGTACTTTGATTCGTAGAAGACAATGGAATAGAATTGTTACTGATTCTGTTAAATCCAGAATTGGTCCAAGTTTTAATCTCCTTGAAAGAATTGAGAAATTAGAAGAGGATCTAAAGAGCTCTGCTACTATTATCAGGGTTTTATCAAGACAACTTGAGAAGTTGGGGATCAGGTTTAGGGTTACTAGAAAAGCTCTTAAGGAGCCCATTTCTGAGGTAATTGCTCACTTTGACCTAGTCAACGTTAAAGTCGACTTGCTCTTCCGCCATGTTGCTTGTCTACGTAGGATGTCTCACTCAAGTCTAACAGCTAAATGTTTATGAATTTTTGTAGGCGGCAGCTCTTGCGCAGAAGAATTCAGAGGCTACAAGAGAGCTGGCAGCACATGAAGATCATCTTGAGAAGGAACTTGGTGAAATTCAGAAGGTCTTGTTGGCAATGCAGGTTAGTCTACATTAACCATTGATTATGCAATTCCTGAAATGGATACTGAAAATATGGGATAGAACTGCAATCATTGGTTTGGCTAATTTTTTGCAAATTAAAGGTTGACATTGCATCCAACAGTTATCCTGCTAGCGTCCAACGAGTGTTCTTTTTTTTTTTCATTTGGGTTATACCTGCGGAACAAACATCAGTTGGTTCTACATCAACGCTATAGTCTGGTCTTTGTTTTATCCCGAACTCAGAAAGTTAATTCAAATGAACATACATAATTGATTGAGCTTGTCATATTTCAAGATAAATTCGCAGATATTAGTTTGCACGAGTGAGCAAAATATGGAAACTATGAATTTTTATTCACTCTTGTTAAAGCATAAACACTGGGCACGGACAATCCAGCTCACAACACTAACTATACACTCATTAGACTTATAAAATTGTTTCTCACACTATGTACATGAGTTATCTCACTCTTAGCTTCTCTATTTGATCATTCAAATGGAACTACCTGATGGCTAGAGGATTCTTGGAAACAAAGTAAACTCTAGATAATTCTAGCTTTAGAAGTCAATACATATCTCTAGATTATATAAATGCAGCTAGATAAACATCACTAGAGTCCAACTTCATGCACCCTGTTTTAACCAGGGTCACACTCGATACCATTTCACTAGTTCACATTTATAATGGATTTCCTGTTTCCTTTAAAGAAATTCACTAGTTAGACATTAAAAATAGATTATTAATCATTATCAAAAGAATCACTACACAAGAAACTAGTTAGACTGGATAGTTTATTTGTGGAAATACTAGATTTTCAGACTTCTCTAAGAAGTGGATGGTGGACTTGTAACAGTTACTGCATCGAGGCTATTCAAATTGTACATGCGAGCCCTAGAAGTTCTTGGTTGAGTTTTGTAAATGCGCATTTGATAATATTAAATGGTTCTTTTTAGCAGGAATTAAGAGGACTTGTATCTTTACATTTAGTGGATTTAATGTGTCAGGTATTGGTTGTTGATAAATTTAATGGCCATATTGCATACACATGTAGTTTGTTATTGAACAAGAGATTGACATACATGATAGCTGAACTCTAGAACTATGGATTACCTGATTCTCTGTTCAAGCTTCAGAACTGCCCACTAACTATCAGATCTTTCATTTTTTTTTTTTGGCATCAAAATATCTGTAAAATGTATAAAATTCACCTATCCAAATCTATATGTTTGCCTAACCACTTAAAAATGCTTCTTTAATAGGAACAGCAACAAAAACAATTAGAGCTGATTCTTGCTATAATGAACGCTGGGAAGCCAAGGGAAATGAAGCGTGAGTTTCTATCAGAAGAAGATACAAGAGTGAAAGTAAATTCAGACAAAAGGGAGTCAAAACAGATGAAAACCCAAATGAAAATTGATAACCACGACATAGAAAGAGTTTAGCTAGGGCTTTCTGAATTGCAGAATTTGAGATGGACTGTGAGTCTGTGACATGGTCGAGGACGTCCTGTTCATTTGCACGTAACGATTTTTGAGGTCTTAATCTGTTTGATGTTGAAGTTACCTAAAATCTGCATTTAATCTGAACAAAAAATTTGTGCCGTGGCTGTTTCTTACCGGATAGGAGTTACTTGTGGATATATATTCATTGGCGAAAGGTCACACAATGGATACAACAGTGGCTGCTCTAGGCAAGATGGATATTTTGGTTTTGTTGTCAGTTTTTGCCCTAAATTTTGTTAGGTGTCTTATCATTCATGTATTTTCAGTTTGTACTTCTCTTAGTTCCTTGATCCATTTTTTTTCTTTCCTTGAACCATACTTTCTTAAAGAAATTTCAGAAGGATGGGTATGTAACTATGTAGCATGCAATAAAGCAAAGGTATAAAACTGATGTTTCGATTATCCTCGACCGTGGAGGTCTTGAAGTTGAATTTGGCAGTTTTTCTTTGCTTTTCAAGTGTGTTGCATAATTTCTACCTCCACCACGAATGTATATATATATATATTTATAGGGGGTTTCCCTTATATTTAAGAGGGATGTGTGGATTTTAGTTTGTACTTGTGGATTATGCTTCTTAACAGACCACTTGTTTGAAAGCAGAGAGGAGGAAGATCAGCATTCAGCAACAGCAAACATTCACACCATAACCAAGATGATACATTCACATGTAAAAACGTTTAAATTGTTTGTTCATCACAATGGCCAAAAAGGCAACATTGGCGCCTTGGACTATGAGCTATCGGCACTTCAATTGAATCTTCAAATACATTTCAGTTCAATCTCAATCCCGCCTCTAAGGGAAAGAAAAAGATTTGTGTTGGTTATACTATACCGCGGGGAAGAAAAGAGAGACAAAAACAAATGAAAACCCGATTCGAAATTGATTTCTAAATGGGTAGTGTCACATATTCAGCAACATGTTCTACTCGTTTCATTTTCTTCAATGGAAATTTGTGATACGGACTTGACCTTCACGATGTTGTAAGCTGATTTGAGATCTTCATTAATTTCTTCACTGTTGCGAATCGAAAAATTTATGGTTTTGCCGATTAAAAAAATGGTCTTAGTTTTATATCTGATATTCTAATGCTTGATGTTTGTCTTGGAGAATTGGACAGCTCAAATGGTCATTCCTCGGTTCTCTCTTTCAAGCTCTTTTTAAGGTCAGTAGACATAAAGACTAAAAAGGTTACAGTTCAGGAAATGATGGCCCTGTCAGGTTCTACTACTGGTTGGAACTTCAATTTTTGTAGGAATCTGAGAGTCGCAGCTTCTTAATCTGATTCCAGACTCTTGAGGGGATGATCAAAGGTTATGTCAGCATGGTAACAACTCTAACTCTGTTGCAGATTGCTGAATCTGTAGAAGTCTAGAAGATGATGATTTTATAGTTCAGAGTATAATGTCCTAACCGCTAGACCATGGGACCATTGTTATTCAAAAAATAAATACCTCGACAGATTTTCCAATTTCCAGGAAAAAGCTATGGAAGCCTGGTGTTGCTTTTAAGAGCAAATCCTACGGGTAGTGTCACTCTTTCAAATGAATGAGTGCACTACCAATTAGACCAAATTAGAGGTTTTTATGGGTAGTGTTTAGTCCCCTTTTCATCCAAACACGTTCATGCACTCGTTCATTTGAACGAGTGGTTGGGAGTGTAACACTAGACGGGGGACTATCCCCGTCTGTAAAAAGAATGTAATAAACGGGAGATTGTCTCCCGTTTATAAGAAAATTAGGTTTGGACGGGTAACTGTCTCCTGTTTGGTTTTCTATTTTGAGGTGGACGGGGGACTGTCCCCCGTTAAACAGTTCTTTTAAAAGTGGAAATAATCGCTTTTTGTTTTCACCCTGGGCTCCACTTTTGACGGATGAGTGGAAAATGCAGACGAACTATAAACGTGGTCCCACTACAGGTATCAACCATTAGATGTTCAAATCCAACGCTGCACACAAAGGGAAGGAAATAAAAACTGCTACCTTGAAATCTCCGTATCTCACTCTTCTCTTCTCATGCCTCCACGAACTGCGTTATTTTAAATTATTAAGTAAATACACATGGAAGTCCTACACTTACCACCATTACGTGTCAGGAGATGAAATAGAAATCAGTACCAGACGGGAGAGAGT
This sequence comes from Papaver armeniacum, assembly GCA_023531295.1. Lineage (NCBI taxonomy): Eukaryota > Viridiplantae > Streptophyta > Magnoliopsida > Ranunculales > Papaveraceae > Papaver > Papaver armeniacum. The sequence continues at coordinate 49,980 of JAJJWW010018921.1, forward strand.
TTCTGCCCGGATTTTTTTCCTTTGTTTTTTTATGCACGGGGAACAGTCCCCCGTCTTGTTCAATTTTTTTTCCTTCTAACGGGAGACAAACTCCCGTGTAGTGTTTCTTTTCCTTTTGTCCATAGTGGGTTCACTCGTTCGTATGAGAGAGTGGTTTTTCATATGGGCGAGTTAGTCTCCATTTGGGACAACCCATAGGATAAGAAACTATGGAACAATTTAGGATTAATTGCGTGAATTTTATTGCCACTTTGTTGCTACAAAAAAGTGAAAAAACAAACATACAAGTGGATCACCTCTTAAGTAATTCACATACCAGCTCTGAAATCGGATATTGAAACATCTAAAAAAAAGGCACTCCACTTCTCATCAATATAACTTACAAGGGGCATTCTCTGTAGTAGCAGAAGTTCTAATGTATCACTATAATTAGGTAAATGCAATAAAACCTTGTGAATCTCTTTTTATGAATACCATGGGCAAAGTGATTTTCCTACTGTACTACAATCACATATCAATGGCGGTCTTAGGTCAGAACTCAGACTTTTAGCTGCTGGATCAGCAAACTTATCCTGAGAACCTCATCTTATGACTTCTGCTAAAATAGTAAAAAAAAAAAAATGAGAGAGAGAGAGAGAGAGAGAGAGAGAAGGCAAAAACATCTAAAAAATGTAGTCATTTTCTGATTCATTAACCCCTTCAAAAACAATTCATTTACGATAACCATAAAGGCATAAACTAAATAATATAACACAAGGGGAACAAAATAAGGGTGCTGTTGCTATTTCAATTGAGACAAGTGTAAATGAGGAATGTGTATATCTTTGGGAAAAGAGCACAATCTAGTAGTTGATTCCAAGGCGACATATAGGGTTTCTCTTGATAAGCGCAAGATCCACCTGTTCCCTCTCAAAACAAAAAGAAGAAAATGATAAGAATCCCAATTTTTTTTGTTTAATCTGATACCACTTGTCATAATTCGGAAGAAGCAAGAGTCGAAGTTCTGTACCTTGGGTCCAAAGAGATCACGAATGTTATCAATTCCATACAAAATCATGGTCGGTCTGTCCAGAAATAAAAACCAAAAACAACGTCAAACTTGATGCTGAAGGAGAACGGTTATCGAGAACAAAAAAACTAAAATTAGGATACTTATTTGTTTACTATTTTTCATCTCAAATAGAAAACATGGTACTCTTTTCTTTGGTACATTCTCCGGGCACATATTTTCCAATGTTTACTTCTGTTGAAAAAAAAAGGTGGCGGTAGGACTTATTTACCTCTCGAGGGAAAGGCCCCATGCAATACATGTAACATCCTCAGGGAGTCCCATAGGACGCAACATCTCGGGCCTGAACATACCAGAATTTCCAACCTCTACCCATTTCTTGAAGCCTTCGTGATAGCTGATTATATAAAACCATAAAAAATAAGCATATCATACATGAACACCATTTTCCAATCCATAAATATAACCTACTTTCGGGCATGAAGTAGAGAAGAACGAAAAAGAAACATGTCAACGGAAAACAGAAAAAATGATGAGAAGGATAGGTTGAAACCTATAAATTTCCATACTGGGTTCAGTATAAGGATTGTAAGTGGGTTTGAAACGAAGATTTTTCATACCTGAAAAAGATAAATTATGTCAGTTACCTACAAATATTGGCAATTAAAGACCAAGAAAAGAAAGGGAAAAAACACACAAGAGGTTCAAGTGGATAGAACCACGCATTACCCAGCCTCTCAAAGAAGTCGCGCAAGACTCCCATCAAATCACCAAGAGTGAGCCCTCGATCACATACCACACCTAGACCAGAGAAAAGAATTGAAGTGGGTCTTTGAGCATAACAACATCTTGATTACGGGGTATGGAATAAAACTTTTCTTTGCTTTGACACTTTGCATAATGGTTCCATCACGTCATATACAAAATGCAAATGTAATACACAGGAAACACCGAAATAGATATATACCTTCAATCTGATGGAACTCTGCAAGATGGGTTCGATCAACAGCTTCATTTCGGAAGACACGATCAATAGAAAAATACCGCTTTGGGGTAAAAGGTCCCTGCTTTCATCAAAACCAAATTAATAAATGAGGGGCGATGATGTGGTAAAGCCTAAGTTACGACAAAACAGTTTCCAGGAGTACAAAACCAACCAAAACTTGTCTCAATGAGTACCTAGAAACAAAAATCTGCGGAAAAGTTCAAATTGGAAATTATAGACAGCTAAGATCTATATATCAAATGCGCTTCAATATTTCAAAAGATTACCTGTGCAAGCTGGTACAGCATTCTTGCAGAAACAGCAGTTGTGTGTGTGCGGAGTACATTTTTATTTGCTTCCTCTCGCTTCCAATCATATCCATATCTACAGGGAGAAAAGACTCCTATGAGCAAACTACAAATCTAAAACTGGAACCAGAATACGAATATACATACCCTTTGGATCCATAACCCCCAGATTCATGAATACTTTTCACCTTCTCAACATAATCTTCCGGGAGACTCTGTGTAGCAGATGGCTCTGCAAAATCAAACAGAATTGATTAAATGATTAGCAAGCTTCCAATGGTGGAGAGTGTATAATGTCTTTAGTATTTCGAGAATCGATAATATGGGATTATATGAACGCAATGTGATAGTAAATTTGTATATATAGAACAATAAAAAGAGTGAAAAAGAAGAAATTTCAGGAAGTTCATATAATGGAACCCCCACTTTCTTTTTCTTTGTGCATTATTTAAAGTTCGTTTGACTAACCGTTAAGAAAGAAGGTATCATGTGAATCACGAGCAGGATGCTGCTGCGGTTGGAAAAGTGAGTCGAAATTCCAAAAGCTGTGACATTCAATAGAAAAGCACATTAAGAATGCAATCACCCCGAAAATATGAAGGCATGGTGAATGGGAAATGAAAGAAATTAGTTACCTGCTCTCAACATAATTGTTTGTAGGCATCTCCTCAAACCTGCAGAAAATAGCCAATGTCAAAATCCAACAGCAAATGCAAACTTCACTAGGAGATAATGTGTACATTGATTTTAAAATAATCATGCTTACCCCATTTCAATGAAGATATTTCGGAATTGCTCCCGCACCTGAAACACAGAGATAGCTCAAATGCATAATATATCTGAAAAGCTCATGATAAATATTGAGACTACGATTCATATGCATATAGCTATTCAAGTAAGTAGTCAAGCAAGGAGCACCGTAAAGCAGAATATGATAAAGAAGCATAAGCAATAGTTTTGGCAGACAGTAAAGTCTACTACACCTCCACCCATCACGGCACAGGAATGCCTACTCCACACTTTTAGGTTCAACAAACATGAACTCTAGCAGACACTAGATGGAAAGCTGAACTCTCACCTTCAGTAAAGGGTGAAGGTGTCCACCGTCTAGAGTCACTTTGGCATTGACGTTATACTCCTTAAACTCCAGATTCTCCCAGTCTCCTCTTTAAACCACAAGCAATTAAATAAAAACAGTCAGTGTGACACAACAGTATAAAATTAAGGTGCTTATTTTGTTTTCTTTCTTCTCGGTGATATATGTGAAGTTAAAGCTATGCTATGCAAGCCTAAGCCATCCTTTGGGTTTTGCATTGCTTGGACACTCATGTTGGAGCATTTTATTTCCCCTGACTAGTATTACAGTTCTGGGAGAGAAAAAAAGGTACTTGCAAAGTATGTTCACTCAGATCTTAAAATTTGTTGAAGTAATAATATTCACAGCAATATAATCAGCATCAATAACAAAATCCTAACACAGTTCTAGCTAATCAACCAAAATTTTGTGAGAAACAAGAAAGAATACCTCTGAAGATATTCGCGAGTTAAATCTGTCACAAGTTTTTTTCGTTCAAGAGCAAACTGAGGTCCTTTGCTAGCGGTGTACCCAGTCCATATCCTTAGGGCAAAGATGAAACAAAAAGATTAGTACAAGGAGCATACAACATATGCAATATGCACAGGCCTGTTTCCTTAACAAGATCAACCAAGATTCAAGACCAGCACTTGGCTACATAATCCACCAGAATGTTCAGGTAAAACCAATAGATGAAAGAACTAATAAGAAGAAAAAAAGTTAACAGAGATGAGGTGATAATTACTTTAATGTAATCAGCTTCCTCTTTTTCAGATTTGTAATATCAGCTTTATTAACATCCTGTACGATAATTGTGTAATTAGAAAAGAACTGTTATGAACAAAGTTAAATAAAATACAAACTTGTAATACAAGTATGTGTACGATTTGCTGCTTAGAAAAGATCTAGTGTCCAAATGAAACTGAAGGAAGGAAATATACAAACAGTCTGATAATATTCAATGACCACAAAAACATACCTGGCCGTCTTTGATTTTTAGAAGCAATTCTCTGAGTTGATCACTCACATCTTCAGCCTATATCCAGAAAACGAACATGAGCAGTAGCCTTTCGTAACTATTTAATCAATCAAGTAAAGCATAGCAAGTGAAACACATTCGTTCATATATAGAGCACTCATGAGAAACCAAACTACTTCAATATGCGCATAAAGCCCTAATTCTTTACACAGAAATGAGGATTTTGATTCAGAAGTATCAACTACACAGTACGTTATACAACTAGACTAATAACATGTGAATGGCATGGAAAATGACCTAAAGTGGAAAACACTTCTCTTCAACAAATTGTAAAGCAATTTGTGGTTTGTAGAACTAAAATCAGTTTGTTAGATGATATAGTACCTAACACTCCATAAGATATCAGACCCAGAAAGTGAGAGTTGAAAAAATGTTGTTCATACACTGTGCACTATTTAGTATATGAGTAGCGTTTAATTTCTTTACCTATATAACTAAGTATCTTCTCTAATCTTAGTGAACTATAATAACTGCAGGTTTTAAAACACCTAACAATGTAAGATGTTCATAGGACTGATAAAAAATACCATTCAAATAGATAATAAAAGGATTCATATATATACTATATATTAATACTACAAATACCACCATATTTTTTGCTACATCAACAGAAAACTAAAATCAAGCAAGCACCAGTTTGGAGATCTCAATTCCACAGATTCTTCCATAATCCGAAAAGATGTTAAGACGTTAACTCTCAGTTAGTCCTCCAAATACCACAACAAAGGCCAAAACAACAACAACTATATCCTAAAAATACATCAACAATAGACTCAGTTTATTATGTCAACAGGTCAACTTCACCAGCAAAATGTTACTAACAACCAATTCTTTCAGTATTGCCTTATTAACAAATATATGAATCCCGTGAGTTCAACACTGAGATTACCTTTCTTAACACCTTCTCCTTCCAGATTTCGAGCCATTTGTTTTTTATGGCAGCCGAACTACCGATTTTGAACAACTCAGGACCACATTTTTTCTACATTTACAAAGCCCAATATCAGTTACACAACTAAACAGCACATCTAGTGTGAATTCACAAATACTAACCCAATTAATCAATTTTCTCCAGAAATACAGAAAAGACGTGGTGGTGAAAAAAATCAAACCTTAAGTTCTAGAAGGGAAATTCCTTCTGGACCTGGTGGTACAGCTAAGAAGATTTGAAATTCAGGTGAACCTAATTCACAATATGATTTAGCTTCTTCAGTGAGAACCCAATTCTCCTTCTTAATTTCCTGTTTGGTAACAATCAAATCCAACAAAACAAAAACCATTATTACTGAAAACAGCTGAACATTACATAAAAAAGTTAGGGTGTGTAAGAATTGAAGAAGCGAGTACCTCAGCAAAAACAAGTCCGGAACCATGAAGACTCTTGATGGTGTTAACGATCTCCGTATGATCTAATCCAACAGATGTTGAGAACTCTCCAGAATCTTCGATTTTTCCATTGGAGTTCAAATATTCGAGAATGGCTTTTTCCGCCATTGTAATCTAGGGTTTTCTTTCTCTCTGCTCTAAAGAAGAAGGAAGGGTTTTTCGCCTTTTTTTTTTGGTTATCTATTGAGTTTCCTTTGGAACGGTTGTCGAAACGGTCCGACTTAATCCTGCGATTTTAACCTGACTAATGATGGGCCATGTCCCATAGTTCTTCTGGGCTTCAGAAAGAATCGATGATGGTGCGAGTAGATAACCAAAGACAAAAAAAAAAACGACCAAATTTGAGTTTAGTCCGCTGTGTGACGCTATGGTAGAAAGACTAAATTTGGTGGAGCGTTAACTATACGTCAGCCTGGTGTGGGGCGTTAACTATACGTTCGCCTGGTTTGAGGCGGAGATATAAAGCATAAAGAAAAAATAAATGGGGCGGAGGTATAATGCCCGCCCCACTAAAGAGAAAACAAACCAAAGAATGGGACGGTGGTATAAACACTCGCCCCACTAAATTTAGAAATTAAAAAAAAAAAAAAAAAAAAAAAAAAAAAAAGGGCCGTTAAGTATACGTTCGCCCGATGTGGGGCGTTAACTATACGTTCGCTCGACTATATTTGGTTTTGGTCTTGGTCCCAGACCAAATATAGTCTGCGATTTGGTCTTTGGTCCGGATTTTAATCGATAGTCTGACCGCTGTGTCTCGATTTTTGACCAAATATTTGGTTATACTCGCCCACTGTGGTTGCTCTTACAGTGGTTTAGAACAACGGGAAATGAGGCTAAGGCCTAAAAAATATATTTTTCTTATTATTAGGCCAGTCCCTATGGGCATAGCAAACATTCTAGTTTGCCATTTTTGCACCCACTAGGAGCTGGCAAACTGGCCTGGCTAAGTGGCAAATTTTCCACTTAACCAGGCCAGGTTAAGTTTTTACCAAGCGGGCGAGTCAAGGATACACCGTTCGGTGTTTACTACATCGTTAGCGGCTTTTATAAGACCGGTCGGTCTAGACTACACTGCTACGTATAATCTGATCCAACGGCCATAAACCTTCCCCTACAAATATCAAATTCCTCTTCCATTTTAACTCACACCTTCTCTTCTCTACTCTTCACATTTGTTAATCTAAAACAAATTTCATCATTCAACTCTTTCACTCACTCGTATTGTATAATTTCTTTAATATGTCTCAATCTAATACTCAATCTAATAAAAATAAGAAGATTAGGGGTGCAAAATTTACCGTAGTCGAAGATGAAAGCATTTGCAGAAACTATGTGTTCTTTACACAAGATAGTGTCGATGGTGCCCATCAACAATCTTCCAAGTTGTGGGATAACATATTTGCTAAATTTCGTGAAGAAACTATGAACATCAACGATCGTGATGCAAATGGATTGTTCGGTCGCTTCGTTATAATCAACGCCCAAGTTGCCTTGTATGTTGCTGCTCTAATGCAAGTTGCACGTGCTCGAGCGAGCGGTCTTGTCGATGTTGATGTCGAACGAAAGTGTCGAACTGATTGGCACCATAACAAATGAAATAACACTACTCAATTCGTCCTCCATCTCTTCCAAACTCAACCCACATATTCGCTCCGAGATCTTCCCTTAACATGTTATACAGAGTTTTGTTCTCAATATGACTGGCCATTTGCGCATAGTTCCTTGCAGGTAATCCTCTTGCTGGTATAATCTCAGGCCTTAAGTCTTCATCTTGATGGTTAGTCCAATTCTTATTACAGCGAGTTTCCTGGATTACCATGTTATGCATAATGATGCAAGTCCGCATAGTCTTATGCATTTCACGAGCACTTGGACCACGATATGGCCCACAAATGATGGCGAACTTCCGCTTCAGAATTCCAAAAGCCCGTTCCATATCCTTTCTCAGTTCCATTTGTTTACTATTGAAATATGAGTATGAACGACCCATTTCACCGGCAGGTGGCTGATGGTAACATCGAACTAAAGTTGACCATTTTGGATAAATTCCATATGCAAGATAATAACCAAGAGTGTAGCGATTCCCGTTGATAGTGAAATTTACCTGAGGACAAATTACATACTTTAAATCTTCAAACAAATGCGATTTGTGTAAAACATTTATATCTTTCTGAGATCCCGGGAGACCAAAAAAAAACGTGTCATATCCAACAATCATAAGAATCAGCAGCCTCAAGGATAACCATTGGTTTTGCATAGTGACCCTTATGCTGACCGGCCCAATAGGTATGGCATCCGGTCCATACCCAATCAAGACTACCCAACATTTCGGGAAATCCCCTTTCCTGATTTTGCTTTAATATTTTTACATCCGCGTCAGTTGGTTTTCGTAAATAGGTTGGACCAAAATGATTAATCATTGCTTTGAAAAACTACGAAAGATACTTGTATGCGGTTGTTTTGCCAATGCGAAGGTACTCATCATTAGAATCTGGAGGTCTGCCATATCCTAGGATCCCTAAGGACGGAGTAACCTTTTGTTTAGGGCTATGACCTCTAATATTCAGTGCATCATACTGATAATTAAATTGAGGTTCTACCTGACAAAGCTCACCAATAATCTTTAGCACCAAATGTCTGGGCATGCAGAATCGTCCTTGGAAATTTTCTTCAGAGAACACACAGTCGGGAAGAAAATAATCGTGCATCAGCTTCTCGTGCCATTCACCCCGACCCCGGTACGTATATCTTCTAAGCAAATAAAAAACTAAATATGGTTAAAAAAGATAGAAATCAATCACGACGTAGTTGCAAAACTTGCATATGTAATAAATACCGTGACGATATCTTTCGTGTGCATTAGATAACTGATTAATGAGTAGTTTTTTAACGAAGGTTTAAACCAATTTTTAAAAAACCTAGACCGGATACCGAAGCAACAACATCACTGGATTAGGACGATGGGTCAATTTTTTTTCAGAAAATTATGATACATTAAAAAGCAACTAAGATGTAATTACACGAAGGAATCTTTTCCCTTTTTTTTTCTTTTTTTTCTTTTATGAATCACATATATTTTTATTAAAGAAAAAAAGATTGTTTAGAAATTACAAGACCTTAAAAGAAAAAAATTGAAGCCAACTTCGTAGGCTTCAAAACAAAGAAATAAGAAAAAACATGACTCTAACAAAATCTATAGTATTCAACATTCGCATTTCAATTCTTGCTAAAAAACTAGGCCTCCCATAGTGTAGTTGCCTTTGACCTGCTGCCATTTGAGCCCCCTTTTTTGCAGTTGTGTCTGCAGAAAAACTAACCTCTCTGAAACAGTGACAAAATTTTATTTTGTTAAGCTTATTCCTTTGCTTCGCCACCTTATTCTGACAAACCAGGGCATCTTATTCTTTGTAAACTTAGAAATAAATGTTTTAGAATCTGAGTTAATGATTATATTTTGTAATTCCAAAACAACTGCATACACCTCAGGTATATAGTTGGATGCAATACCAATTCCACCAGAAAGAGTTCCCATTACTTGAAAGAGGTGATCTCTCACAACAACTCCAAAGCCAGCAGCACCTGGGTTCCCAAAGGAAGCTCCATCACAACAAAAGAGAACAAAACCATCCATTGGTGGTATCCAATAGCAAGTTTTGATGCATTGAAATTTAATCCTTCCGGGGCCAAGGTTGAAGAAAAGAATTATCTGATTATCATAATCATGATTCCATTTATTCCCTTTTATTCTCAGTCCTCCTTCACACACTGTTTTCTTGATCTTGCATTTAAAATTCTGAATATTGGGATTTACTTGCTCAAATAGCTTTTTATTTTTTTGGAACCAGAGCTCCTTGATAATTGAGCTAGCTGCAATGATCCAACACTCTTTAACCAGGGGGCTCTTATTGATTGCACAACTCCACATTTCCTCAAAGGTTTTTGGGTTGTTGAAGTTAAAAACAAAGCATATCCAACTCTAGATTTCAATGTTAAATTTGCATTCCCATAAGAGATGATTCATACTGTCTTGATTTTCTTCACAAATGCAGCATCTTGAAACCATATCATAACCATTCTTAATCATTTTCACATCATCAACAAAAACACCTTGAACTATTTTCCACAAGTTACTTGTTATGTTTGGGTGAAGATATGAATTCCATATAAATTTATGGCCATGCAACTGAGGATCTTTATTTCTTAAGATGTTAATAGCTGAAGAAGTTGAAAATGTACCTTTTATATCAGCCCTCCCTATTAAATAGTCTTGACCAACTCCAAGTTTTGGTAGTGTGTAAGATGAGAGCATTTGATAGATTTCATCTAGAATACTCCATTCTCCATTAATGCTACCTTCATATTTGTATGAGCTTTTACATAGTCAGTATACCAAATATCCTCAATAAGAGGAGAATCATTGATCCAAGAATCAAACCATACTGATACTTTATTACCATCTCTTAAACACCACATGATATTTTCCTTTAGATGATCCCAAGCCCATTTTAAGCCTTGCCAAATGGATGATAATTGCCAGTTGCTCTTCCATTGCCCTTGCTTATCTTGAAATTTTCCTTTTATGAATAAGGCCCACTCTTCACCAGAATTGATAATTCTCCATAACATCTTCATAAGTAGTGCTCTGTTAAGTACTTCTAAACTTTGAATGCCCAAACCACCTTCACTGAAAGGTGAACACACCTTCTTCCAAGATAGAATTGTGTATTTTCTAGTTTCTCCATCACCAGACCACAAAAAATTTCTAATAATTTTTTCACAAGTTTTAATTACATAAGAAGGCCACTTGTAAATTGACATATTGTAAATTGGCACATTGCAAAGCACTGATTTGATTAATACCAACCTATCATGAAAAGATAATAATTTACCTTTCCAAGCAACCATCTTTCTTTGCAGTAATTCTACCTTGGCCATACAGTGGAAATTTTCACTCTCCCTGCATGTAAAATAACACCCAAGTACTTGCCAGGTAGTGTACTTATCTCCATTTGGATCAGATTTTGAATGTACAATTTTCTTTCTTCAGTAGTCCCATCAATGAAAAGCTTGATTTTACTTTTATTTATCATTTGCCCTGAACTGAAGCTTCATTAAATTCTCAATGCTCTTCTTTGCACCATTGCAAAATATAAAGACATCATCAGCAAAGAACATATGAGTGGGATGTATTCCATTTCTAATCACCATTGGAGCTATCTTGCCTTCAACCACCATTTTTGAGATATTTCTACTTAAGACATCCTCCATGAGTACAAACAAAGTTGGAGATAATGGATCTTCCTGTCTTAACCCCCTTCCAACAGAAAAGAAACCATTTGGCCCTCCATTATTCATTATAGATATCTTAGCAAATTCAAATAGAATACATAGCCACTTACACCAAGATTCTGAAAACCCATATTTTGTTAAAACTTGACATAAGAAATTCCAGCTGACAGAATCATATGCCTGAGATATATCAAGTTTAAGTCCAATGTTACCTCCTCTTCTTTTTTTCTTCATTTCATTTACCATCTCAGAAGCAAGAGCAATTTGATCTTGGATACTTCTCCCCTTAATATAAGCTGCTTGTTGAGGGGAGATAAGCTTATGCATTAAATTAGACATTCTTGAATTGAAGATTTTGAAACTTACATTGCTGAGACCAATTGGTCTAAATTAATTAGGAGATCTAGCACCTTCAACTTTTGGAAGTAGGACAAGGAAATTTGAATTCAAGCCTTTTGGGATGAATCTTCTTCTCCATCAAAACTGAACTGCATTAACTACATTACCCTGTATTATTTGCCAACAAGCTTTATAAAAGCTGCCAGTGAATCCATTTGGTCCTGGAGAGCTGTCTGGATCCATTTCAAAGATAGTTTGCTTGATTTCCTCAGCTGATGGAATTGCATCTAACATTTCTTGGTCTTCTTCAGTTATTACTTTTGGAATCACATCAAGTAATGAGCTTGTTACATCAACCTCTCTAAATTTAAATTTTGCTCAAAGTGATTTATGAGTACTTCAGCAATTTTTCCTTGATCAGTAATAATCTCATTGTTGTTATCTTTTAATTCTCCAATAAAGTTTCTGGCTTGCCTGACACTAAGATTAGCATGGAAGAAACCTGTATTAGCAGATCCCTTCTTTGCCCATTTGATTCTAGATTTCATCTTCATCAATGTATTCAAATGTACTTCCTTAGAGTTTAAATCATTTTCTGCCTCCACAAGACTGTTTAATAATGCATTATTAAAAGGATCTTGATCAGATGGAGTCATAGCTTCTTGAACTCTCTTTTCTGCTTATTTAATCTTCACATTTACATTACCAAAAACATTCTAACTCCAGTCAACCAAAATTTTCTTGAGCTTTTTTAGTTTACTTTGAAATACATATGCAGGATCACCCACTACTTCTTCAGACCAATAATTCTTCACTACTTCCATAAAGCCAGGATGTTTAATCCAAATTTTCTGAAACTTTTATGGTATATTTTTTGGTTCGGGAATGCTTACATTACCACCCAAAAGAGGAGAGTGATCTGAAGAAATCCTAAGACCAACTTTATATCCCCATCCTTCATATTTTTGAAGCCATAAATTATTAAAAACTGCTCTGTCTAAATTACTTAGAATCCTACTTGTGCCATGCTGACAGTTATACCAAGAATGTTGAAGACCAATTTTAGGAGATTGTTGTAATTCACATTTATCCAGACATGAAGTAAACTCAAGCATTGTTCTTGTGTTAGCAGGCCTACCTCCAACTTTTTCTTCAGCAGATATAATAACATTAAAATCACCAATTGCAAGCCATGGTTGTTTTAATTCACTAATCATTTCCATCTCAGACCATAGATACCTTCTTTGAACTACTCCAACATGAGCATGAATACAAGAAATAAGAGCTCCCATATATTTACTATAATCATTTGACTTGACATTGAAACCACAGAAGGAGTAGGCAAATGTTTATTCCAGTATAACCATATATTCCCTTTCTTGTTAGCCATTGAGTTATGAATTACCATAGATTCCATACCAGGAAGATTTAGTTTGTTACAAAAACTTGAACTACAAACAATTTTTGGTTCAGCTATTAAAACTAATGCTGGATTAAATTGATTTATCATAGTCAGCCGAGCAAAAATAATTTCACTTTCTCACTCCACTAAATATAAATGAAGTACGTGATAAGAAAGAGTTCGTTCCCACAGAGAGGCTTTTGTTGTTATAAATTCTCAGTTTCTTAGTAACCAAGGGGGATTTTTGTTTTAGCAAAGCAATAAAAATAATTTGAATAATCAATAAGGAGAAGATATTGGTCATGGGATAGTATCATTCACAAACATGTATTTTCATCAATGACTATAATTGATAATTTAATCTCTCATTTACTAAAAGTCCTAGGATACCTTGATCGCAAGTATATCCCGCTAATTCCCTGATTTCATCACAACCACATTAAAAGATGCATATGTGAATTCTTCCTAGAAAGCAACCTAAAGTGTAAAAGCACAATTAAGTTTAACTCCCTCAAAGCACTAAGTTATATGGAATAAGACTAATCAAGGCAATCAAACGTGTAAAAGCACTAATTCGATTTAACCAAGGTTATGATTCATTTGTGACTAGTGGATATATCACTACAAGCACTACCCACAATTATGCTACTTAGAATCAGGGATAAACAACTTTTTCGTATTGAAATTCCTAATATAGCTTTAGAAATGAATGCAAATCGGATTGATTCCGGACTCAACCAAACAAACAATCAAATCATATGACAATATAAACCATGAATCATAAACAATAACTTATTGAAACAAAACTAATTCATAGATTCAAATAACATGTTGAGAAATCAACTTTATCCCATAACCAATAATAGTTGTTTAGCTACTCATAGCTTTTGAGTTCATCATAATCATAATCAATAATAAAATGAAGAAGATGAAAAACAAATGAAAGCAAACACTAGTCGCCGCTCTCCAAAACTCTAAGTAGAATATACGTCCCCTCCAAAAGAAGAAACTTTTGATTTTTGTAGCCTTTCCTCTTTCCAAAACTAGGTCTTCAAAGCCCAAAGTCCAAGTGGTCCACCAAGCCCATATATGAGAAAAAACCCAAGTGAAAATATGTCCCAAAAGTAGTTGCCGGAAAACTGGTATTATGGCCGGAAAATATATCTTAGGTGACCGGCAAAGTCCACCCGGTCACCGGTCAACGAGTCGGCTCGGTCAGGTCAGCCGAGTTAAGATGAGTCAGCCGAGTTAAGACCGATTCAGGGTGTATCAACTGAGTTAGGTGGGTCATGATCTGTTTGCCAGGCCAAAGCCATTTTGCGAAGGCCAGAGTTTGTGTTGCACCAGGATGGTGCATCACTGCTTCACTTCCAGCGAACACCACATTGCAGTTCAGCTAAAAACAACTTCATCTCAGCTTCATTACTGGCTCATGCCACTTCTAATCTGCAGATTCTTTGAGCACAGACTAGCTAGATCACTACAGTTCATACATTCTCTTCCACCAACACCAGTTCACTGCAACTCTGTAACAGAATCATCTTCTTAGCATTTTGCTCCTGTAATTGTCACAAATAAAACCACCTGCAACAACATTTATCGTTTATTGCCTCAGCAGCTCATACACATCAACATTTCTTATTCCCCTGCAGTTCAACTGCACCAATATCCTGCAGCTTCAACTCCAGTTGTTGCAAAAAGTTCAACATATCAATTTCATCTGCATTATCTCATCTCAGGATCTCTGTACTAGTACCTGCCAAGTCATAACCACCAGTTCCATAACCTGCAATTTCGGCTCCAATGCTTTTACTCGCAGTTCCCTTCAAAACAGACCAGCACCATCTCAGCTTTAACTGCAGCTGCAACTTCATGTACTCAGCTGCAACATTGCATAACCACTTGAGCCATTTGCATCTTCTTAACCTCGTATTCCATACCCAACAATTCAGCTTATTCACATTTCATAAGTCCACCTGCATTATAGAGTTCAATGCACAACCAAATTCCTCATTCAACATTCCTTTACACAAATCATCGGCAGACACAACCAATGGCATCAATAGCTCCAACTGGAACACACACAGCACCACCAGTTCCTTCAAGCCCACAATAACAATACCAGTGACCCATAATTCATCAAGCCTCCACAATAATGTCATATATCAACCCACTGAGAGAGTAGCAAACTGAAACCACCAACACCTTCAATACCCTTTATTTGACAACAACAACATATTGACCTTCTCGGCTTCAAATCTATAATGGACCATCACTCCATCTTCTAGTTCATATGTGACATCATTCTGAGAACCACCAGTTTACAAACCAACAGAACTGCAACTTCATAATTCACCAACATTCCATTGCAGTGCACAAATCCAATCAGTAATTCCACCATGTACATATTCTCTTCCATTAGCTCAGGTCTGCCTGTAGCTTCTGCAATTCATTCAGCTTCACCGCCTGCTTCAATATCAGCAGCAACAACTCTGCAATGCCCCGCTGCTCAGTTCCTTCCATCACCAATATCAACTCAAGCCAAAACCTCAAGCTTAGAACCCATTAGCTTCACCCGAGTTCATCCATAAGACCCATCCAAGCAGACTTGAATCTAGCTCCAGTTTATTCATAAGCTCAAACACCAACTCGAATCTCCTTAACCCCCTTCAAGAATTGCATATGTATCACTTGCAATCTCATTCCCTGCACTTCAACCATTAACCACAGCATCAACTCATTTCTTCTCTCTCAGAACCCTAACTCCAGTTTAGACACAACCAATTCCTCCCTGAAATCAAAATCAAACCAAAATCCCCTTTATAATTCTTCACAAGCTTCAATCGATTCACCAACAGATACCCATCTTTCTTCAGTTTCATCTCATCTTCTCGATCTCGAATCTCTTCATCTGATTTTAGCTAGAACAACAACCCTAGCTTCCTTTGGATCTGAATTAAACCCAAAACATCACAGATTTAGTACCACAATCTCTGATTATCAATAACATCAGATCTCATTTCTACAACTGGGAATTGCTCAAAATCTCCCCATTTTATTCTCGGATTGATTCAGCAACTGAGATGTTACTTCTTCTATTTTCTCTCTACGATCAGTTCTTTAACAGCAAACTCCTCTCGATTTCTCTCTGAGTAATGGTGTCGCCTCTTCATGTTTCAGGCGAGTAAGAGCAAGCAATGATGAGAGGAATTATTGCTCTCAGATTTTTAGGGTAGGTGTAGGAACCAAAACTGCTATTGACATCCCACTTTAGTGGTTAAGGGGTAACCAGCTCACACATGGCCTGTCGGTTCCAGAGAAACGACAACCTAATTTGTTGTTCGACTGTCAGTTATGGGAAACTGACAGTTCATTCTCCACCTCTTCCTAGCGCAACCTAGTCTGCTCCAAATATGACTCGCCTGTTAATCAACCTTTTAGGGCCTTTACGCTCCAAATGTACATTTTCTCCTTCTTTTGCTCCCAAGGACTCCATTGCACCTAATAACTCAAAACTAAACATAAGAGATACAATTCCCAAGGATAATAGCAAAGAAAGCATAAATACTAGATATAAAATTAGGTGTTTTACAACACCTATCAAATTCCCCCACACTTAGACTTTGCTAGTCCTCGAGCAAATCAAACAAAACTTATTCTAAAGTATACATACAACTCCGTCACGTGTGGGTTTACTAGAGATATACCCACACAACCTACTTTTCCAACTTACTAGTTTTCCGTAATGATAGCATCCAACGCGCTAAGAAGACATAGAGATTATGCACACTAGTCATAAGAATTTAGACACATAAATGAACACAATCACATCCTTAAAAGTTGAGAGAGAAATAACCATCCCTTATCGAAAGAAATTCGGGTTCGGAGTGATCGAAAGTCTCGACTCTGCCTCACAAGAAAGGGTTTTATGAAGTTGCTCTCAATAATAAACAGCTTTTTATGGGTCACACATGTGTCCAGGTAGGAATGAAGAGAGAATCCTGCAACATGTTGAATAGTAGGAAGGCAAAAGCCCTCCGAATTGTTTTGAAAACCCACATCTTTTATTCATTTTGAAAACCCATTTTTCTGACGATCTCTAAGAAAGGAAATCAACCACTTAACGAAGGTGGGAATATGCTTACTTAACTCGTTATCCGTTCGGCGTGCAGTTAGCACCACTCCCACAACATCCATAGAAACGTCTTCGATCTTCAATCGGTGTCTTCATCTTCGTCTTCGGTCTTCAACTCTTGATGATAAAATCTTGACAATGTGATTATTTCCTCTAATTCCTTGTTGCTTGAAACTTCATTATGAATATTTCTTCTTCCATTGGCTTTATTGAATGAATACAAAACCAAAAACGAACTAAATAAACCAAATATGACGCAATGAATATTTTTTTTTTTTGTGTTTTTTTTAGACAAGAGAAAATGAAATACAAATAAACAAATATGAATAAAGATAAAATAAAAATGCAAGTACAAAGGCCATGGTGTAAGTACTTTACCGCTCAATTCTTCACAACTTGTATGTCTTGATATTATAAACTTCTCGAATTCTCATCTTGATAATCTTCACTCTTGTACAATAGTCTTCAACTTATAAAAATTCTGCTCCTTGTCTTGTTGTTATACTTGAATTTGAAATCTGCTCATTTCTGTACCGTTGCTTGTAAACCTTGAACGTCTTCAACTTTCCTTCGAATTTGTGATGATCCTCTTGTTGATGATGATGGTGTTTCTATGGACCTGTTGGTGTAGAGAGAGATAAAGTGGATGGTGCTAACTGCGAACAAGATTACAAGTGGTATGTAAGTTAGCAATTCGATGACACCATCATGATTGATAAAATAGCACTCAAGAGATCAAAATAGTGCTTGTATTGGTGGGAGGTTGGGTAGCTCACCATTATACCCGGAGTTTACGTACGGTGACACACACTCTAAAAGCACAAATTTAGACATGTACAAAGAAGTGAAGGTCGGTGCCTCTCATGATGTAACATGGGTAGTCTCCATTATAGGGGACCACTACTCTAATACCGAATTCAGTCTGCACCTTATTTGCCCTTTGGCATGGTTAAATCCAACTTTAACTCTCATACAATTAAGAAACCCGATCATGTTCTCTGTCATCTCTAAGTTCAGTCACTCTTATGAGAATTTCGATGTAATCTTAGCGACATGTATACTATGTGACTCTAAACTAACCACAAGTTGGAGTTTTTTATTCACTAATTTACAAAAAAAATTGAAAAAGTTGAAACTTTTACAATGCAAATGCTTAACCACTCCCCCACACTTAAACTTTACATTATCCTCAATGTAAATTGAGTCATCCAAAGTAAGTCAAGGTGGGAAATTCTAACATGATATGTGACAAGAAATCAGAAAAAATAAAAACAAGACAAGAAAAACTAAAAACAAGATAAGAAATAAATACAAGACAAGAAATACTCATCCTTTGGGTTGCCTCCCATTTAGCGCTTGGTTTAAAGTCGTCAGCCCGACTATCTCCTTGCTTTCTATGACTCCTCCAGAGGGAGTACTTCCACAAAGTTAACTCCTTCCACCACTTCGGAAGTGAAATTCTCATAATATGGTTTCAACCGGTGCCCATTAACTTTAAGTTCTTTTCCTGTAGCTATGCTACGAATTTCCACTGCACCATGAGAAAACACATTAGTAACAATAAAAGGTCCAATCCAACGTGACCTTAATTTACCCGGAAATAAATGCAAGCGAGAATTAAACAAAAGCACTTTCCGCCCAATGCAAAATTGTTTCCTAGAAATCATGTTATCATTAAATGCTTTCGTCTTCTCCTTATAAATGCGTGAGCTTTCAAATGCATCATTGCGAAGCTCCTCTAGCTGTTGGAGTTGTAACTTCCTTTGCTTTCCAGCCCCATCCATCTCCATATTGCATTGTTTAATAGCCCAAAGCGCCTTATGCTCAATCTCAACGGGTGAATGACAAGGTTTACCATACACAAGCCTAAAGGGAGACATCCCGATAGGTGTCTTGTATGCGGTTCGATAAGCCCACAAAGCATCATTAAGTCGCATGCTCCAGTCTTTCCTTGTTGGGTTCACTTTCTTCTCTAGAATGGATTTCACCTCTCGGTTAGACACCTCGGCTTGTCCATTTGTTTGGGGATGATAAGGTGTTGCAATCTTATGCGACACATTGTACTTCTTCAACAAGCTTTGTAAGATTCTGTTTTTGAAGTGAGAACCCCCATCGCTAATTATGGCTCTTGGAATTCCAAACCTTGCAAAAATATTAGCTTGCACAAAATCTGAAACAACTTTAGAATCATTAGTTGGGGTGGCCTTAGCTTCCACCCATTTTGAGACATAATCAACCGCAAGTGAGATATAAAAATTTCCATGGGAGTTGACAAAAGGACCCATAAAATCAATACCCCATACATCAAAAACTTCAATAAATTGAGTAAAAGTTTGTGGCATTTGATTTCGGGCACCTAGATTGCATGTTCTTTGGCACCTATCACAAGTTGTACAAAATATATATGCATCCTTAAACAAGGTTGGCCAATAAAAACCACTTTCAAGTACCTTGTGAGCGGTTTTCTTACTCCCAAAATGTCCTCCGCAAGCATAAGAGTGACAAAAAGACAAGATAAAATTAAATTCAGATTCGGGAACGCACCTTCGTATTACTTGGTCACTGCAATGTTTCCATAAGTATGGATCGTCCCATATGTATTGGTTTCCTAACTTCTTAAGTTTGTCCCTCTCAGCACGAGACAAGTTCTTTGGGATTTGTTTAGACACTAAGTAATTCACAATGTCAGCATACCATGGTTCTCCAAAGGCAATTGAGAATAATTGCTCATCCGGGAAACTTTCACGCAATGGGATAGCTTCCTTGTCCAGAGCAAGACGGCTTAAGTGATCTGTAACAGTGTTCTAAATTCCTTTCTTGTCCTTGATTTCAATATCAAACTCTTGCAAGAGTAAAATCCATCGTATGAGCCTCGATTTCGCTTCTTTCTTCATTAGCAAGTACCTAAGTGTTGCATGATCAGAAAAGACAACAACTTTTGTACCAATTAGATATGAGCGAAACTTTTCCAAAGCAAAAACAATGGATAACAACTCTTTTTCAGTGGTTGTGCAGTTTTGTTGGGCCTCATTTAACGTTCTAGAAGCATAATAAATAGCATGAGGAATCTTCCCCACATGTTGCCCAAGCACCGCACCAACCTCATAGTCACTTGCATCACACATGAGATCAAAAGGCTTGCTCCAATCCGGTGGTTTAATGATAGGGGCTGAAATCAAAAGTTCTTTCAAACAATTGAATGCCGCCATACACTTTTCATCAAAGTTAAAAACCACATCTTTTTGCAATAAGTTACAAAGTGGTGATGCTATCTTGGAAAAATCCTTGATAAATCTACGATAAAAACCTGCATGACCAAGAAAAGAGCGTATATCCCTCACCGTAGTGGGAGGGGTTAAAGCACGAATAAGGTATATCTTAGATTTATGAACTTCCAAGCCTTTAGAAGATATTATATGGCCTAAAACTATGCCATGAGTTACCATAAAATGACACTTCTCCCAATTCAGCACAAGGTTTGTTTCAACACATCGTTCAAGGATTAGAGACAAGTTGTTCAAGCAAAGGTCAAATGAATCACCAAAGACACTAAAATCGTCCATGAAAATTCGATTATGTTTTCAACATATTCTGAAAAGATACTTACCATACACCTTTGAAAGGTAGCTGGAGCATTGCACAAGCCAAAAGGCATCCTTCTATAAGCAAAAGTACCGAAAGGACAAGTGAAAGTGGTTTTCTCTTGATCCTCCGGCGCTATCACAATCTGATTGTAACCTGAATAACCATCAAGGAAGCAATAGTAAGAGTGTCCAGCTAAACGTTCAAGCATTTGATCAATAAAAGGCAATGAAAAATGATCTTTCCTAGTGGTGACATTCAATTTCCTGTAATCAATACAAACCCTCCAACCGGTTTGCACACAAGTTGGGACAAGTTCATTCTTATCATTTTCCACCACCGTCACACCTGATTTCTTTGGTACTACTTGTATCGGGCTTACCCACTTGCTATCGGATATGGGGTAGATAACACCCACTTCCAAAAGCTTTAGTATCTCCTTTTTCACAACTTCCATCATGGGAGGGTTCAAAAGACGTTGCGCTTCCCTTGTAGGCTTTGCATCGTCCTCCAAACGTATCTTGTGCATACAAACGGCAGGGCTTATACCCTTGATATCGACGATTGTCCATCCTATGGCCGTCTTGTACTTCCTTAGCACCCTTAGAAGTTTTTGCTCCTGTAAATCAATAAGCTCGTTTGAAACAATCACAGGTAAAGCTTCCTTGTCACCTAAGTACAAATACTTTAGGTGATCGGGAAGAGGTTTCAATTCTAACTTTGGAGATTTAACAATTAAAGATACAAGCTTTTCATCACTTCATGGTAAAGAAATAAAAGAGATATTATGAGTTTCCGGGAATCCTTGTAGTGAATTAAGATCACCAAGGGCTTCCTTGACTTCATTACCACACTCTACACCATTATCCATGGATGTAGTTAAAACGGTTTCCAAAGCATCTTCACCATTCAATTCAAACACTTGTTGTGCCAATGTATCCATAACATCAATGGAGAAACAAGAGTGGACATCACTAGGATATCTCATCGTCTCGAAAATGTTGAAACGTATTGTTTCTCCATCAAACTCCATAGTCAACGTTCCCTTATCCACATAAATAATGGTTTTCGCCGTTTTCATGAAGGGACGCCCAAGTAGCAATGGAAGAGACGAGTCCGGTGAACCTTCATTCATCTCTAGCACGCAAAAGTCAGCTGGAAATACTAATTGATTAACCTGCACAAGAACATCCTCAACAATACCCATTGGGTAGACATTAGAGCGATCGGCTAATTGCAATACAACTCCAGCCTTTTTAAGAGGACCAAGATCAAGTGAATTATACATTGATGCAGGCATAACATTAACAGATGCACCTAAATCCAACATAGCTTTGTTAAATGTTGTGTTACCAATTGTGACGGGAATGTCAAAACTACCGGGATCTTGCACTTAAGTGGGAGTTTGTGTTGTAAGATTGCCGAAGCATTCTCCCCCACACTTAGCACTTCATTACCTTTTAGCCTTTGCTTATTGGTACACAAGTCCTTCAACACCTTTGCATACTTTGGAACTTGCTTAATAGCATCAATGAGTGGTATGTTCACATGGATCTTTTTAAGAACGTCTAAAATCTCCTTTTCTAGTTCCGCCTTCTTGGAAAAATTGATGGTTATTTTCAATGATGTTGTAGTAATAAAAAGGGTTGTCGTTCACTCGGACTTGATGAGATTGATTTTTAGAATTAATAAAAGAGAATAAAAGAAAAACATATACAAATATTGTCACAGGATGAAGAGACACTGAGACACAGGATTTCACTACTTTTCATATTGTTGTGGTTCAGTCATTAACTCAAGACAATATAGCTCAAACAAAAGAAGTTGTGACTCTAATTCCTTGCCAAAAATAGATTTCATAAAACATTATATGTAAGTCGTAAGCATGACGCATCAAAAGTAATTTAAACTAAGCATGCGACATCAGACAAAATAACAAATAATTAATAGAAATCATAAAACAATTAAATTTATGCAAAAAGTCATATAAAGAATTAATTAATTTACCACAATCATGAAAAGTTGCTTCCTCCGTCGTCCCAGTGATGGGGTCTAGCTCATCATGTTGGAAACACGCTCAAAAGTTGATTTCATTGCTCAAAAATGGTTCACAAATGATGAAATGGGAGAAAAATAATAAAAACCGGGTTTGTAACACTTATATTTGTTACAAACCAGCTGTTAAAGAGAACGATAATGATAAACTGTAGCTGTTGTTTTACGACTGCCCTATAAACTACGACCCACGACTGTGAGTCTTTAACATTTATAGCGAAAACAATGAGTCTTTGGTCATCTGTTCTTCGTGTTCTTGAGGTGTAGAAGCAGCAACAATGGTGTTCTCTGGAACTTGATTCTCCGGCTCTGTTGAGGCTCTGTACCTCTCCCTCACTCTTCATACCCTCACACAATCACCTTCAGCGCCTTATATATGCCTTGGTATCCCAGAATCACGCGTCAATAACTCTGGAAATCTTCATTTACTCCCTGCCAGTTCACGAGAATAATTATTCGTTTTCCTCTTCTCACGCGTTAACTGGTCACTCAAACACTCCAAACACGCTGAGTCCACATAAAACATGCCTCGAGCACACGCAAAACTTCCGAAAACAACCAATAATCCCGAGAAAATCATCGAATTCCCGCGGACAATTTTCTTACCCTGTTTAAAAAGAATCAAGGGAAATCTTTCCTCTTTTACGTGCATGGAATAAATACCTTCCCTGTTTTGTTAATACATGCTAATCACAATCCAAATGGTCGAATAAGTTAGAGAAAATCTCGCCCAAAATCCTCCCAGAATAATTCGCACTTTAATTTTTTTCAAACTCTGTTTTTCCCGCCATTTTTTCTGTAAGCCGTGAAGAAGATGGGTATCCCCCCCATCCAGCTGTGGGGTGCGAATAGCATTGGGTTGCCCCTTATCCAAAAGTGAAAGTCCGAATAACACGTGTCCTCCGGGTGCTTTAGACAACTTTTCGAGCCGATTTTTCCAAAAATGTTTATTTCCCAAAAATACCTACAAACACATAAAACACCAAAATTAGTACAGAATCGAGTGCCAACAATATATAGTATTGAGATCAAATTAGACACAAAAATGTGTCTATCACTTGCAAATCTGCGAGGGAAAGGTAAAGGAGGAACATAAGTAGAAACAGGAGTTTTAGAGTTAGGAATAGGTACCTCAGAAGTTTGGGGAGAATCATCATTTTCCTCCTCCAAAACAGGTTCCTTTGGTGTTTCCACCTTGCCCGAATCAGTAACCTCGGGTTGCACAAGTTGTGTACCACTTCTCAACGTAATAGCATTGACACCCTCTTTTGGGTTAATAGGTTGAGAAGGGAGTTTCCCACTATTTTGTGCCTTCAATTTGTTTATATCAATCGCCATGGAGCCCATTTTTTTGTCGCAACTCCTTGATAGCACTCTTAGTTTCCTGCTGACTTTCTTTAAACATGGTGGAAATGCCTTGCATCATTGTTTGAAGCTTTGAATCGATAACGGAACCTTGATTTTGCATTGATTGTTGTTCTTGTGGTTGCTAAAATTGTTGTTGTTGCGCTTGAAATCCACCCGAACGGTTGAAAGTAGGTTGTTGGACTGCACCTTGCTTGTTGGCATAGCTAAAATTGGGATGATCTCTCCATCCTGGATTATAAGTGTTGGAGTAGGGATCATACCGTCTTTGCTGATTTAGAAAGACCGCACTAGCTTGCTCCAACTCTTCACCATATGAAGGTAAAATAATTGCAGCCATCTTTTCCATCATTTGCTCCATATTATCCATCCTTTGATCAAGGTGTGATGATGAATCACTAACTTCATGCACCCGCCTAACCATTGGTTCACCTCTAGTGTAAAATTGTTGCGAGTTCGCTGCCATATTTTCAATCAACTCTCTAGCTTGTGCCACCGTCTTGTTCACTAGTGCACCACCACACGCAGCATCAAGGACATATCTATCACTTGATTGGAGACCTTCATAAAAGTATTGGATTATCATAGCGTCACTGAATTGGTGGTGTGGACAGCTTGCCACCAATCTCTTATATCGCTCCCAACATTCATACAAAGATTCTCCTACATTTTGCTTTATCCCACAAATCTCTTTGCGAATTTGAGTAGCCTTCGATGCAGGAAAATACCTCTCTAAGAAAATTTTCTTCAACCCGTTCCATGTAGTGACACTTCCGGATGGCAAACAGTACAACCAATCCTTAGCGCTATCCACCATAAAAAACGGAAAAACTTTCAACATTGCACCATCGACATCAGTCTCCGCTGGAAGCATGGCCTTGACAATGGTATGGAAGTCCATAAGATGCTTGTGTGAGTCTTCATTCACCATGCCATGGAACTTTGGTAACTCTCGAAGCAACCCCGGCTTGATCTCAAAGGTTGAGTTAGTTTGGATACACCATTGTTGTGCATCAAGCCTATGAGAAGCCAAGTCCTTGAGTGTACGATTTGCATCACCCATTGCTTCTTCTTCTTCAACTTGTGGTTCGTCTACGAATGGAACCTCTTGTTCTCCTTCTATTTGTAACTCTTCTTCCACTTCTAACTCTTGATCTTCTGTTGTGTCTTGACTTGGTTGGAGTATTGTGCCTCTTCGAGTAGCTATCCCGCACCTTGGATAGTTCCAATCTTTAGAAGCCAGGGATTAGGTACCTGAAAACAATTCTCGCAAACAAGTGAGAAACAAGACAAGAAAACAAAAGGCAAAGATAAAAGCAGAAATGATGATAAGAAACTAAAACGTAATAACAAGCCGTATGCCTCCCCGGCAACGGCGCCAAAATTTGATCGGTAGTCAGCCGAGCAAAAATAATTTCACTTTCTCACTCTACTAAATATAAATGAAGTACGTGATAAGAAAGAGTTCGTTCCCACATAGAGGCTTTTGTTGTTATAAATTATCAGTTTCTTAGTAACCAAGGGGGATTTTTGTTTTAGCAAAGCAATAAAAATAAATTGAAAGCAATAAAATAATTAGAATAATCAATAAGGAGAAGATATTGGTCATGGGATAGTATCATTCACAAACATGTATTTTCATCAATGACTAGAATTGATAATTTAATCTCTCATTTACTAAAAGTCCTAGGATACCTTGATCGCAAGTATATCCCGCTAATTCCCTGATTTCATCACAACCACATTAAAAGATGCATATGTGAATTATTCCTAGAAAGCAACCTAAAGTGTAAAAGCACAATTAAGTTTAACTCCCTCAAAGCACTAAGTTCTATGGAATAAGACTAATCAAGGCAATCAAACGTGTAAAAGCACTAATTCGATTTAACCAAGGTTATGATTCATTTGTGACTAGTAGGATATATCACTACAAGCACTACCCACAATTATGCTACTTAGAATCAGGGATAAACAACTTTTTCGTATTGAAAACCCTAATATAGCTTTACAAAATGAATGCAAATCGGATTGATTCCGGACTCAACCAAACAAACAATCAAATCATATGACAATATAAACCATGAATCATAAACAATAACTTATTGAGACAAAACTAATTCATAGATTCAAATAACATGTTGAGAAATCAACTTTATCCCATAACCAATAATAGTTGTTTAGCTACTCATAGATTTTGAGTCCATCATAATCATAATCAATAATAAAATGAAGAAGATGAAAAACAAATGAAAGCAAACCCTAGTCGCCGCTCTCCAAAACTCCAAGTAGAATATACGTCCCCTCCAAAAGAAGAAACTTTTGCTTTTTGTAGCCTTTTCTCTTTCCAAAACTAGGTCTTCAAAGCCCAAAGTCCAAGTGGTCCACCAAGCCCATATGTGAGGAAAAACCCAAGTGAAAATATGTCCCAAAAGTAGTTGCCGGAAACTGGTATTATGGCCGGAAATTGGTCGGAAAATATATCTCAGGTGACCGGAAAAGTCCACCCGGTCACCGGTCAACGAGTCAGCTCGGTCAGGTCAGCCGAGTTAAGACCGATTCAGGGTGTATCAACTGAGTTAGGTGGGTCATGATCTGTTTGCCAGGCCAAAGCCATTTTGCGAAGGCCAGAGTTTGTGTTGCACCAGGATGGTGCATCACTGCTTCACTTCCAGCGAACACCACATTGCAGTTCAGCTAAAAACAACTTCATCTCGGCCTTCATTATTCGCTCATGCCACTTCTAATCTGCAGATTCTTTGAGCACAGACTAGCTAGATCACTACAGTTCATACATTCTCTTCCACCAACACTAGTTCACTGCAACCCTGTAACAACATCATCTTCTTACCATTCTGCTCCTGTAATTGTCACAAATAAAACCACCTGCAACAACATTTATCATTTATTTCCTCAGCAGCTCATACCCATCAACATTTCTCATTCCCCTGCAGTTTAAATACACCAATATCATGCGGCTTCAACTCCAGTTGTTGCAATTAGTTCAACATATCAATTTCATCTGCATTATCTCATCTCAGGCTCTCTGTACTAGTACCTTCCAAGTCATAACCACCAGTTCCATAACCTACAATTTCGGTTCCAATGCTTTTACTCGCAGTTCCCTTCAACACAGACCAACACCATCTCAGCTTTAACTGCTGTTGCAACTTCATGTACTCAGCTGCAACATTGCATAACCACTTGAGCCATTTGCATCTTCTTAACCTCATATTCCATACCTAGCAATTCAACTTATTCACAGTTCATAAGTCCACCTGCATTATAGAGTTCAATGCGCAACAAAATTCCTCATTCAACATTCCTCCACACAAATCATCGGCAGACACAACCCATGGCATCAATAGCTCCAACTGCAACACACACAGCACCACCAGTTCCTTCAAGCCCACAATAGCAATACCAATGACCCATAATTCATCAATCCTCCACTGTAATGTCATATATCACCCCACTGAGATAGTAGCAAACTGAAACCACCAACACCTTCAATACTCGTTCTTTGACAGCAACAGCATATTGACCTTCTCGGCTTCAAATCTGTAATGGACCGTCACTCCATCTTCTAGTTCATCTGTGACACCACTCCGAGCACCACCAGTTTACATACCAACAGAACTGCAGCTTTATAATTCACCAACAATCCATTGCAGTGCACAAATCCAATCAGTAATTCCACCAAGTCCATATTCTCTTCCATTAGCTTAACAACATTTTTGGCAAGCACAACATCAGTGCCATTCTCAGGTCTGCCTGTAGCTTCCGCAATTCATTCAGCTTCACTGCCTGCTTCAATCTCAGCAACAACAACTCTGCAATGCCCTGCTGCTCAGTTCCTTCCATCACCAACATCAACTCAAGCCAAAACCTCAAGCTCATTTTCATTAGCTTCACCTGAGTTCATCCACAATACCCATCCAAGCAGACTTGAATCTAGCTCCAGTTTCTTCATAAGCTCAAACACCAACTCAAATATCCTTAACCCCCTTCAAGAACTGCATCTGTATCACTTGCAATCTCATTCCATGCACTTCAACCATTAACCACAACATCAACTCATTTCTTCTCTCTCAGAACCCTAACTCTAGTTTAGACACAACCAATTCCTCCCTGAAATCAAAATCAAACCAAAATCCCCTTTTTAATTCTTCACAAGCTTCAATCGATTCACCAACAGATACCCATCTTTCTTCAGTTTCAACTCATCTTCTCGATCTCCAATTTCTTCATCTGATTTTAGCTAGAACAACAACCCTAGCTTCCTTTGGATCTGAATTAAATCCAAAACATCACAGATTCAGTACCACAATATCTGATTATCAACAATATCAGATCTCCTTTTTACAACTGGGAATTGCTCAAAATCTCCCCATTTCATTCTCGGATTGATTCAACAACTGAGATATTGCTTCTTCTATTTTATCTCTACGATCAGTTCGTTAACAACAAACTCCTCTCGATTTTTCTCTGAGTAATGGTGCCGCCTCTTCCTGTTTCAGGCGAGTAAGAGCAAGCAATGATGAGAGGAATTATTGCTCTCTGATTTTTAGGGTAGGTGTAGGAACCAAAACTGCTATTGACATCCTACTTTAGTGGTTAAGGGGTAACCAGCTCACACATGGCCTGTCGGTTCCAGAGAAACGACAACCTAGTTTGTTGTTCGACTGTCAGTTATGGGAAACTGACAGTTTATTCTCCACCTCTTCCTTGCGCAACCTAGTCTGCTCCAAATATGACTCGCCCGTGAATCAACCTTTTTGGCCTTTACGCTCCAAATGTACATTTTCTCCTTCTTTTGCTCCCAAGGACTCCATTGCACCTAATAACTCAAAACTAAACATAAGAGATGCAATTCCCAAGGATAATAGCAAAGAAAGCATAAATACTAGATATAAAATTAGGTGTTTTTCAACACCTATCAATGTTTCCTTTGATGAAGATGGTTTTTGAATCACTTTTGACCAAAATGTAGTAGGAATTCTTTCTTTCTGATATTGAGCCATCCTTCCCATTAATGTATTTGATAATACTCTTTTCCACTACATTATCTTCAGCTATTTGTGTTATTCTTGTTGGATCTAGAGTAGTTATTTCCTCAGACATATTGATAACAATTTCTTCTTCAACCACAATATTTAATGAATCAAATCTTCCTGAAGTAATTTTAACTGCACTATTGGAATATTGAGAGGTAACATTTTGTGGATTAATGTTTGTCACTGGAGTAAACACAAATATCAAACTTCTCACTATTTGTTGAAGGTGATGAATATTTTGTAGAGTTAGTGCTCATTCCCTTTTCTTGTGCTTTCTTAGTATCAAATTTATCTTGAGTCTTCATTGATATAGAACCAAACAATGGAGAATTATTGTTGGTTTGTTGATTACTTGTTTCTTGAGATGCCTTATGAACTCTGCATTCAGATTGAAGATGGCCAACAATTTTGCAGTGATGACAGAATTTAGGCATCTTGGTAAGTAACACATCTTGCTTAAAACCTCCAAATTTTGTTTTGATCCATAGTTTATGTGGAACTTTCTTTGCTAAATCAATGTTGACTAAAACTCTTGCATACAGACCATTCTCAAGGTTTAATGTAGCTTTATCGACTTTAACAGGAGTACCCAAAGCATTGCAGATGGTAAACAATGTTTTTTCACCCCAATACTCTAAGATGAGTCCAGGGAGATGCACCCAAATCATTGCAGATGATGTACGATGGTTCTCTAGGCGAAAATTAGGTATCCAATTTCGAATCCATAGATCCCGATGAAGAACTTCCCATTTACCAGCCTTGATATAATTTTGATCTTGCTCATTATCCAACTTAATTGTGAAGAATCCTTTCCCTTATGGAATCATTTTGCATTGACCAACTAATTTCCACTGACCTTTTAGATCTAAAACAGCTTCAGAAAATTTTAAACGAAGTAGATCGAGACAACCAATTAAAGAGAATTAATTTCCAAGCAGAACATCTATCATCAGTACCTTTTACAAGATCTATTGAAGGACTTTCCTCAACAGAGTTATTAAGATCAACAATATTATTAAGTTCAACAATAGAAGAACCCATTTCTGAGTTTGAATTATTTTCCATAAAAATTGATGAAAAAATACATGAATTAAAGACTAAGAACTAACACCTGAAGAAATTTCTAACACCAATCATTGAGGTTGATATTGAAATCACCTGAATTAATGACGAAGAACGCTGAAAATGAAGAAAAAATGAGATTGAGTTAGTCGCCGATTCGCAGAGCCTAACTCACTCCGATTCCTCTATTATCGAGGAATCTTTTCCCAATGAAGTCATTTATTACAAACTATTTCAAAAAATTCGGGATAATATATTTCCGGATGTTGGTCAGAAATACTCCATGTTGGCTCTTATCCGCCACATAGTTTGCAAGTGCATTCGCTGCATGGTTGGCTTTCCCTCTAAATGTGTTTAATCTGGATGATTTCTTATAGTCTTCTTGTAATTTCTTCAATAAGGTACCATGGTGGTTCTGATTGGTTGTTGATAAAATGGACAAACGTCTCTGAGCTTGATTCTATGAAAACTTTGGTCCATTGGTGAATCATTATCGTTCTGTGTGCCACGAGAATTACCCAGGTTTCTGCTACCAGTGATGTTTTTCTCTAAAAGTTGAGTTATTGCAATAATAATTGTTGCTGAAGAGTTTATGCAGATAAAACCTCCACCTGCTGGTCCCGGATAGCCGCGGGAAGCTTCATCCATGTCGATCTTTATCCAAACTAGTCTTGAGGATCTCCATCAAACTTGAATTATTTTATTGTCCGAAGAAGTGGGTTATGATTTTTCTTAGGTATCATGTCGGGTAAGGAAGGGAGATAACACTGAATTCTTCCATATATTCTCCAGATGCATGTGATTTGGTACTTTGAAGGTATCATTAGGATGCCGTTGCTTCCTTCCATATATCAAATCATCACGTGCTAGCCAGAGTGCCGAGATTAGGAAACAAAAGGATATTGTAGCAGTCGTAGTTTGGTTAATATGGATAATATGGTTGATTAACTAATTAGGGGTGGTCTACGGTGCTGGAAAAAAAGTTATGCTTCGTGGTGGTGGAATAGGAGGTCCCAATCTTTTATAGTATACTGAAATTTAAGAAGAACATGTTCAACTATTTCTGGGTGTAGATTGCACCTAGGAGAAAGGTTTGAGGTGGTAAGGTGTATTTTGTGTAATAATGTCTAGGTAGGTAAACCTTCATTTATCGCTTTCTACAAGAAAAACTATATTTTTGGCGAACAATTTAATGTCCAAATGTATTTTTTAAGTTGTAACTGGTGTGTAGTCGATGAGGGTTTGTGATGTTGGCTTAGCATTTGATATCCCTAAATTGATGTATATTTTCCAGATTTTATAAGCGGCCATACAATTTTGTCTAGTCAGCCATTTTGCGGTAGGTGTATGTTAATAATCCGTGCAATGACGTATGCAAAAGTTTTGCTAGTCGGTCATGGATCCAAGACTTTGAAATTGGATCAATAAGATCGGAGACTAATGAAAATTTTTGGCATTAGTTCTGGTTTAGAAGGGTGATTTGGGATCCAGTTGGATGCTGTTTGGGTAGTATTTTCGTTTCTAATGTGGTGAAAGAGACGGGGTGTAATAGAAGCTAGATGTGATGTGAGTTGTTTTCAGAGATGGCTAGCCAATGCCGTGGGTTGGGGATTGGAAAAATGTTTCACTATTGAAACACTTTTCTCCACACATGGTTGTACAGATCGTATCAAGTTGATCTTGTAGTTGCCAGGATTTCTTCAGAAAAAAGTGCTTTGTTATGGTCTGAACTTTTCCTAATTCCCAATCCCCTCAGTTTTCCATCTGATGTATTTTCTTGACCGACGCTTCGTGGTTTCAGAAAAGGGTCAACCGGGTTAGAAATTTGACTATTAGATGATAAAATTTTGTTATTAGATAAAAATTAAAAATTTATGTAGGCTTTTCACACAAAAAAAAGATATACTCCGTATAAAACATCCGAAAGTAGGAGACTCACCATAATTGGTTTTCGTTGTATATATAAATCATTAGATATTAGATATGGAGGGAGGATGCATGGACACTCTTAGATTGACAAGCTCGGACAAGATTTGCGCCATTTTCTCCGGCAAACTCAAACGACAATGAATGTAAGTATAATATTTTATTGATATGTTCCTACTATAAGACTTTACATTCCTACCAAAAATGAATGCAATTCGAAATAGCAAACCTGACCATCTACCGATCTTAATTTCAACCGTTAATTTTAAACGACTGATATTCAAAGGGAGAGATGGTGGTTTTATACATCTCGAATTGTGCTCATATTTTGTAGGAATATAGAGTCTTATAAGAAGAATATACTGTTGGGGGAGACTTACCAAATCCGAGCCTCTATGTGCAAAATAAAACCTTCACAAGCAATGAAACACAAATGCGGAAATAACACAAATACGCAATATAGAAGCAATCACAACACCGACAATTACGTGGAAAAATAAGCACAAAGATCTGCGAGGGAGACGCAGGAAACTAAAATAGACGACGCAATGGAAAACGACACACAAAACAAGCTGAAAGACATGGAACTGGCGAGGGCAAAGAAGTGTCGCGAGATTGAATAGTTGTACATGGCGACACTTCGCGAGACATTCCCAGAAAATAAAGGATAGCTTAGTCATCCACTATGTATTACCCTATATAAAGGGTCGAGTGAGTCTGTTGTAAGAGAGATCTTTTTGGAATTGTTCGCAAGTCATTAGGAGAGAGAAAGTTTAAGAGTGTTTTACTTGCTAAGTGTAATTCCATCTTCCCCTGTGTAGATAACTCATGAAATCAATCAATAAACATTCTCAATTATGCATCTTTCAATGGACTAATTAACCAAAATATAGTGAGGGGTGTAGTGTGGGAAAACTGCTACTACATATGCGCTAAAAACAGGGACGAGCAAAGTGATTGTGAAGAAATTGGAAAGAATTTGGATTAACGAGAAAAGAGATTTGGAAAAGATATTCAAGAATTCATTGAAAAGAAAGATGGCTAGAAGAAGAAATGTACAAGAGCAACCAACGATTGTAAGAAGAAGTGGGAGACTTCTTTGGAGAAAGGAGGAATGAAACAGGGAGAATCATCAAGGATGAACATGAGAAATGATGAAGAAGGTCAAAACCTGACCACCAACCTCCCAAAGAGCAAACGCGGGTGTGGATTATGATAGAGTAAGTGTGCATACTTGGAGATCGATTCGAAGACGAGAGAGAAGAGGAGCGACAATTGATGAACAATGGACAAGGAGAACAAGGAATGAATGGAGAAATGAACCCGGAAAACGAAGAAATGGCAGCGTTAGAAAGATTGAGACAAACAATACATGAGGAGAGACGGCTAGAGGCGGAAGAGCGAGCAAACTTGACAAGACAAAATCATGAATTGAGGATGGAAAATATGAGATTGCAAAGTAGGAGATCTAGAAGTAGCGTGAGATCAAGTTCTAGATCGAACAGAGAGAAGAAAGAAGAAGAGTTTTACCAACGAGAGAATACCGAGGAAGAGACACAAGATCCGGACGCGAGCACGGCGAGAGAAGAGGAGAAATAGAAGATCGTTATATTCCTCGGCCCAGAAAATCTTGAAATGAGCGAAATAGGGAAAATCAAGAAAACATGCAACTCAAGGGCCAAATGACCCAGTTTTGAAGGAAGAATAATTCTACGCGGGAGAGAAGAATTGAGAAGAAACCGAGAGATCGAGGATGACATTGAGAGACACTACATTGAACAAGCGCGACTAGCTCATGAGAGAGAAAGGCTAAGAGAAGAAATGGAAAATCAAGAGATGGAGGAAGCAATCGGCGAGAATAACCATGACAACCGCGAGAGAAGGAGGGAGCAAAATCGTGCTAATAGAAATATTAATGAAGAGTATGAGAGGGTGCAAATGATGAGAGCTGATAGGCAGCCAAGAAGAGAGAACAACCGATATAATGGCGTGCGAAGTAACGAAAGAGGCCAAGAAGAACGTCGCGAGGAAAGAAGAGGAGAAGATAATGAGCGGGAAGGTCAAAATAGGCACGAGCGAAGAAGGAGAGAAGCGAGCTAAAAAGACCGGTAGAATCAAATTCTCGAGGCAAATGAACAAATCTTAAGAGAGCTAAATTGAAATGAGAGGATTCTTGAACAATAGAAGGGAAGGAGGAAGGAGACAACCTGGACGAAGCCATCGCAGGCCGCGAAGAACCCCTTCACGCTAAGTACAGATGGGAGGAATACCTCCTAAGTGCAATCTACTGCATTAACCAACATCTTTGATGGAACAACTTTGTGCGATACAACACATTAAAGCTTACATGAGATGTATGTTACAATGGGAGAATCATGATGCTATATTATGCAAATATTTCGCGTCAAGCTTAATAGGAGAAGCACTAAAATGGTTTGAAGGTCTGCCAAGGAACACAATCACATCATTCAATCATTTACAAGCCACATTTCGGGAGCATACATAAGTAACAACTCTTAGCGACCACTGTATTGAAGATGTATTCGGGTTGAAACAAAGGATTGGCGAGAGCTTAAGACAATGATTGTGAAGGTGGAGAACCATGTGCGGCGAAATGGCGGGACAGGTTGAGGAGAGATATCTCATACTCTCATTTGTGAATGCTCTCTTCGCGACTAACTTGTTATACATTCAAATTTTAGAATCAAAAATACAATCACGATGGCGGAGAGCTCGAGAATTACAGGGAAGAATATATTGCCTTAGAAGAAAGACAAAATGAAATGAATTCTTATCCGTCGCGAACACGAACTCCAACGCCGCGAACGCAAGTTTGTTACCTCAATTCATCAATACGGTGGCGAGCACTTCGCAAGGACAGCGAGCAAGGAGGGCTGATGAGGGACATCGAAGGTAGTAGCCATGGGAAGCCATGATCAAGAAGAGTTTGAACGCGAAAGGAATTACTACAATCGTAACAAAGACAATAATAAGATTCAGAGGCTAGATCATGTGCAAGAAACTTATGGCGGACGAAGGCAAAATAACCGTGGAGGGCAGAGAAGTCATAGAACAATATGGGAACAAATTAAGATGCCTCCCTTTGAATGCTAGCGTTGAAAAGATCGGGAAGCTATACTTGTGATGGAAAATGTACCAGCACCTTGGAATGTTGGGATGGAACCACCGCCGGGAGATAGAAGCCATGAGTTTTGTTCTTACCATCGCTTCCATGGGCATCAAACAAACGATTGTAGAAACATAAAGAGAATTATTCTCGGGATGATTGATCGGGGAAGTGAATCACTTTCTAAGGGGGAAGAAACAGGTCGAGACATTACCACCACCACCGAGAGATGCATGTAAGTGTCGGCGAAGGGAAAGGAAACATTTGTGATAGAAGTAGGAACAAAAGCCAAGAATTTGAACTGCAACTCCATTGTCCACTCATATCGCACCATCGAAGATTTTCATGACAACGTGCTCGGTAGAGTCTTTGCGAGAGATGCTAATGATAAAGAAATTATGAGTCTGGCGAGATCAACTTGATTAGAAACAGTGGCAATTGAAGACTATTTCTTTCTCTGAGATGAAGTGCCAAAAGGAAGAGAAACACATGATAGCCCGTTGGTTGTGAAACTAGAGATTAACCCGAAACCGAGTCGATGGAGAAGATGATGAGGCGGAAGCTTGTGGGCGATCAATAGAATCTTAATCGACACAGGAAGTTCGGTGAATATCCTCTTCTACCATACTTACAAGACGATGGGAGGAAAAGATGAGGATTTGATCCCCTCTACATACAAAATATATGGCTTTAACGGCACTGCAAACAAACCAAAGGGAGAGGTTCACATGAGAATACCTCTACAAGGATTATCAACTGGTATTTTATTCTGTGTGGTTGATGTGGAATCTCCATACAATGCGCTGATTGGGAGGCCGTGGCTTCATGAAATCTTGGGAGTCGCGTCAACGTATCATCAATGTATTAAATTCCCACATCCAAATGGCATTGGTATTATACAGGGAGATTGGAAGGAGTCGCAACAATGTCATGAAGTAGATGTAGAAAGCTGCGAAGAAAGGAATGTCAAAAGAAAAGGGTGGAAACAGCATGTGAGAGATGAGCAGAGAAAGGAAAAACTGATGGTGGATGCCATAGAAGTAAGGACTGAACATACCTCGCGAGGTGAATGCCTAGAGACAAGCAAATATTATGGTAACAAACAAGCAAAGGATATGAGGAGCAAAAGGCATAAGAAATGAATAAGCAACAAAAAACAGGAGAAAAAATAGCAGTTGAAGTAATGATATGCGAGAATCTCGCAGAAGAGTAAAAATGAGAATTCGACTAAGAAAGAAAAGTGAAATACAACAAGTGAAAAAGAACTGTGCGAATACTTCGCAAACAAATATCAGCAAATAATGAAACATGAATGATTGAATGATTTAACAAATATAAATACGAAAATGAATGGGACGAACCTTTATGGCGTACACCTAGTTCGCGAATAACATTTTCGTAAGAGGCAAATGTAAGACCTAAAGTGCGTCATATAAGGGGTATCTCTCGCCGTGGTTCGGGGGAAGGTTACACCGCTCCTGAAGCTTTGAACCATGTAGATTTGGGGCCCATGAAAGCCTATCCGGAAGAGGTACCTTGGATTCCCAACTATATGTAGGTTATACCCTGGTTGGGCGACCAGGGTCTCTTCTAGGAGTCGGTGTATGCACAAGGCGCCGAGGTACACGGTTGAGCCGAGTGCCCGGGATGGATGAACCTACCCTGGCCATTCTTGGCAAGTCTTGGCATGCGTTGCACTCGCCCGAAGAAAACTCCACTTAGTGGTGCAGTCTCGTAACCATAAACCGCTATAGGTATAAGGGATAAGAGGATGCGAAAAGCTCTTGGTTGTTGTTAAGACCAGGATGGGAGGAGCTAGTCTTGTATGGCCGATGTTTCGCCTCCTTGAAGGGGCAACAGGGGAGATGATAAGGCGACACTCTCCATTAGGGGGTGTCAAACAGAGACGCAAATGTCATGAGGCTTTGTTTTCGCAAGAAGACTTAGGCTTGTCATATTTGTGCAATGATCCTGCGGAGAGGCAATAATACTAACGCGAGGGTAAAGGCGAGATCAATGGGTCTTTACATGAAAGTGTACGGACGTCCTGCGATTTCGTCGCACGACGGCAATGTCATGGGGCTTTATGTTCGCAAGGATATTTAGGCCTGTCATATTGTCGCAATTAAAACATCCTGCAGAGGCAAAAATACTTGGAAAATGATAAGACAAGATCAATGGGTCTTTACATGCAAGTGTAAAGACGTCCTGCGATTTTGTCGCGATGAAAGGAATGGGGAGGACCTCTAATTAGGGAGGTCTAACTCGGAAGACCACACAAAATGATAAGGCAAGGTCAATGGGCCTTTACATGAAAGTGTAGAGGCGGCTGCGATCTTGTCGCGGCGAAAAGAGATAGAATTCTCGATTCATAAAGATACTGCGATCTCGTCGCGGCTATACAATTAATAACCAACAAAATACTTGATGACAACTAAAATCTTCCATCGAAGAAGAATACGAGAGGCAAGTATGGGAATGGAAAAGATGAAATATTGCTATTCATCTTACAGTGAAAGAATTATACATCAATAATATCAAGGAAGAACTACCAAAAAAGGGGATTGAAGATTGAATTCAAAGGAGAAAAATCCAAAAAATATACAGAAATGTCGGATATTACAAGCGAGAGAAAGAAAACGAAAAAAGTTATCTCTTTGGTGATTCTTCTTCTTCATCCGATTCTTGATCTGATTATTCTCATCGCCGAGAATTTTCTTCTTCGCCCGGCTTCGCTATCGAAACGCCCAGAGACAGCAGATTCTCGGGAACCTTTTCAAGGAGCCTGGGATATGAATGCAGAGGATATTCGGTCCTTACAAACATACTCCATACCTCATTGCGAAAAACGACAGCATCATTGTTAAAATTCTCCACTTGTCGTTAAAAATTGTTTCTTCAATTTTGAATATTTATTCTCGCGAAGGAGGAGATTCTTTGCGAAATTTGTTCTTTTTCGGTTTCGAGTTCTTCAATTCTCGCTGGAAAATTCCCGGCGAGTTGTTCTTTCTCAGATTCGAGCTCTCTAATTCTAGCCTGAAGCCTCATCTCAGAATCTGCAAATAAGAAACAACAAGTTAACAATTTACAAGTGATATTACGGAAATAAGAAGCAGTAAGGTATAATAAGCAACCTTCTCTGTCAGATATCATATCTTTAACCAAGGAAGTATGCTCAGGCGTGAAGACTAACATCAACACCTAGGTTATTTACGGCGTTATCTAAAACTTTCGCAGCCCGGCGAATTCATCATCATTATTTATAACAAGGAGCGAAACGAATCTGATCTTCTCGCTCCCTAAGTAAGGAATTCTGGCGAAGCAATTCATCTCGCTCAATTTGTAGCTCAAGAAGAGATTTTTGAAATGTTGCTAATGCTTGAGCACCATTGTTAGCAATGCGGTCTTTGTCATCTATGTGATCACTAATTTTCTTCCTCAAAATTTTGATTTCTTTACGAGACTCAAGAAACATTTGTTTAAATTGGTTGGCTGCACTTAAACCTTGGATCTATGTTCAATCTCTAAAAAGACGATATTTGGTTTGAAGTTCATCTAATGAAAGAGAGTTAATTTTGTTCGAAGAACTACTTAAAAAGTGTTGAGATGAGCTAGAAGAAGATTATTATCCATAGGTTCGAAATGTATGGAGAAGAATAGCTTCATCGGAGAGATTATATACGTCTGCGAAAGTGATAAGTTAGGTGGCAATACACGACCAATGAAATAAAAATAATAAAATAAGGCAAATATTATACCATAAAGTTCTTTGATTAGCATTTTGAAGGGTGGATACCCTCTCTTTTTTGAGAGACAAGTTCGGTATTTAACTTTTGAATCGTCTCGTCTTTATCGCGAGATAACGCAGACTTGATCTCAATTCTCGAATCTTCTTACTCAATTGCGAATTCTTCTTCTCAAGATTGTTGCGTCTTCTCTCAAGATCCGAGGCAACTACAAAAGAAGATCTTCCAACCTATGAAAGAAGATAGAAAAGTTTGTTAATACATATACAACAATATAAAGCCAATGGGGAGATATGATTATATACATACCAAGGATCCAAGCGCATTTAAGAAGTCAGGAGACATAGTTCTAGAGACTCCATTGAAAGAATCATTGCCCTCCGGTAGAGTGGCATTGCACACGTTGCGAGAGTCGCAAAGAGAAGCTAGGGAGCATCTCCCATTCCTTGGAAAGAATCGAGAAGATACTAGACAACTGACCCATAGAAGAACCGGTTACTTGGGGTCCTTGTAGCGAGAGAGCGATTGGAATCATGGTCATCTTCATCGAGAAGATTCGAGAGTTTGAGCTAAGGCGAGAAGAGGATTGGACCTTTCGCTTCTTAGTTAAGGGGCGGAGGATTTACCCTTGCGGCGTGCAGTTTTGCCCTTACTTCTAGTCTTCGCGGCAACAATTTTTTCAACTTGGCCTTCGCAAATGTGTAAAGTTGAGAAACAGAGGCAATAGTATTGTTTTAAAAAAAAAAAAAAAAAAAAAAAAATGTCAAAGTAAGGGAAATGCTTCTTACTTCACTCATAAGCGATCGAAGCAATGTCAAAGTATCCTCAAGCGGATCCCTTTTGTAGCTAGCTTTTAATCAGTTATCTGAAAGATTTCACAAACTCAAAGCAATTGTAAAAGAAAGTTGCGAAAGCATAAATTTGGAGTAGGAAACATACTTCTTTTTCCTTCTCGAGGCCATTTGAATTCCCAAGGATGATAGCTGCGAGATTCGCGGGAAGAACGTCTTGGACCCGCGATATAAGGACCATTTAAGATCAAGGGTGCGACCACCACCTCTCATCTTTGGAATGACGAGGAGAGGAATTATTACACAGGTGCCAATCAATGTCTTGCATGAGTAATTTATCTTGAGAGACATTATTATTTTCTTCGTGACGAACGCCCCGAGATCTCGCATTCATCATAGTTATTATTTGAGTAATTTTCAAAGAAATTCTCCACAGTGTATTTCTCCTGACTATTTCCAAGTCTGCGAATTTGGGATTTAAGCGGTGTTAGGGTATAAAGATCCTTTGCACGCATCATGTTCGCGAACTCAAGCATCAGCGAATACAATCGCCACTTAGTTGATAAATGCCAGAGAGAATTTTTTCATGGGCCAAAATTTCATAAAATAAAGGTAACTCGGGATCATACAAGGGAATAGGGAGTCCCGCGAGGAGCCGACCTAGCGAGACTATAATCCTCCGATCATTACATTGATGATCGGAGAAAAGATTTCTGAAAGAATGGATGAGGGTTCTTGATCGGGAATGGTTGATGAGTAAAACCCTTCTCGAGCAACTTCGTTGAACTTCTTCAAAAGGAGTTTTGTATCCACAGCCCGATGGAAGCCATCTATCGGTATGGGAATGAATGAAAGATCGGAGATCAAAACAGCGCTAGAAAGGTTGAAGAAAAGCTTTGAGTGGAGCGCAAATTGCGGAAGGAGAGAGTCAAAGAAAGATTCCAGAGAGAAACTAAAGAATGAAAAGGAGGGAAAAGAAAACTATATATAGGGAAAAAGATCCTCGAGAAAAACGAGGTCATTTAATGCGAAGAGACATGAACGGTCAAGAAAAAGTGGTTAGAAGAAACGTGTCAAGAGAAGGCATTAATAATCAAAATCCGTGTAAAAGTACAAAAATCAAGATAAGCGAATGCAGCAACAACATTGTAAAATCTCATGGTACTCTTCCCTCGCAGGAGAGATAAGAGACGATACTTCATATATATCTCAAAGAAGCTCGGAACTTCGCAAAAGAATAGAGGCAAGTACGTACTTTTTCAAGTACAATATTCTTACGCTCGTTCCTTCATCAACAAAGATCAAAGACTACTAGGACAACGGATTTTTCCTTCAAGATCGCCCTTCAAGCAATATTCAAGGAAAAAGAGGCAAGATGTAGGATCATAATATCGCAATGCATAGGGCTCGAGATCAATAAACAATCACAGCGAGGGGAGACGCGCAGGAAACTAAAATAGGCAGCCGCAATGGAAAAACGACACACAAAACAACCGAAAGACATGGAACTGGCGAGGGCAAAGAAGTGTCGCGAGATTGAATAGTTGTACACTGCGACACTTCGCGAGACATTCGAAAATAAAGGATAGCTTAGTTGTCATCCACTATGTATTACCCTATATAAAGGGTCGAGTGAGTCTCGTTGTAAGAGAGATCTTTTGGAATTGTTGCGCAAGTCATTAGGAGAGAGAAAGTTTAAGAGTGTTTTACTTGCTAAGTGTAATTCCATCTTCCTTTGTGTAGATAACTCATGAAATCAATCAATAAACATTCAAACCCCTCCAAGGTGAAGGGTAAAACACCATGGGCAAATCTTCCACTATAACAAACAATGGGTTACACACAATCCTCCCAATTTGGGGATAACAATAACTTAAAGGTGCATATAGCACTTGGATACCTATTTTCCTAATCACACTCACCCCTAAGGATGGATCAACAATTCATTCACCAATAAGATGAGATTTACTATCAATTTGACAATAGCAAGAGTAAGATTACTTACTACTAGAGTTTGAGCAAACCCTAGATTTTTCCCCCTTTGAAGAGATGTGGAAATTGATGAACAATCTTCACCACAACGAACCAAACGGATCTTTGACAAGAACCCTTTCTTCTTCCCTTTAAGATAACTTCAAAACTCACCAAAACGGTGGCTTAACCTTTCTCCCTCACTCACTCTCTTTCTCTACTGCCTCTATCTCCTTTCTTCACGACATAAGAAGTGAAGAAGATTAACATCTCCTGGATGTTTCACTTGTTATATATTAACAAGGCGCTGCTAACTAGCTCCCCCCAATAGACTTACAGGGGGTTAGTCCACGAGTTAGTTGGGGGGAGTTTAATGTATTTTGGATCTTGGGGATTTTGAGGGAGTGTAAGAGAGTATATGGAGTTTGAGAGAGTTTGGTGTTTTTGATTGTAGGGAGTTTGAGAGACTCTCCCAAAATCTCTACTTTTTTGGGAGATTTGTAGTGAGGAAAAAATACACTGTAAACTCCCTAGAACTCCCCCAAAAAACCCAACTCCCTAACATTTTAGTTTTTACGACTAACAGGGAGTTTAAGAGTTTCTTTCAAAATCCCCCATGACTAACGGGGTTTTATAGGGAATTTGGTAGACTCTTCTAAACTCTCCCACGACTAACGGGGATTTTGAGAGACTCCTTCAAACTCCCCCGCGACTAACAGGAAAAAACCCAACTCCCCCAACTCCCTTGAGGACTAACACCCTATTAAATTCATTATCGTTTGGGTTTTGTGGAGAAAATGACGCAAATCTTATCCGAGCTTGTCCATCTAAGAGTGTCCATGGATCCTTCCTCGTAGATATGATTCTAAACAACAACTGAACGTGAGGTTTATTGGTCTTGATATTAGGTTCTAACCTAAAGATTGATTATTCAATCAAAGACGTATATATATATATATGCTTGAAAACCCTCATGATTCATATGGTTTACTGTCTCGGCGCGTTACCCGATTTAGTGAATGAAAGCCGATTAGGTGTCTGTTGACCCAACTGTAACTTCTAACTGGTTCACCAGCCAGTTTTTAAACACCGGTTTAAACCTAAGTGAATGTTTTTGCTGTTTTTGATTTTCAACTTATTCCACCTTGAAGTAAGCAGTGATTTAGTTTCCGCTCAGCACACATGGCCAATTTGGATATGCTAATTTCGTACAAACTTTCAGAGTATGTGTTTCATTTTCGCATCCATTAATCCTTCTTACCAAATTGATCAAAAAGCAGCACCGTAAAGAGATTACTCATCTGAGGAAAAAAAAAAGTTATAGGCGTCTACATGATGAATAAGTTCAAATGTTGCTTCAAAAAAAAAGAAGAATAAGTTCAAATATGAATCCAAATGTTCAAAAGTTTGATATGTATGTCACTAAAATTTATGACGGCGCATCTCATACATATGATACTATATCATTATTAATAGAATATATATTATCCAGTTTACCTTATTTAGAATAAGGAGTATTATCTCCGCCATAACTATTGTATTCTCCAGAGATATTATTGATTACTTACTAGACATAGTATAGCCTATTTTGCAAACTTTATATAACCATCAGCTTTAGAATCATTTATGTGGACCTCGTCCCATTCTGGGTCAGTAGTCAGTGTAAACAATCCATAAGTAACGAGCAAACAATCTTGCTCAGATGTTCTATAAAAGAAACCAAGACACTTGCAATCCTCACTGCATTTTTTCCTGCACTCGCCAATTTTCATCTTTACAAAATCCGTCGATATCCCATTTCTAAGATTTCTTCGCAAAGAACTAGACAAACCATTTAGTTTGTAGTAATCAACCAATTTTGCGTTTGAGGAGGTCCTGTTATTACTAGTAGAACCATATTCGCAGGCAGGAAGTTTTGCTGGTTTACATTTTTCGCTCCACCCCCTTAACCCTTTAGATGTAGGACAAGCAACACAATTCCCTTTTGAGCAAAGCCCAAAAACCCCACATTTTTCTGGCAAAATACATTGATTACCAGAGAAATGAGTATATGTTTCCTCCCACGCATCACGATGCCCTTCTATCTCGTTGTAGGTATAAACACGAAGGTTACCATCTCTTGTTAACCGAAGCATTGACAATGTACTATTGTATTTCGGTTCTGACCAGAGTGTTCTCTCCCTTTCTTTACCTAACCATGATAGGCCTAATTCATTAGCAATGTCACTTCCATCAACACCATATTGCAGGGGAGCAGAGTAAAAGTTTACTTTTTCGAACCAATTGAAATACCAGTACTCTATAACATGGTAAGCCAACAATATTGGCCGTTCACTGGAATTCTTTTTTGCGCCATTGAAGAATAGAGTGAGAAGTTGTCTCTGGTTTGCATCAACGTCCATAACCATACTATACGATCCGCTCACTAGCTTGTTTGAACCATCGCCGCGTAGACCCTGGCCATTCAAGAGCGTATCAGTCGGGTAATCAAAACTCTGCCAAACAACCCCACCGTTCTTGCTGAGAAGAACCAAATTACCATTTGGGAGTAATTTGAGATCAACTACTCCTTTGTTGGCGGTGCGAGTTTGCCAAGCGATACGACCACTGGCTTCAGCTAAGACAAGGTTACCATCACCACCAAATGTTAAGGTTGCATTCTCACGGACAGGTTTGTTCAGGTTAGCTGCCCACACCCAACGCTTTAAAATCATTGGCGAATAGTGACGAGCTTTACGAGCACGAGTCATCAGAGGGTAACCCATTGACAATCCTAGAGTGAAAGCGTTTGGAGTTGTATTATAAAAGGCTAGCATAAACGGATGGTTTGCAATTTGGGGAATGAATAGGTAAGATGGATGGGTTTCATGTTCTGTTGCATATTCTGAACGTTCTCCATGATTTACATACTTGAATGTCTTAGAACGAGGAACTAAAGCTTCGACTGCTGTTACTGTTTTAGAGCTAAAGAAAGTAGTGTTGGTAATGAATAATAACAGTAGTAATGTTGATGCCAAAAGAAATGAATTCTTCTTCATTTTTAGCTTCTTGATGGGGGATACGCTTATAACCATCTTGCACTGAAGTCACTGAAGTTTTTATAGCTGGACTTTTATCAGTACGGCACCACTTATTGAGACATTAACCCCCAGATTCAGTGGGCAACATGTAAAATACCATATCTTTTATGTCAAGTTGCATTAACTTAACAAACTCCTTGGCGTTTGGTTTAAGAATTCAAAATTATTAGTCAAATTTGCAATTTAAAGATTGATTTGCAAAGGCAAAAAAGTCAACAAATTTAATAGTCAAAT
Organism: Papaver armeniacum; assembly: GCA_023531295.1. Classification (NCBI taxonomy): domain Eukaryota; kingdom Viridiplantae; phylum Streptophyta; class Magnoliopsida; order Ranunculales; family Papaveraceae; genus Papaver; species Papaver armeniacum. Next base: position 94,940 of record JAJJWW010018921.1, read on the forward strand.
TTGGGGATGGAACGAAGAAAGATATACTCGTATTATCAATCAAACTTGGGACTTGGGAAGATAAGAACGGAAAAACAGATATGTTTAGATCTGAAATCTACGCATACATTTTCTAACATTTTGGTACTACACGTTAGCCGCATCTTATACACCGCAATGACCGCATAGCAACGACACTGTATACCTCACATGGGCTTGAGGCTTCCGTAATTCAGTTCCACGGTGTCTTTGATCTTTCCAGTTTCCAAAACCGGTTGACTGTGTAGAAACTAGAAACCATTTCTTATCATTTACAAGCTCCATTGCGATCCCGACGGAAAATTACCCTCCGTCAACATGCACCGGACTCTGGAGGACTGGAATACGTCTTACCGTACCATATTCAGAACATTGACAAGTCACTTGAAGACAATGGCTCTATGGTCAAACTTCAGATGATTGAACTTAGTCAAAAACAGTTGACCGAATGATTTCTTCAAAATCACATCAAAAGTTCAAAACCTCTTCTGAAATCGAAAGAGATTTTTTAGTTAGGGTTATTGGCTCAGTTTTCAATTTAAATCGGAGAAAAATGGAAGAACTTGGGAAACTAGTGAACTTGCAGAGCATTCTCTCTTTCATCGAGGAACGTCATCTCTCTTCAAATCACCAGGACTCTGATCGTTTCCTAGCTGAGTTCACAATGTTCATGGTAACTTTTATATTCCCAATTTCCATCGAATTTACTGTGATTAAGTCAGGTTTTTGTTCAGTCAGAAAAGAAAAACCCTAGATTATTCAGGCTTTCTTTTAATTCAGTTGGTTGAGTTTTGAAGGCAAAGCAATGCGGGAATCTCACAATGGAGGCAAAGTTCAGTTTGATATCTGATTATCTTCCTAAGGTGTTAATTCAGTGATGTTTTGCCAGTTTTGTTTCTGTTATACGCACGGATAGTTATATGCTTTTTATCTGCTTGGAAAACAGATTTCACCTGCAGTTCTCGAGGAAGCTGCATTGTGTCTTACCGGAGAAGGTGTGCAATTAGGTAGCGAACATGAAAGGGTGTTAGAATAGTGGTGCTGATATACCTTAGCTTGTATCTGTACTAAATTTTGTGCTTGAACTACAATACAGGTCATCAACAAAATTGTGTTGATCTTCCTACTGAAGTGTACTGTGAGACCGAATCCAATGTTGATGCAATGGGAGGTTATGTTGAAGATATGGCGATGGTTGGATTAGAGTCAATGCAACGAGCAAATTCCACTCTTGAGGATTTTGTGAGTAGTTCTTTGCCATCTAGCTGTCGAAGTTTAAAATAAATTGAGTCTCAAATTGTGTAAAGCTTCGTGTTAGTAAATGCATCTTGTATTGTATTAAGCATTTCTTAGTGGTTTTTAGTAGTAATACGATGTCCTGTTTGTAACCTCTCTTTTTTATTTTATTTGTTGTACGTCTCTAATGATTTTGGTGCTATGCAAAATTGTGGCCATTTGGCAGTGTAGGTTTTACTTCATATTTCATGAGATGGATGTGAAAAAACCAGAATTGGTGTTCAAGTACCTCCCAATGCTTTCATTTACGGAAAGTTACATTTATCAGGTATTTGTCGCTGAAATAAGTTAATAACGCTAAATTATTCCGTAGCATGTTTCAATTTTCATGTGTTAGTGACTTTAATCTCTGATAAATGTTCTCAGACTGTTTCTTATTCCACATGATACAGCTTGATAGCTACAATGAACAAATATTACATTTATCGACGACTGCTGGTACAACTGATGCTAAAATGGCAGTAAGTTAGGAAATTGATTCCACTTGGTATTAAACCTTTGAAATAGGTAACTGATCTTTGTGCTCTAACTGATTCCTTGAACTTGATGATTGTAGGAACGTAATCATATAATGAAAGATCATCTCCTAAAAGTTATTAAAAATGATCCATTTGGACCTCTCGTCAGGGTACTAGAAGATCATGGCCTTATGACAGAACGGTCCATCATCTTGCTTATCTATTGCCAACTATTTTGAGTTCTGTCTATGCTTGTCATGGAACTTATCTTGTTTACCGCTGCTTACTGTTTTCAGAATTAGAGTAGAGCTCAGCTCCGGGGAAGAATATTGGCTCCTAGAGAGGAAATTATGTAATTCACTAGCGGGCAAGCAACAGGTAACTATTTAAATGGCCTATGATTTCCCCCATGTTCTTGCTAAAGTAGATATCCAACGATTCCAATCCATGGGTCTGAGGAATTTTCTAATGTGTGTGTTTTACTACGCCTCCGTGGATCTCTTGCCTTAATTAAGTAAGGCTACCTGATCCATTAAAATACATGTCATTTATTTTCTTTTTGATATATCTCGCTCAGCAAGTCATTTAGAGGGATCTGATTATGAACAATTGATCTGAGAAATCTTTTTAAAACTGTGTAAGATGAGTTGGTTGTGTCAAAACAAATATATGTTTTATCTATTTGTTTTGACACAGTTCTGATTCTGACATAATAATATGTCAAAACAAATAGATGTTTTAATTTCACCATCATGATATTCAACTCCTAGTGATCGTTGTAAGGTTTTCATATTTTCACAATTCTGATTCTGACATATTCATATGGACTCTAGAGTATGTCCTGGATCAAGATTTAAAACCGCAGAGATGGATACGAGTTAATGTATATCACAATTTTTCTAAATTCTATCATTTGGTGTGTATTTTTTCCTCTCTATCTTTCTTGTTCTCTGTATTTCCACTTTTATTTAGTATATCCTTCTGTTGCAGATCAAAAAATTTATTCGAATGTTTACCATAGTTATATCAGCTATTTCTCCGTACTATTCTTTCCAGAAATCAACATCTTCTTGTTGAATACTTCTTACACTTTTTTATTATTTCTTGAGAAACTTCTACACTTTAACTAATACTTCACTGTAGTTTGTCATTTTTTCAAGTAAGGATAAAAGTATTACTAGTCAAAGGCATGTACTTTGATAGGATCTTGCTGTCCTGATTCTGAATAAAAGATCTGTCATTCAGGTTTTGATTGAAGACGTGATGAGAGCAGTTCATCTAAAATCCTTCGATTATCGGGTTTTGAATCTTTTGTTGTATCAGCAAAGGCAAACAAAGGTAATTACTTTTAACCACTTGTTACAGAGTTCTTATTTGAAACTCCAAATTTGATTTTGTGCCTTCAAATCATAATAGATGGTAATACTTTTCATATTTCTAAATGACAATATCATTAGACATGGTTACGCCAATATCCAATCTGAAAACAAGACATCATATCGGCAGATCCTCAAAAATTATAGGAACTGTGTGTGAATAATAAAGACATTACTTGATTGGTACATATCGTGTGAATTTTCTTTTATTTCGAATAAATATGAGTCAGTAGCATGTTTACTAAAAATTTGTTGATATGGGTTCATTTTCTTGCTAACTCTGCATACACAAATACACAAAGAGAGGGATTCAACGTCATGCATTTTTAATTTGACATGCATAAGATGAAATGAAGATGTTGCAGCTTAGTTTGTCTTCGTGTAGTTCCCTAATTTATCTCGTGCATTATTGTGAAGGTTAATGACTTACATATGGAATTTCTATCAGTTTCCGAATTCCTTGTCGAGGTATCTGATGACCTGTAAGTACTTTACCATGTTGATGCATCAATAGTGTTGTTTCTGCATAAAAAGTTGATGTAGAGCCCGAGGATTTGTTAGAGAATACTTGCTAGAGATATTTTGTTATATAATCTGAACTGGTGTTTCTCACTCTTTTGACCATGGATTTCTATCCCGTGGCGAGGTTAAAGTTCTTCTTGGTGAATGACAATTCAGAAATATTCTGACACTTTTATAGGTTTGATTATGAGGTAGGTCAATTTCTTTGCAGAATATTTGTCATCTTTGTCTGTTGTTTACAGTTTGCTCTTTCACTAGGTCAATAATGATGTCATCTTATTATGTAGGATGATGTGGTAGAGAACAGCTTCAACATTCTGCGTATGTTTGTGGGAATATATGGAGCTTCTAAGGCTCCATCCATGTTGGTAAGTTTCACAAAAACTAATGTTCTTCTCTATGATCCTAAGTTTTTCTTAAGTGAACCATCAACATGCCTATTGACTAGCGGAATATGCAGTTGTGGGCTTACAATGAATTTCATATTCAGTCTGATTCCCTGCCTGTCATGCTAAATATTTTTGTATATGGAGAAACCTTGCTTTTCAGTAGATTTTTGAACCATCAACTATTCCACACATCACTCCACATGTAAGTAGACAGCATTTCAGTTACACGACACCAGAACATTGTAGGGCTTTAGTAGGAGAGTAGGAAAATCCCCAAAGGGCATGAACAGGCCTAGCTCCTAAGTTTATTTAATTTTCTATACAATATTTTTCAGGCACAATGCATTACTGATGCTGAAGAGAAGTATGTAGGCCTTTCAAAAACTTTGGAGGAAAATCTTTCCTTGAATTGCTGGCGAAGATGTGAAGAAGCTACAAGAGAAGGTTGGTATTTCAGAACTGACATTTGACACCAATCTTCTTATGCTATCACTTTTTATTAAAGTTAGCTTATCACTATAATTTTTAATTTTTGCACATAACATTATTTGTTGCAGGTGGGAAGAATTCAGGACATTCTTTTGGAACATGGCATATACCAACTGTGATTTCAGATGAAGGACTTTATCGACTAAATAACATTCAGAATTGATTGAACAGCTGATTTTTGGCATTGGAATGTAGAGTATACTTTAGATTGAGGAGATGCACACGACACCATTTCTCTTGTTGGTTCCATGGGTGATTCTAGATTAAGGTTACATTAGGAAGATTGATCATATTGTATATTTATTACACTTGTAGCGAGAAGAGCACACTAAAAGCTGTTAGGCGTATAAAATCACAGCTAGTTGGAATATATGGCTTGGCCTAACGAAGTTGATAAACCGACTGTAATAATTCAGCAACCCTCTCTAAAGAAGATGATGAAGTATTGAAGAAGAACATTTAAACCAGTGAAGTAATTCAATAAAACAAGTGGAAGTGTCTTGGGTCAGGTCGCCTAAAAGGCCGAGGGAGATCAATCAATTGATACTAAATGAGAATAACATGACAAGATATTAATATCAAAAATCTAGATAGAGTCGTGCTATCACGCGCGCATTCGCGTGATAGCAAAAATAAGGTCGCACCATGCAACCGTTGGATCTCCATATTTCTGAGATGCGTCCATCTCGAATACCAGCTGTTAAAATTAGAATTTCAATTTATTTTCAAGCCCTCGTTTAGAAAGTTGTATGTACGAAAGTTTAAACCAGTCAAAAGAAACCACTGGTTTTGTGATACTTTCCAATATTAACTATCTATCTATCAGAAATGGAATCTCTAATTTACTAATCGAATAAAGTCTTTTACGATGAAACCTAAAGTAACTTGGAAGAAGAATCATTTTTAGAAATTTATTAAAAAAAAAAATCATTTTTAGAATTTTCGTAAAGTCCTGTAAGTTCGGTGATCTATTTTTAATCATTGTGATGAATACAAGCATAATCATATCAAAAACCACCATGAAGGCATGAACTCAATTTGGGTTCATCCCAATTCCCAACGGAAATCCATTTGTGCACCTTAAAACGGGCTTTAAACAAAATCAAAATCATCAATTAAAAATATAATTTTTTCCTTTTTACGATAAATCTCTATGGAAGTGGGATTAAGTGCTCTGACTCTGAGACATGCACAAAACCAATTTGTTAATCGATGAACAACCCTTGGTCCCTAAGTCAATCTTCATCTTCGCACTGGATTAACGCGTTTTAGTGGAAGCTTACCGCAATAAATTGAAAGAGTTCCGATAATTCTTTAAACATGAGTTTTCTTGTTGTGTTTTTTTCTTTCCTTCTTCTGATCATCAGACATGAGTTTAAATGAGATTAGATCAGATAATTTAGAAGAGGATTACATAACAATTAACAGAAACTGTAAGGGTCTAAAAAAATAAATAAAAACATTGGTACCAAAAAAATAACAGTAAAGTCGGATCTGTGTTTGCGCATCTCGGAAATGGCACATCCAATGGCCGTAAGGTGCGTGTTCATTTTGACTGTCACACAGTCGTTCGCGTGACAGCAAGAGTCAATCTAGATATAAAAATTACCGAACAACATTATTAACTTTATGGCAAATTCTTGTAACGTGTCGCCAAAAAATATTCCTCCATCAAGATTTTGCTCAGAAAGTTTCTGCCTTGAATCATTCCATCTCTTTGTGAATTTCTTTTGTAGGGCTAAGGGGAAGAAGAGTTCAAATCAATCTACATTACATATGGTGATGGGCCTGATGGCTATGATTCGTAAGCACTTACGTGGTGCTATTGTGAGGGTCGGGGAACACTGTATGAACCCTAATTTGGGGCATACACAAAAATTTGGGGGCATACGGAATAAGACAAAAAAGGGTGCTAGTAGTATTTTTAGGGTGGCCCTTATCCCCTCTTTTCAAAAATGCGAAAATACCCTTCTGAGATTAGTGTTAAATTAGTGTTAATTTGATTAATTAGTTGTTAATGATTGTAGTTAATTTAGTGTTAATTTAGGATAATAATTATCTTTTTAAAGATAATTAGTGACTTAGTTTAGACAAAGAAGGAGGAAAGAAGAAGGGAAGGAGGAAATTTTTTTTCTTTTTTCTTTGTGATCTTTGTGATTATTGAGAGATGTGTGATACAAATTCGACTGAGGAAGGTGAATCTTCATCACGTAAAGCTAACATATCAATTACGATGGAGATCCGGAGATGGCTTATTTGTTGGATTATGAAAATAATTTTACCCAAACTCAATTTCAAACTCAAACTTTTTCTCAAGCTCAAGATGATGACTTTTTGGAGCCAAATCCAGAAGATGAGTACATGGATGAGGAACCCAATGCTAATAATACATAGGTATGGTTGTAGACGTTGTTTAATGTCCGTTTTGTAGCTTGAATTCACCAAAAGTTTTGATTTTTTTATGTAGTTGGCGCAGCGAGTTAGGTTAATGAGATAATTTGTATCCGAACCTTGATAAATAAGAACAGGTTCGGCTTATAATTTTAGTCCCCAATAAGCGAACGCATATATGACAAGTAGTTCGGCTTTTCAATTCAAACACGAATGAGCCGAACTTTAAAGATCGGCTTTCAAATAGTATTGCGAATGAGCCGAACCTAACCCCAAACGATAGTGAAGTCTACCAATGGAGAACATTAAGGTCAAAATTAAACTCATTCAAATCAATGAGATATTAGCGTCATCGTCAAGAGAACGAAAAGACGAAAACAACGCAAAAAGAATGAGGCCATTCCGACATCGGACGAAGAAGTTATGGCCAAAATAAAATCTAAAAACTTGAGTGTACGAGAGATAAGTTCTGGTGATAACTCATCATCACGAGTTAGCCGACTGGAGCCTTAAAATCAAGATTTTTGAAGTGTTTGAGAGATAAGTTCGGCTTAAAAGTAATCTAATCGAGTTAGCCGAACCCGACAACCACTTGGGGTAAATTTCACTTGTTAGGTTAAGTAGGAAAGGTTGGCAAGGTATTAGCCGAACGACCTTTGATGCTCGGGACATGTTTGGACGCAAAATTGACTTTTATCTCAAGGAGAAACGGTTTGGAAGGATTCTAAAGCCTAACTTTGAGAGCTCTATATAAGAAAATCCTTAAGAAGAGATCTTTCAATTTTTATCATCTCTTTACACCACATTTTATCATTCATATTATCTTCCACATCATAAAAAATACATCCAAAGGTCTAAAGCGACATGCATCAATTTTGAGAAGAAAAATCAAGTTAGAGGTTTGCGATCACCACCATATTCATCATCCCGTCCTCCCCCTCCACCACCATCTTCATCATCACCTCATACTACACCCTTATTTTCGTCATTATCAACCTCTTGTTCTACAGGCAAACATCCACCCGTGTCATTTCGCCTTTTCCCTACATGCAAGTTTTTGGTGCCACCACCTCGAGGTTTGGGAGTTCTTGAATTAGAAGGATTCACTTCCATTGTTCTCCTTTTAAGCTTCTCTTTGAATTTTCCCGGATGGGTGCTAAAACAAATGATACACCTTAATTAATTTTCCAAACTAAATAAATATGACTCTACTAAACAATGTGATAAGTCACCTATAAATGGACAAGTTTATAGGAAACTATTGGCCATACTGCTTGAGTAAAGTTCGGCACATTCGATACTTATCAAAATGAGTAGAACAATGTGCCCAATGAGTTCGAGCGCATTATCATACAAAAATATTATAAGCCGAACACAAAGGTTCGGCGCAATCGATTTTCAAAACATAAGCCGAAATTCTTCGTCCGTAATAAAAAAAAAAGAAGTTCTATTAAATTTAAATTTCGCCCGTAGAACACTACTCGAGAACTTCCAAAACCCAGAGGAATCATCGATTACATGTCAGAAATCAACGAAATACGAAAAACCAAGCAATGGGTTTGTGGGAAATACCTTTCTATGTGCAATTTTAAAGAATCAGGCTCTATTTCTCGCTCTCCAATACCAATCAATCCACTAGCCTCTTCATCACCATCTTTTCTAAAAACCCTAGATTGAGATGCTACAGAAGCAACAGGGATTCGGCACCATATTTACGGGGCATCGCTTAACACGAGGTGTCATTAATTTGTTTAATTGAGAACTTAATCGAACAAAGAAATTTTCAGAATTTTGTTTGTGTTTTGGAGAAGAAGATGAGAAGAAGAGTGTGAGAGAAAGGTTAATTAGTAATGGTTAGTGAGTTAATTAGTGGGTGGTTAGTTAATTAGGGGATGGGTTAATTAGTGGGAGAGTTTTAGGATTAGAATTTAATTAAGTGGAAGGGTAGTAATGTAATTTAAACTAGGTAGGGGTATTATAGTAACTTAAGCATCATTATGGCAGCCCTTATAATTTTGCATTGGGTGCCATAATATCTCGTATGCCCCCAAATTTTTTTGTATGCCCCAAATTAGGGTTCTATATAAGTGAATGACAACCCCTTCGACAGCTTAAAAACCTATATACAGTGTTGTTGTTTTGTATACAGTGTTCAAGTAGTCTTCCAAATCAGAAACAGAGAAGAGAGAGGGAGGAGATATCAGAGATGGGTTGGAGAGGGATATTAGGATTTGAATATGGGATCGTACAAGCACCACTAGGACCAGATATTTCAGGTCCTGAACTCGTTGCTGCTGTTGCTAATGCTGGTGCCATTGGTTTATTAAGAGCCCCTGATTGGGTTTGTATTCCTACTCTTCTTCTTCTTTTAGAAAACAAATTCAATTTCTAATCATGGTCAAATTTCATTTTGATTGTCTGCAATTTATATGAATCAATTAACATGCAAATGGGTCTCATTTAGATTTTGTAAGAATCCGATTATAGTCTTGAAATTTAAACGAATCAGAAAAACCTCAAAATTCATAGTAAGGTAAGTGGTCAATCCAATCACAATTTGGGAATTACACAATACTTTCTCATCTGGGTCTCTTTAGCATACCGGTTGCTGAATTTCAAAATCAAATCCAATCACAATAATGGTATTTTATTTTGTATTTAGTTTTTGCATTATGATGTTATTGATAGTCTCCTCCTGTTTACTTGTGATAGGAGTGCCCGGATTATGTTAGGGAACTGATAAGAAAGACAAGAACATTAACTGACAAACCATTTGGAATCGGTGTGGTTTTAGCGTTCCCACATGAGGCAAATATAAAGGCTATCCTAGATGAAAAAGTTGCATTACTTCAAGTTTATTGGGGTGAATTCCCGAAGGAGCTTGTAGATGAAGCTCACAAAGCAGGGGTCAAGGTGGTTCACCAAGTGAGTTTTACAACATTATCATATATAGTTGTTTTGAAGAACTGAAATTGATCTTTCCTTGGGAGAGAAACAGGTACTTGGATAAAACTTTTAGCAATCAGTATTTTCTCGGGTGGTGTCTCATTACCTTGCATATGCTTTCAATAACAGATTGGAAGTGTAAAAGATGCCGAGAAAGCCATCAGTGCTGGTGTAGATGGAATTATTGTCCAAGGACACGAAGCGGGTGGACATGTCATTGGGAAGGTACTGCTAACCTTGTGAATAAAATGCATAGCATAGATGTTGGTCAAAAGATTTTTTGTACATTTTTCTTGCAGAATTTTATAATCTTTAAGAATCACAGCATCTTCAGGGCCAAATGTTTGGTATATAACCTACAATTCTGAGATACACATGATCGTACTTCATTTTTTCATCACTTATGACCACTTCTGTAGACATAAAAGAGCTTCTAAACACATTAGGTTGTTTAATAACTTCCAAAACCATAAACCTGTTATGAAGTTTGTACATTAGGATTGTTGAGGATGTCAATGCGGTTGCCCTACCATTGGATTGTAATATGAAAATATTCAGCAAGATTTAGTGTCAATTTCCGTAAAGTCTTGATTTGTAGTTTTTCAGTTCATAGTTTTGTGTTTCATGATGTGTTGAGGTGAATCTAGCCGGTGTTTTAACACGAGACTGGAGTTTCAGGTTAATGACCAAGTGATTATTCAAGTTAAAATTCCTTATGTTCTTTTCGTTTGTTCAGGATGGACTGATTACGCTTTTGCCAAGAGTAGTTGATCTTGTTGGAGAGCGAAATATACCCGTAATTGCTGCAGGGGGTATTGTCAATGGTCGCGGCTACGTTGCTGCTTTAGCCCTAGGTGCTCAGGGTGTCTGCCTAGGCACTAGGTAAGCGGTGTTGGTCATTGTCAACAACATATGAACTTCTTCTTTTTTCTCACAAGATGTAATAGGACGTCATTGGGTTTTTATCAGGTTTCTAGCTACTGAGGAGAGCTTTGCCCATCCAGCTTACAAAAGGAATTTAATTGAATTAGATGATACCGAGTACACAGACATGTTCGGCCGTGCAAGATGGCCTGGTGCAGCACACCGTGTCCTCCGAACTCTATTCTTTAAGGATTCAAAGCTTATTGCGGATCATGAAAATGAGGTCAACCAACCAGTCATTGGCCATTCTGCAATACATGGCATAGTAAGTATTGTCCATAATTTTCCTAATCTTATATCTAATTAAACATTGTTCATTTTGAGCATATAAGTGAACGCCACTCTTATAGTTCTCATCTTATGAGGTTTTATCTTTATTCACAATAATCTGTCAGCATTAGTAAAACTAATTTGAGAGCTAAACATAATAGATTGAAATAGTCTTTTGATAAGTAGAACTTCAAGTTCTTAACTGCTTAATCTTTTCACAAGTTAGGATAAAGAGGTACGCCGTTACGCTGGCACAGTTCCAAACATGACGACCACAGGTGACATTGAGAGCATGGTGATGTATGCTGGTCAAGGAGTTGGCCTCATCAAGGAAATTTTACCAGCTCATGAAGTCGTAAAGAGGTTAGTCGAAGAAGCTAAATCTTTTATACGACAAGAATTTCAAGGAGAGCAATAAGCCCTTTGATTGAAGCGAATAATAATTAGTCTTAAGTGAACTATAGCTAACTAAGTGAAAACCTGTAATAAATGAATTAGCTTAGTGGTGTATTACTGTGTACTAATAGTGTAATAATATATGTGTTTTAAGCAACAGATCTTCTGTACATTTTCATAAATCCCTTTCGAAAAATGTTAAGAAAACTACTGCAGCTTACATAAGTTGGGGTAAAGTCCCCCAAGTGCTCCTAATGAACAAAATAGAAATGAAGCACACAACTTGTACCAACTCTAGATAACCTATAGTGCTACTGCTGTCTATAATTTAAACTGTGACGTAAGATATTGATGTTTGCGAACTTGTTTTAACCTTTAAGGTGTGCATAAGATGACCCCATTGAACTAGAAATGCTATGGAAAATCTGCCACTGAATCACCTATTCTGGACTTACAGATGGCTTATTTAAACCTCCCTTGAAGTCTGAAAATGTTCCTATGCAGGTTTTGAGGTTTCTTACATATAAAAGAGACTCTTCTGTTTTGTTTCTCAGGAAAGAATCTTTTGAATGTGTTTTTCTACTATTTTTATTATGAAACAAAGAAAAAGAAAATAGTATTTTAGTTTCATCTCGATAATGCATCATGGCCTGGGTTGCTTTAAACAATCAGGGAAGATTATCAATCTAGTCAGTAATAATACACTTGTTTATGATAAACTTTATGTAGAAAATAATTTGCTCCTGATAAAGATTTCTATAAAGAGAAAAACTATAGCAACAAGAATTTCTCTGCTTTATCCATCCACACTATCAAAAGCATGGAACCCACACTCTCTGCTACTGGTCTCTCCCCAGTCGTCCTTGCCGAGAAACTCCACGTTGTTTGCATTCCATTCCCGGCGCAAGGTCACATAAACCCATTTATGCAATTAGCAAAACTACTTCACTCCGGAGGATTTCATATAACCTTCCTCAACACTGAATTCAATCAACGAAGATTATTACTGTCAAATGGTTCTGATTCTTTGAATGGATGCGATAGCTTCCGGTTTGAAACTATACCAGATGGCTTGCCACCCTCTGATAGAGACGCTACACAAGATATTCGATTACTGTGTGATTCTACTAGGAAAAATTGTTTGGGTCCTTTGTTAGAGCTTATTAAAAACAAGCTTAATACTTGTTCAACAATTCCTAAGGTAAGTTTTATAATCTCTGATGGAATCATGAGTTTTGGTATGAAAGCTTCTGAAGAATTAGGGGTACCAGGAATCCAGTTTTGGACTGCATCTGCTTGTGGATTCATGGGCTGTTTGCATCTTGGTGAACTCATTAAGAGAGGTTTGGTTCCCTTCAAAGGTAAACTTATTTAACTACTTTATTTGTGGATTTATCTTTTTTTATTTTCTCATAACTTTCGTTCTGCAAAATGACCTGTCTACTTCTCTTTTCTTTTCTTTTGTGCTGTCTTGAACCCATAAGCCATCTCGCTAGTGCAAGTGTGGCTGGCTGCTGCAGGGGTATCGATTTCCACGGGGTTACCAAACTTTCATATCATGAAGGCTGTCTGGAATGGGGTTTGGTGACCCCGTCGAAATCTGGGTCCCTGTAGCAGCCTTGCAAGACTGCAAGTGCATTTTTATTTTTCCAAGAATAGTTTAGTCGTCCTTGACCAAAAGGCCATCTGCATTTGGTTAGTTAACAAGTCCCTGTCCTATGTAAGTATTTATGACAGAAAGACAGCTAAAACGAGTTCTTTTACTGAGTACTACTCATCTTTCATAATCGTCATCCACATTCTTAGTCCAACATCGTAAATCCTAAAATCTAGAAAGAACCTTTTGCTTGGAGACCATTTGGGCGCACACAGTGTTTTTGGTTCTTTTAGACCAGTTTTGAATCTACTTACGGATTACAGCTCGAGGTACAGAAAGTGTCATGGATAAAATGGGTTCAAGAGGAGCACTTTTCCCTGTTACTCTTTTGCAAGGCTGCTAGCTACAGAGGTATCAATATCCAGGGGGTTTACCAAACCCCATTCCCAGTCGGCCTTCTATGAAGCTTGATAACCCCGCAAAATTGGTAGCCCGTAGCAGCCAAAGCTGGCCTACAGAAGGCAATTATGATATGTGCCCAAACTAAGACACTATTTTGGTTCTTGAATGCAAAACCCTTGGAGAAACCATTACAATTGGATTTTATGGTGCAGGAGATGATGGAAATCTGATATGTTTGTCAAATGATTTCACAGATGCAGATTATAAAACAAATGGTTGTCTCGATACGATGATTGACTGGATACCAGGAATGGGAAATATCCGACTCAAAGATATACCAGGATTCATTAGAACGACTAACCCAAATGATATAATGCTTAATTTCATGGAAAAAGAAGCATACAACTGTCTGAATTCATCGGCTGTAATCTTCAACACTTTCGATGAATTAGAACATGACGTTTTAGATGCAATATCATCAAAATTCTCTCGCAGTATTTATACAATTGGTGCCTTACCAATGATGCTAGAGGGGCTTAAAGAAGACCCATTGTGGAAAAATACTCCTGAAGTGAAGTCAATTGGATCGAACCTATGGAAAGAGGACTCGACTTGCATATCATGGTTAGACAAAAAGGAACCTAATTCAGTTCTATATGTGAATTTTGGAAGTTTCACGGTAATTAGTGATGAAAGGTTGAAAGAATTAGCATGGGGATTATTCTATAGTAACAAGACATTTTTATGGATTATTCGACCCGATGTTTTGACAGGTTATTCTGCGATTTTACCAAAAGAATTCTTGATGAAATCATACGAGACGATAGAGGTATGTTTTCGAGTTGGTGCTCCCAACATGAAGTTTTATCACACCCAGCTGTTGGCGGGTTTTTGTCACATTGCGGGTGGAATTCTATGTTGGAAAGTTTATGTAACGGAGTACCGATGATTTGTTGGCCATTTTATGCTGATCAACAAACAAATAGTCGATACGCATGCGATGTGTGGGGGATAGGGACTAAGATCGATAACAACGTCAAAAGAGAGAAGATTGAAGAAATTGTTAGGGAATTGATGGAAGGGAATGGTAGAGGGATACAGAAGAAATATAGCAATAAATGTTGCAGTTATTGGAAAACGAAGGTTGAAGAAGCGACTAGAAATGGAGGAACATCTTATAGTAATTTTGATAGATTGGTCAAAGAAGTGCTTTGTAAAAGAAATGCATAATTATCATATGATTGTTTCGTACGTCCGGTGTTTTTTTTTTTTTTTTTTTTTTTTTGAAAACACGAATTATATTAATCAAGAAATATAGTACAACATGTTTAAGATCTCATTTTTATCAAAAACATTGGAAATAACACTAGATTTTAAAACCCTGTGGTGAATATGTGAGAACTTGTGCCGAAGATGCTTTACTCGAGCTTCTTTTGCTATATGGTCCGCCGCAGAGTTATATTTCCTGTTTATATATTTTACCTGGGCTTGCGGAAGTTTCTTCAGTATTGAGTTCACTTCTTGTATGGTGTTATCCGCACTCCAAGGAGAGTCTTTGCAAGACTTGTTGATCCTCTTCGCCAAAGTTTTGCAGTATGTTACTATTGAGACAGTGTATAATATATTTTTACTTAGCCATGAAGATGCCTTTAGCAAAGCTTTTGATTCTGCATGAAAGGCTGAGAAGGCCCACTCCGAACCAGCTTCAATATACATAAACGCTTCGTTGTCCACAGAATAAAGTAAGAAGGCATATCCCATGGTCGAATCCTCTTTTTTGAAAGCCGCATCAATAAATATTATCCAATCCGAAGGTATGTCAGACCATTTCTCTTTGGGGTTATTTCTTTTTTCTATCTTCATTAAGTTTTGGATCCTTGCCTGAGTATTCTAGTTCAGAAATTTCTTGATTTGCTCCATAAGGTGAATCAGGTTCGGGTTTATTTTCTCAAAAACTACCGAACATCTGTGCTTCCAAATGAACCAGGATATAGTAGCTATTTTATCCGATAGTTGAGTGAGATCTTGGTCCGTGATCCACTCTTTTATCCAATTTTCTATGGAATCCGAAGTAATTCTAGCGTTCACCGTTTCTATGAAAGACCAAACCAAATTACTCTTGCAAAGGGGCAAGAGCGAAAAAGATGTTGTTCTGATTCTTGCTCTTGAGAATCACACATTGGACACTCTATGTTTATATCTGAATTATGCGCCCCGAGTCTAGAATTTGTTGGAAGAGCTTTTTGAGCTAATTTCCAGACGAATAATTTTATTCTTGGGATTACTTGGATTTTCCATATTTTTTGCCAGGGAAAGGAGATTAATGAATTACTCTCCTGATCTTGGTTTATGAGAAAGTTATAAACATTTTTGCCGAAAAGGTTCCTGAATGGTGGTATTGCCATCTGATTTTGTCTTGTTCTTGTCTTTTTGGAGTAATAGCTAGGATTTTCGCTTTTATTTCTGGATCAAAATAAGTATCGAGTTTTTCTTGGTCCCAAGTACCCTCTCGAGTGATCAACTCATTTACCCTTTGTGGAACCGGGTTTTGAATGTTAATGGGCTTCTGAATGATTTCTGTGCTAGGAACCCATTTGTCTTCCCAATTTTTTGTGGAAGCTCCATTTTTTACTTGCCATATAAAATTTCCTTTAATGAGCTTCAAACCTTTTTTTATACTAGTCCAAATCCAAGATAATTTGGAAGATCTAGAGAATTCCATAGGATGAGAGTTTGGGAAATATTATGCTTTAATAAGTTGAGCCCAAAGTTGATCTTGCTCTGAGATGAGACGGCTAGCTAGTTTAGTAAGGAGGGCTATGTTAAACTGGTGCGGGTTCTTGATTCCAAGACCTCCTTGGGAAATAGGCTTGCAGATGCTAGACCAAGCCCTAATATATCCTCCTCTGCTTTTGGGCTTGTCTAATTTTTTTCCACCAGAAATCTCTTTGGATTTTGTCCATCTGATCTACCGTTTCTTTAGGAAGCGCTAGCACTTGCATTTGGTAAGTTGGATAACCTTGAAGAACGGATTTTATTAGAACTGTTCTGCCAGCTTGAGAGAGCAATTTTGATTTCCAACCTTGAAGAGTGGCATAGTATTTTTGTAACAAAGGTTCGAAATTTTCTTTTCTATTTTTATCGAAGAAGAGAGGAGTTCCCAGATATCTATCATTTTTTGTCATTAACAGAACTTTTAGAATTCTCGCAATGATTTTCCCATGTTTCGGATGAATTTTAGAACTGAAGTAGATACCGGATTTCTGTAGGTTGACCATCTGTCCCGTAATCTCTCCAAATCTTGATAAGATGTCTAATAAATTTTTTGCCTCACCTAGATTTTCTTTTGTGAATAAAAAACAATCATCTGCGAAGAAAAGATGAGATATGTTTGGGGCATCTTTATTTATTTTAAGACCCAAAATTTTATTTTCAGAAACTGTTTTTTCTAGGAGTCTAGAAAGAATCTCCATGCAAATTAAAAACAAGTATGGTGAAAGTGGGTCACCCTGTCTTAGATCTCTGGAAGTGGTAAATTTCGGACCCGGAGATCCATTTAGGAGGATAGAAAATGAGGTGGTTGAAATGCATTGCATTATTAGCTTTACCCACTTGTCACCAAAACCTAGTGCTGATAGAGCCAACTTGATGAAGTTCCACTCCACTCTGTCGAAAGCTTTAGAGAGATCTAACTTTAAGGCGAAATAACCTTTTGTGGCTTTTGAGTTTTTCATTGAATGAATAAGCTCGTGAGCGATAATAATGTTATCCGTGATTTGTCTCCCTGGCAGAAAGGCTGATTGATTTGGGGAAATTATCTTGTTTAGGATTGGCTTTAGCCGGTTTGCTAGAATCTTAGATATGATCTTGTAAATTGTATTACTCAGGCTGATGGGTATGAAATCTGATGGGGTTTGTGGAGTGGATATTTTAGGTATCAAAGTTATGAAGGAATAGTTCAAATCCGGATTTAGGTTTTCGGTTTTAAAAAATTCTTGAATTGCATGAATTATATCTGGACCCATTATATCCCAATTAGCTTTGAAAAAGCCTGGTTGAAACCCGTCTGGACCTGGCGCTCCCCACTGGTTCATGTTGGAAATTGTCTTCCAATTTTTTTCTTTTTATGGGATAATTGTTAGGGAAGAATTTTCCTCGTCAGAAACACAAGGATCAATAAAGCTTGATAAATCTTCTACCAAGTTGTTGTTACATGAGGAACCTATTTGAGTGAAGTGGTAGATCAAGAGGGTATTGATTTGGTCTCTATCTGAAATCCACAATCCCGATGGTTCTCTAAGAGAGTTTATAGCGTTGATTCTTTTCCTATTGGTAGCTGTAGCATGGAAATACTCCGTGTTCTGGTCGTATTCTTTAAAAAATTTATCTCTTGATATTTGGTGATAGTAATCATTTTTGATTTTGTACCATTTTCCTAGTTCAGCTTGGAGATTTTTTATTTTTTCTAAATTTTCGGAATATTTTCCAGCTCTATGTAGGCTTTCAATCCTATTATTCAAGGATTTTATATTTTTATGAATGTTTCCAAACACATCTGAGTTCCATTGAGATAAATCTGAGGATAATAGTTGAAGCTTCGAATAGAAGTTTGTATCCCGTGTATTGTTGGAGTGGAAATTCCAAGAGTTGCCAACCATTGATGCAAGTGTTGGATGAGATAACCTGGTTCTAATGCATCTAAATGGTTTTTGGATTTTTTTTTAATTTCCGGATTTGAATCAAAAAGTAGAGGTGTATGATCTGAACCAACTCTAGGAAGATGACTCACCTTTGTGTCGGGAAAATTTTGCGACCACTGAAATGATGTCAAAGCTCTGTCTATTCTTTCACATATGTTGACATCTCCCTCTCTATTATTGGACCATGTGAAAGGCGCTCCTTCATAACCCGCATCTTGAAGTCCCATGGAATCTATTGTACGAACTATGAAAGATTTGCTGCTTGAGCTAGTTTTATTTCCACCTTGTTTCTCATTTGGATCCAGGATAACATTTAGATCTCCTATTAGGAGCCAAGGTTTGTTGACCTGTTGAGCAAAGTTAGAAATATATGTCCATTGATCAATTTTATCTATTGCTCCGTAAACACAAGTAATCACAACCTTCTTGTCCCCTAGAGTCAATTCAAAATGGCACACATTAAATTTCGACTCAATTATTTGCATATCAATATTGTTGTACCAAGCAATAGCTAACCCTTTTACTATCCCCACTGAAGGAACAATAAACCAGTCATGAAATTGAGATTGTTTTATCGTACGTCTGATTGAGTTGATGTCAATTGTTAGATAAATGTACCGTGTCTGTGTTAACAAATCGTGTGAGTTTTGAACATGAATTAAGTGCGACTCTAGTCACTGGTAGTAGCAGGTCATAGTGTACATAAATCACCGGCTCAGATGGTTTACTGTCTGATTAGCTGTAAAGAGTTTATATACTCTTCGGTTTTTCTTTTCTCGTGATGAATATTGAGAAGAAAAGATTAATGAAATCAAACTCAGAGAGATTGTCCAACGACATCTTCTCTTTCAACATGGTATGACACCTTCATTCATCAATAACAATGACAGAATCAAATAAACACATTCCTCTAACTTGTAGATCACCTTCAAAATTATCAAACACAAATTATTCTCTCTGGAAATCTCAAAGTGTACCACTTCTTCGCAGTTATAATCTCTTTAGGTTTGTTGATGGCTCATTTCAATGCCCAACGAAGTATTTACGTCGTACATTTGTTGAAGGTGCTGCAATTGTCAATGATCCTACATTTGTTGATTTAGATCCAGATAATGATTTTGTTCGTAATCCTGTGTATGCTTACTTGGTAAATCAAGATCAAGCAATTCTTTCTTGGTTATTTACAGCTTGTACTAAAGAAATCCATTCTTAGGTTGTTGATTGCACTTTCTCTCATGAAATATGGTTTAGGTTGGAACACAATTACAATGCTACAACTAAATCAAGATTGATGCAATTGAAATCCGATCTCATTACACTTAAGAAGAGTTCCGATTCGATGTTAGTCTACTTCAACAAAGCAAGATCTATTTCTCATCAACTATCACAAATTAATCGTCCAATTACTGATGATGATCTGGTTTTTCATATCCTCCTAGAGGTAGTTTTAATCGTACTGGTAATTTTAGAGGCAATCGTTCTAATTATCTAATTTTAGAGGAGGATTTAGAGGTGGTAGAATTCCTAATGGTGGTGGAAAATTTGGCAGAGGTGTCAACAGCTCAAAATTTTACCCACCAACAATGAAGTACAATTACTATATTGAGTGTCAAATATGTAAGAAGCCTGGCCACTTTGCAAATGAATGCAGATATAGGTATGCTCCTTCTGATAATTACATGGCTCAAGCATACAATACTTATTCTGATGGCTATGGTGAGGATTATGAGGAGTTTTGGTGTCCAAAACCAGAAGCATTTGTTGTCTACAATGAAGATCCTTTTACTTCTTAATATGGATGGATTCCAGATTCAGGTGCCACACATCACCTAACATCTGATTTTTCCAACTTAAATTTGCTTTCTGAGTACCAGGGGACAAATCAAGTGAGAGTTGGCAATGGCTCAGGTTTGCACATAACTCATTTTGGTACTTCTAATTTTACAAATGGAACTACAAATTTTGTTTTGTCCAATGTTCTACATGTATACTATTACAAAGAACTTAATTTTTGTGCATCAGTTTACCAAAGAAAATAACTGTTTTTTTTCTTTCAATTCTATCCTAATGAATTCTTTGTGAAGGATATAGTCACTCACAAGGTTCTATTTCATGGTCTTGTTAAAAGAAGGTCTTTATCACTTGGAGTTTTCTGTTGCTCAACTTAAACAAGCCTTTCAGTCTGCTATCTCAACTACTTCCATCTTATCACACTCTGAAACATGTACTAGCTTTTGTGGATGAGGTTATTCATGATCATTTATCTACTACTGTTTGTCATGACTATCAGAATAGCTAAGAGTCATAGTTTACCATTTCATTCTAGAACCAATAATGATGTATTTGGTCCTTTAGATTTTATTCACACTGATGTATGGGTATCACCCTTGTGCTATATCGATGGATACAAGTATTATGTTTCTTTTATTGACTCATTTAGCAGATTTACTTGGCTCTATCCTCTAGCTTACAAATCTAAAGTGATGCCAATATTTATTATATTTAAAACTCATGTAGAAAATCTGCTCAGTAGAAGGATCAAGTTTGTTCAGTCAGACTGGGGTGGTGAATACAAAAATGTATCTACCTACCTGGACTCTTGTGGAATAGGACATAGAGTTTCTTGTCCTCATGATCATGCTCAAAATGGCAAAGCTGAAAGGAAGCATAGACATGTTGTAGAAACAGGATTAGCAATTCTTTCTCATGCTGGCTTGCCTATGTCTTTTTGGTCTTATGCTTTTACAACTGCCGACTTTCTTATTAATAGACTGCTAACACCAATTTTACAACATACTTCTCCCTTAGAATGTATTTTTCATCTGAAGCCAGACTATAATTTCTTGAAGACTTTTGGTTGTGCTAGCTATACATTCTTGAGATCTTTTAATAGTCACAAGTTGCAGCCAAGATTTGTCAAATGCATTTTTCTGGGTTACAGTCATTTACGCTGGAGTTATAGATGGTTCAATCCACTGACTAACAAGATCATAATTTCAAGAGATGTAAAATTTGATGAGACTGTGTTTCCTTATGCTTCATTGTTTAATCAAGCTTCTTCAGATGCACCAACTCTGTCAACTGTGTTAGTTTCGCCTTCACCTACAAATGCTTCTTCTACTTCATCTGTCCCTGTAGTCACTGATATTTCTAACTCAGTAGATATTCCTCCAAATGATTTACATGTATTTCCTCATTTGTCATCTTCTTCACCTACACAATAGTCACTACAAATGCTCATTCTATGATTACAAGAGGAAAAATGGTATCTCCAAACCTAAGGTATTTGCTTCTGAAGTTCAATTTTTTTTGAAGACATTATTGTGTCTACATGCTATTCTGAGACTTGTAAAGATCCTAAATGGAGAGCTGCTAAGGATGAGGAGATCAATGCTTTATAACAGAATGGTACTTGGGAATTAGTTTTTCATTCCAGTACTCAAAATGTGATTGGGTGTAAATGGATATTTAGGATTAAGAGAAAAGCAGATGATTCCATAGAAAGGTATAAATCTAGATTGGTTGCCGAGGGGTACAATCAAGTTGAAGGAATTGATTATCAAGATACTTTCGGTCCCGTAGTAAAACCCACTACTGTGCGCATGATCTTATCTATTTCTCTCTACAAGGGCTGGGAAATAAGACAACTTGATGTCAAAAATACATTTTTGCATGGTAATTTGAAGGAAACTATTTACATGGTACAACTACCTGGTTATTCAGATAAACTGCTTCCTTCTTATGTGTGTAAGCTCAAGAAGGCACTCTATGGACTCAAACAGGCACGTCCAAGAGCTTGGTTTGAGAGGCTAAGCACATTTTTACTGAAATGTGGTTTAAATTCTTCAAAAACTGACACTTTTTTATTTTACAGAGTTACCACTTCTGTAACTATCTATATTTTAGTATATGTATGGATGACATTCTTGTTACTGGCCGTAGTCCATCAGAGGTAAATAATTTCATTCTTCATCTAAGTAATGAGTTTGCAATCAAGGATTTGGGACCCTTACATTTCTTTCTAGGTATTCAAGCTAAACAAACTACTCATGGTATTCTTCTTTCTCAAGAACAATATATTTCCAGTTTACTGTCCAAGACAAAAATGAGTGTCTCAAAATCTTGTTATATACCATTTACTACAGTCTCATCTGTCTCTCAATCTTCAGCCTTTGAAGATGCAGTTTTATATAGGAGTGCAGTTGGTGCACTTCAGTATGCTACAATCACAAGACCAGACATAACATTTCCATTTAATAGGGCTTGTCAACATATGCAAGCACCTTCTGAATCCAACTGGATTGCCGTAAAGCGTATTCTCAGATATTTGTAAGAAACTATTTCATTTGGTCTACAATTCAAAAGGTCAACTTCTCTACAATTGCAAGTATTCTCAGATGCAGACTGAGCTGATGATCTATCTGATAGGAGATCAACTAGTGCCATGTCAATATTTATGAGGCCAAACTTAAAAAACCATAAGAAATTAACAGTATGTAGAACATCGAAATCTTTATCTTGGTATTTGATGAAGGGCCTCTCATATCGTCGTATCAAACGACTATGCGAAACGTTGTTGTACCACACCATGTAATCTTGAGACATCTCGTCATCTGTGTTTGAGACCTACCATACCATATAGTTAGTCTAACCTAACATCCAAATCCTTAGATTTTGGTAAAGGGTCGTAAAACACAATTTCGTTATCAAGGGACTTACAAGCGACCATATTCAATTTACACTTGTCGTTAAAAGAAGATTTATTAGCAATTTTTTACAAATGATTACATTGTCTAGTAACTCTCGATAGGTTGAAAAATACATATCCTCTGGGATGAAACAAAGGTCCAAAATAACATTATCACCCCAACCATGATTATGTCCTCTAATTGTTTCTTGTAAGGATTAAAGACATCATCTCTCATTTATCAAGTTATCCAATTGTTGCCTCTAATTCAGAGAATCCTTCTTCAAACTCTCTATCTTCTGTTTAAGGATAATCGGTCTCCAAAACAAGCACCATCGCGCTACTTGTTCTCATTGGCCCTGTTAGCAAGCTTTGGAAGGTGAAAATATATCCACACCTGCGTCAACAAAGGATTGCAGGTGAGAAAACCAACGAGTAAGATAAACAAAATACAATAACTACACCACTTGAATTACATACAGACGAGCCACATTCCCTCCGATTTGGTTCCTGTCCATAGTACACTTTATCTTCTCGTTTAATAAGTATGCAAAGCATTCACTGCCCCAAGAGTAGATGCATACCTTGTTTAGTGGTTACACTACCTGTATATAGTTAGTATTCGCATGAGAACCTAAAACGTCCGAGAAGATAACAAGCCCCAAGATGTAGAGGATACACGTTGGTTGTAGCCTTGATACTTTGCTTACTTAACTTTAGTTTTTTACGAAGCTCACCTTTTCCCTAGAATTGGTCCCTCAAGATGTTGAGATGGAGTACTCTCTGCTTTGATTACCTACTAACATCTCCTATTTAGTTTTTATCTCATCCCAACCGAACACCCTCGAAGTGAATTTGTAAATCTTTTTCCAACTAAGATCATTTACGTAGTCACGATCCCTCACGACTTTACCTAATATGCTTAAAATAGTAATCAACTGCACATCATTTAAATTTATTATCATTTCGCCAAACGAAAGATGGAAAGTATTTGTTTCCACGTAATATCTCTCGCAGAAGGCAAAAAAAAGGGGTTTGTCATATCCAACCACTGAATTCTTTACTGCAACCAACAAACCCAAAGCATCTACGAGCTGTCTCACTTCATCTTCTTCTATCCAATGGAAGTTTGATCATTTTACTCGCTGAAAATCCAACCTTAAGAAGATGCACGACATTGGAGTGATCTTAAAAAATATTACGATGGACAATAATAGAAACAATGAATAGGTAATAGGTGATAGCTTAAATAAAAGTTCGATACATAACATAAGGTTGAGATAATTACTATGGTTGCACAGACAACAGAAACCCAATTATGTTTGTATCCCATAACACCACTCCTCCATCACCGGGTAACCCATAAATAGGATGACCTGGGATGTGAGGTAACATCATCTCCGCCTCGGGCATGTATTCCCCTTTCTTCTTCGGTAGTCCCTTTGGAGCTTTTCCATTTACCCCCTTGTCGTCATTTTTCATTATCTTCACTTTCACCGTCACTTCATCATTATCACTTTCATTATGGTTTCCTTCGTCAATATTTATGATGGTCTTCATTATATTGTTTGTCACTTTATATATCAGCTTCAGATTCTTTTTGTGTTGGTTGCTCCCCTTGAGTTAGGTGCATTGATGAAGAATGCTTTAGCTTTACCTTCAGAGACCTTAGGGTTTTTAGCATCCTAATTCCTTTCGGCGAGGTTTCGAAGTCGGAGGAAAATCAAGATCATGGTTTGTAATCGACCACTTTTACGCTTGATTTTTCTTTCCCTTGCTGTCTCTAGAGAATATGACAATATACGATAAGCAATAATCAAACTCAAGTAAATATATGAATTTTATGTCTACAATCAGCCATTACGATACATCTGCATATACCGATATCTAGCAAATTAAATTCAGAGTCGGTCGATAAGGGTGCACATATCAACCGATTTCAGGATAAAAAATCCTGAAAAAATTCGTTCGATATGACAACTTATATCGAATGATTGTTGTCTTCATATTTGATAAATCACATACTCCAATATCGGTCGATGTGGACATCCACATCAACCGATTTCGTCAAAACTAACCAACATAAACATGTCAATTTCTTCCAATTCAGAATCGATAGATGTTCATGCCCAAATTGGCCGATTCTAGTTTGATGTTCTTAAACCACGAAGAATACCAAGAATAATTGGTCGACATGACCATGTGGTTAGCATAGAAAACCTAAATCTCAGAATAGTCTTGATTTGAGTGTATGCATGTTGATAAAACCTAATTAAGAGGATTGGGTTAATAAAAAAAGTACCTGATTCGAGCCATTTCTGATGCTCTTATGGCGCTCAAAATTTCTTCATGTTTAGTAACCGTTTTCGACATCGATTTTTTAATTAAAACCGCTTTCGAAACTCCTGGATCACTACCAATCTAAAAAGTAGTGACACCCATTTGCTTCATTCGTTTTTCCATTTTCGTTATATAAAACAATGATTAATCGGTTTTTGAATCATCGATAATCGACGATGTTTTTGTTTAAGTATAAAAAATAGGAGAAGAAAATAAGAAAGAATCGGTGTTTAAAGAGAAACAAAAATAAAAATAAAAATAGATTTGAGTGTTAGTTTTAATAAAGGGTAATTTAGTAGTGTTACCGAATTTAGGTACCCATATCCTCCATCTAGTTGGGAAAATAATTTGAGTATGCCTCAAATTAGCTAGGTTTGTCAATGGGGGAAAATTTTTTAGCTTATTTTTTAGCTTATTTTTTTACAAAACCCATTATTTTTCTAGTATGCAGGGAGTTCTCTACTTATATTGATGAACATGAATTGGTAGTTTACAAACAAAGCTAGGTTCATAAACCAGTTTCCAAATTTACGAATTTCTTTGTAACCAAGTAAGCATCACTTTTCCATATATAGATTGTTCATGTACACATGTGATAACTTTGTCTTGAATCACAAAGAAAAAGTGTGCAACCATATGTTACACGTTATGCACCTAGCGGTTTGCCAAATAACAATGGTTAAGTTGTTACAGAACCGACAAGCAAAAATTATAATATAATATCACAACACCAAATCAGTTCATGAACTATCCAAAAACAGTTTGCCAAATAACAATGGTTAAGTTGTTACAGAACCGACAAGCAAAAATTATAATATAATATCACAACACCAAATCAGTTCATGAACTATCCAAAAACAGTTCGTGAATAATTAGTCGTCTCGTAACTTAAAACCCATTTTCATTTGATAAGTTCACGAACTGTCCAGAATAGTTTTTGCAGTTATATACAAAAAAAATCAAGGAAATTAATTTTCTGAAATGACGAGGGTACCCAAGTACACCACAATCTTTTCGTTTCAACCTATAAGTCCGATACCAAGTGTGATCGTCTATGGAAAAAGTCGAGACAATGCGACATCAAGGTATACATTTGATATTAGTTACAGTATGAAACCAATATACTATAGGATCATTATCAAGTGTCTTGGATTAACGTACAAGTGTTATTTACTTTATTATAACTAAAAAAATTATAATGCGGAAGTAAAGTAAATGACACATCAAGATTTTATTACCGAGGAAATCGTAAATGCAGCAAAACCCCCCGACCTAGTCCAGCTTTGAATACTCTTAAAATTAAGCCGCTATACAAAGAACAAATCCAATTTCGTATAGTTGAGACCAAGTAATCTACCCCTAGTTACTTAGTTCCCTCAGTATACCTACGCCTACAACCGTTTGACCAACACACGTGAATCCCAAGATAGATCAAATCACTATCTTGAGTTGCTTTACCGATATAAAGTCTTAAGCACTCAACTCCCATTGATCGTCTTCCAAATATTAAAGGAACAAACTTGTTTGGTAACCACTCTATTATCTTTAAGAATAAAGATATGTTGAGTTTTGACAAAGGCTCTTCCGTTTAAACAAGTAAACTCCTTTGTCGGGTAAAATCAATCAAGATCCGAAATAATCAGATCTAGATTCACAACTATCAGATTCAGATATTAAAGAATACCACTAAATGATAGTTGCCGATTTATTCGACTACTTGATCAAATCTATCAAAGATAAAGTAGATCTTAGTCGGATCCCATCCAATGAATATGTGTGCCTAAATTAATATCAAAAGATGCGAAACCAATCATAAAAATCTTCTTGTCTTCTGCACACAAAAACTTGATTCCACTTATAATAGATCACACATAGAACATAGTCTGTTAAACTGGATGATCACAAGTTATCTTCAAATCAAAAAACAGTTCAGAAGATCATGTATATACTTTGATCTAGTTTGAGTGACCTTATGTCAGAAGAGAAGGATCTCAAGAATAATCAAACTAGGTACAATCAAAGTTTCAACAATCGTTAATAAATCAAGCCAATAATCGAAAACTAAATAACAATGCTCTTGTCTAGCTTCCCACCAAAAGTACTTACTAGATCTTCTTGATCCCAAAGAAGTCTTTAAATGAGAGAACGTAAGAGATTTCACCTAATTAGGTTACTTTCCTCTCAGGTATAGTAATACTAGTAGTCGGCTCCGACAAAACAATGAAGTTCGCATGGATAGGTATAGTTTGTAAGAAGAATAAACTTCACTATTTATAGACCAAGGTTGTTTGGACAACAAGGAAATTCCAAGACTGAAAGATTCTCAAGATATGCAATAAAGTACCTAATTTCGGTTTTCATATTTCTAACTAATATCCAACATGTAATTCCGAAATCTCTCTTTAGAAAATATCTAATATTAGTTTAACACTTAATATAACTTTTCTAGAGATATGTTTTGATTGCTGGAAAATCAAAAATATATAATTCGAAAATCTTAATTAAAATATTTTCCAATATTTTGGTTTACGATCACCTTGAGTATCAAGGAATATCTTTGAACAATCATTGGTAAGAATTATGTACATGTTAAAATTATGTCGATATCTGGAACTTTCCTATCTAGAAAACCCTAATTTCAAACTTACACAAAACTGTAAAGTAATATGTGAATGTTGAAAATCCTTTTGCTCTTGGGAACGGTTCTACCATGACTCCCAACATAGGTTAGGATCTGTTCTACCATGACTCCCAATATAGGTAGGGATCAGTTCTACCATGAATCCTAACAAAAGCTAGGATCGGTTTTACCAAGTCTCCAAAATATAGGTAGATACCGGTTCTACCATAAATCTCAACATAAGTTAAGATCGGTTCTACCTTAATTCCCACCTTAGGTCGAACTGGTCATCATAGAAAACTGGACCAAAATGCCTTATTGATTTCCTTTCGATTACTAGACAAGTTCGTATATCTACTTCCTTTAAAATAATGTAATGAAATATTGTTTTCTAGGATGAAATCACACATATATCCAATACACAATCAAGTAACAAGTTACATAGATTATGTCGATTCCGCATTCACGAAGTTCAAAAGATAAACGTTATACTTCGTAATCATATACTTCCTTGACACTTTGATTATACTAATATGACCAAGTCTAATACTATAGTATCATTTATATATAACCTCGTATGTTATGTTTTCAATCTTAAACGACTTGAAAGAAACGATACGAATGGAAACAAGTCAAATTAGTATTACTAACCTCAAGTGGAAGGATAATGTCTTCGTTGTATTCGATGCATCTTCACGTTCTTCAGGTCTTCAGAGTAATACTTGTATGTGTCAACATTCCTAGACTTTCTAGTCTAACTTAAATGAAGTTGACTCTAGTAATTTTAATCAAGCGAATATAATTGAGTTTTGATACTAAAATATGAAAACCAACCTTGACATACAACGCTTGGTGGGTTCAACCAAGCAATGCCTTAACACTTTCAAACTCAACCAGTTAGCGAACTGCATAAATCAGTTCGTGCACTATTGGAAGATCGATTGTCTAAGAAAATCTCAAAGTCGACCAGTTCGCAAACTGAGCAAATCAGTTCGTGTACGAGAGTCATTCAAAATTTAATTTATCAAGTCTTTGTTTTATAAGTTTAAGTTTAAGAAACTGAGTAACACATTTTGTGAACATAAGAACTAACTTGACTACTCCTTATTGCTTGAATTCTTCTTTGCAATGTTCATCATAATACTAAAGTCATAAGACATGTCTCAGTAGATAATGGTAGATAATATGATTAAATAATATAGTTAGTCATCACATAACTTTGTTGATGAAAAGTTTCTGTTGACGTCGTTGTTCTTCAGTCTTCAGGGGTGATTGGTGAATTCTGGTACTCAACTACCATGCTCGATTCATAGTATGAGACTGACTTTAGTAGACTATAAATCAAGGAGTAATTTTAATCATCTAAATTTGACAATAAGCTTGACATACCAAAACTTGTGAGGTTGACCGAACAGTGCTCTAACAGTTATGTTCTTGTAACTTCTGGACATGCAAAAAATAATAATTAAAGATTCAAGAGTATCTTGTTTCTTTCCTTCTTGGTCTGTTATTTTGTATCTTTCCTTCTCATATCTCTGATAATTATTTTTCATTATCCTTTCTGTTTCATACTGTCTTTCATACCTCCCATCAAATGCTCTTTTATATTTTAAATTGTATTACTTCATTGCTAAATCTATTACTTCGGTATGCGAAAAACTGTAACAACTAATTGGCTCGGAAATAATGGTGAATATATTTTCCAATTATAATAACAAATTAGGCATCAATTATGGAAATCAAATTGACCGGATTGGATAAATTATATTTACTTTTAAATATTAGTTTTATTAAATAAATGACTCGTATATTTGCTTATAAAGAAAAAACTTAGGCCGTCTTTGGTATGCTTTTTAAAAACCGTTTTTTGTTTTCAAAAACATAGAAAACAGAAATCATAAGAAAACATGTTTGGTAAACCTCTTTAGAAAACGTTTTTCATTTGTTTTCTGTTTCTGAAAACAAAAAAACAAAAACGATAAATAATAGTTTTTTGTGTTTTCCAATCTTGTTCTTTTCAAAACGAACTGAGGGGTGAAGAGTTTCATCCTAGCTCAAGGATTCTTGTTTACAAGGTATATAATTATGTGCGATATCTTTTATATGGTTAATATCTTTTTAGATTAATAGGGTTTTGATTTTGAAACAACTGGCTTAATTGGTTTGGTTTATATCAAAACTCTAGGGTTTGTTGCAATATCTAGGTATGAGCATCTATTTCAATTTTATGGTTTTTTTATTTTTTTTTATTGTTGTAAGAAAACTTGGGTTTGAGTTGTAGCTTTTTGTTGAAATTGATGTGCAATACAGTCTTCTTCTGTTTAATGAGAATTAATTTTGGACTCTTTTAGTACAACCTTGATCTTTTTCTTTTGTCTATGCCTAGTCAAATGGAACAATGAAAATTTTCGACAAACTAACAAGAACCATTGTGAATTCCAAGTATTCATTCATGTAAATATTGAATTTAAAAACTATAGTTATTACAGATGACCTTGCACATTGTGGGTAGAGTTGGTGTAGCTTCCAACTTTATCTATGAAATATTTTATAGGGAGTTGAGGAAAACGTCCCATAATAATTGGGAAAGCAGCTCTAGCATGGTGTTAACAATATTGAATAACTGGAGTTTAGTGGTTTCATCATTTGTCCAACCTAAGTGCAGTTGGTGATGCATATCACATGCTTGTTCAATCCTTAATGTTGATGTCATGGCCTTATTTAATATATAATTCCAAACACTGAAAGACCTCTTATATATGAGCCTTTTATAGTACGCACGGGTACTAGTTTTTTTATGGTAACTGATGAATGCAAGGCTAGTTTTGATTCATGCCTTGTCGTGTACTATAAGTAGTTTAAAAACTATCAAACATGTAAAAGCCAAAAAAGAAAATTTCTCTTTGGAAATTTGAACTTCTGAAGTCGATAGTTGTTAACAATCTCAATGTTATTGTATCACTCTTTTACTATATGAGACTTTTATCTGAAGGTACTAGTATTAGTATGTTACATTGGAAGTCCTTACTATTTTTGTAGTTTTTAAATGCATTGTTGGCAAGTACTCCAAAACCTCTATTTGAATTTGTTCATGAATGCAATTGTAATGTAGTACCCATTACTCTAAGATACACGGGTCCAACTTAAAATTTTGCTTCATCTTGTTCTTCTCATAGGTCCAACATTGGCAGGCTTAAACAAACTAGCTGGAACTTTTCTTTATAGAGTTCTAGTTGTTGGGGTTCTTTGGGTTGCATCTCACTATGGACAAACTTTTGAGGATGCAATTCTCAAAACCTCTATATTTCTTTCCGAGGCCAAGGCATTCATAATTTATACAAGTTATAGACTTAATTTATACAAATTCTCAAAACCTATATTTCTTTTCGGGGCCAAGGCATTCATAATTTATACAATTATATGATATGTATATGTATAATTTATACAATTATATGATTGTTGGTTGTAATTTATAATTAATTTATGAAACATATGTTTTCAAAAAAAAAAAAAAAGTTACTTTCCTACCAAACACCTTTTTAAAGAACTAAAAGAAAATGAAAATAAGGGAAAAATGGTATGTTTTAAAAGCATAAGAGAATGATTTTTGAAAACTGTTTTTATAAATCCTACCAAACAAGCCTTTATTTTCTACTAACGAAAATTAATTGTATGAATTACCTAAAAACAATGAAATATAATTTTTCAAACAAATTTAGTGATTTTTAAAATAAACTTATTAGAACAAAGTTTTTGAACAACTAAATATTCAAAAAGTGAAACTGATGTCATTGATGGGTGTTGGTTCCAGGATTACTAGAAGCATGGGATTATTGTGGACTTTTCTTATGACTAAGGTCTAATGAAGAAGGGTGAATCGTGGATGTCCAATTTTCTAGCCATTGTAGAATTTTGTTTTTTTGGACCCCACGCGTATAAGGTTTTAAAAATCAATCTTTCACTTGTTCTTATTCTTCTTCCTTTGATTAACCAAAATAATTGAGCAAACAAGCAAGTATCAGAGAACCGAAGCAAGTTTAAAACCTATATCTCTTTGAGAATTCATTATTCGCATTCTTCTTCTTACATTGATTTTTATTAAAAATAAGTTTCTCAGTTAAATATCATGTTTAATATGGTGAAATTGATAGATTACCAAAGTAGTAGGCTCATTGATGATCTAATGATGTGTGATCATGAGAATCAGATGATGAGCAAAAGATCAAGAAGTATATATTTCTCCTAATACAGTTTTTCTCCCCAAAGCAAAAAAGTAATTATCTTAATTACTTTGAAAGTTTCAATTTAATTCTTCTTCATATTCTTCTTAAATTGTTAATTGAAATCCTTACAAATTTATTTTTCAGTAGAATAAATAATGGAGATAAGTGAGAGTAACGAGGAAGAGGATTATCAAGATTAATTATTATTTTTTCTTATGGTTTAAGTGTTAATTATAATCTTCTTATTCTTGGTTTTTTATTTTAGAGATATAACAAATTATCAACGCGGTGCTTCTTATGATAAAGACGATGGTGGCGGTGGTCAGGAAGATTCTGCCTGAAAAGGTTTTTTTTTTTTTTTTTTTCTTTTTTAAACTTTGAACCTTCAATGTTAGTTCTTCTGGTTTAATTATTAATTTTAATCAAAAAAAAAAAATTCATCCTTTTCTTCATTTGAGTTGCAACAAATAATCAACACGCTGGTACTTATGATGAAGATGTTGGTGGCGGCGGTCAGAAGATTCTGCCTCAGAAAAGTTTTCTTATAGAAAAAACTTTTGAACCTCCTGTTTATGGGCAAAAATCGTTTCTGCTGATTTCGGTAATTTCGGTGGGTGAGTGAGAAACTGGTTCAAACCCTAAACAAATGTGCTGCACGTGAGCACTTTATAGATTCGAGAGATCGATCTGTACAAGTCCGGCCTAAACCAAGAAATGGCCGTTCCAGACTTGCTTCGGTCACAAAGTGGAGGAGAAGGGTTGATTTGGGGAGGGAAGCAAAGAAAGGTGTTGAGGAGAGTAGTATCTCGACTTGTATCGAAAAGTGAAAGCTTAGGAAGCTTGCAAGAGATGGAAGCTTTTGGGAGAGCTTGCAAAGTTGCCTTTACGAGAGTGTGGTATTTTTCTCCGACCGAGACTTGTTGTCCGGTGGAAATAGGTAAGACCTATTTATACAAGTCGAGATTGAAACGTACTCGGCCTCATGAAGGAAGAGAGTAAAGGGTGAAATAATGGGAGGAGGTGGTAACCGCATGGTTTAATGGGCGAAACGTTTTTCACCATTATTTCCTCTTTTATTTGACCGCTTTATTCCTTTTCACGCTTTCTTAATGTGAGCGTAGTGTACGCTGCATGCTGTGACCGCCAAACCAAAACCCTAAAGAAGCATCCCCCAGTTTGTGTCGATGTCTCGAGTGTTGGTTGCATCTTGAGTGCAAGTGGCGCTTCTAGTGGCGCGTGTGGCATGTGCGGAATGCCATGGTGGTAGGTTGCATGGTTTGCAAGTTAGGTTACCAGCGTGTGTGTTTGGCATGTGCCAATGGCATGTGCGGAATGCCTTGGTGGTAGGTTGCACGGTTTGCAAGTTAGGCTACCAGCGTGTGTGTTTGGCATGTGCCAATGGCATGTGCGGAATGCCTTGGTGGTAGGTTGCACGGTTTGCAAGTTAGGCTACCAGCGTGTGTGTGTTTGGCATGTGCGGAATGCCTTGGTGGTAGGTTTGCACGGTTTGCAAGTTAGGCTACCAGCGTGTGTGTTTGGCATGTGCCAATGGCATGTGCGGAATGCCTTGGTGGTAGGTTGCACGGTTTGCAAGTTAGGCTACCCGCGTGTGTGTTTGGCATGTGCCAATGGCATGTGCGGAATGCCTTGGTGGTAGGTTGCACGGTTTGCAAGTTAGGCTACCGGCGTGTGTGTTTGGCATGTGCCAATGGCTCGTGCGGCCATGTTGACCTAGTTGCAAGTCTTGCAAGACTAGGGCGCTATATTTGGCGTGGGCCAAAGGCATAGCGGCTTAGAAATATGGCTTGCGGCACGTGTTGGCATGTGCCAATGGCACATGCGGCCATGTTGACCTAGTTGCAAGTCTTGCAAACCTAGGGCGCTATGTTTGGCGTGGGCCAAAGGCATAGCGGCTTGGAAATATGGCTTGCGGCACGTGTTGGCATGTGCCAATGGCACGTGAGGCCATGTTGACCTAGTTGCAAGTCTTGCAAACCTAGGGCGCTATGTTTGGCGTGGGCCAAAGGCATAGCGGCTTGGAAATATGGCTTGCGGCACGTGTTGGCATGTGCCAATGGCACATGCGGCCATGTTGACCTAGTTGCAAGTCTTGCAAACCTAGGGCGCTATGTTTGGCGTGGGCCAAAGGCATAGCGGCTTGGAAATATGGCTTGCGGCACGTGTTGGCATGTGCCAATGGCACATGCGGTCATGTTGACCTAGTTGCAAGTCTTGCAAACCTAGGGCGCTATGTTGGGCGTGGGCCAAAGGCATAGCGGCTTAGAAATATGGCTTGCGTCACGTGTTGGCATGTGCCAATGGCACGTGCGGCCATGTTGACCTAGTTGCAAGTCTTGCAAACCTAGGGCGCTATGTTGGGCGTGGGTCAAAGGCATAGCGGCTTAGAAATATGGCTTGCGGCACGTGTTGGCATGTGCCAATGGCACGTGCGGCCATGTTGACCTAGTTGCAAGTCTTGCAAACCTAGGGCGCTATGTTGGGCGTGGGCCAAAGGCATAGTGATCGAATTTAGAATAGTGGTAAGTAGAGTTGTCGTTCACTCGGACTTGATGAAATTGATCTTAGGATTTAACAAACTAAAATAAAAGAAAAATATATACAAATATTGTCACAAGATGGAGAGAGTTCTTGGGATTCGTGGATTCCACCGAATTCATAACAAAAGGTTCAAATATTAATTCTTTTAACAATTATAGCTCAACAAATAAAAACATGGACTCTTATTTTTGCCAAGGTTGATTCTCAAAATATTAGTTATAAATCGTAAGCATGGGACATCAAACATCTAAGCAAGCATGACCCATCTAATAAAATAATAACTAATTTAATCAAATCATAATTCAATTTTAATTAGTGCAAAAGTCATAAAAAGAATTAATTAAAATTACCCATGTATAAAATTCGGCTTCCTCCGTCGTCCCAGTGATGGGTTCTAGCTCATCATGTTGGAAACACGCTCAAAATCCATTTTTATTGCTCAAAGGAGGTGTACAAATGATGAAATGGAGAAAATGATAAAATCGGGTGTTTGCAACGATTATAAGTGTTGGAAAAACTGTTACAAAGAAGGTTAAAACCGTTACTGCTTTTAAGTCTGCCTCCGTATTGCGACCCACTCCTAAGTGTCGTTGTCACTTTGTTGATAAACGACTTGTCTTGAAGTTTAATGTTCTTCGTGTTCTTCCTTCACAATGACAAGCAGAAGCAGCAATTGTGTAACTCGATTTTTCGCTCTGTGGTTGCTCCAAACTCTCTCTAACTCTCCATAATCCTTCCCCGAGTCCTAGCCCAACCTTTTTATACTCGACAACGGCAAAATATCACATTATAATTGCGTATAATCCTCCCATCACTCTCGCAGTGAAGAAAATATATTTTCTTTCCATTTTTGTTTCTGCACTTTGCCGCCAAATTTGAAATATATCCTTGTTTATCTCTTACACGCTCCGGGTGGTTGCTCGAGCCAATAATCAAGCACATAACACGTTCAAAAAACTTCAAACCCAAGCGAGACCCGTGTACGTGTAAGTTTGCTCTGTTTGCTTCTCGCGGCAATTCTAGCCCAACCGGATCGAAACCAACTCCTATATCATCCCTGTCTAGCCCATATTAGAGTACCCAAACAATTCCACCCTTTAGTCTCCTTTAATCGCCTCCAAAATCCAAACCCTAAAGCTATAGGTGAGTTTGCATGAGTTCCCGCCAAACTGAATTTTGAAATGGAGAAGATGAAGTCCCCCTATCTGTTGCTCGGGGTGCGAATAGCAGTGCCTCCTTGGGGGTGCCCCTTAGCAAATGGGTTACCCCTTATCCAAAGACGAGAGTCCGAATATCAAATGTCCTCCGGGGTGTTCCGCGCAACTTTTCGAGCCGATTTTTCCAAAAAAATATTTATTTCCAAAAATACCTAAAAATGCATAAAAACACAATATTAGTACAAAAATCGAGTTCCAACAATACCAGCACTGAGGACAATTCAGACACAAAAAATGTGTCTATCACATAGCGGCTTAGAAATATGGCTTGCGGCACGTGTTGGCATGTGCCAATGGCACGTGCGGCCATGTTGACCTAGTTGCAAGTCTTGCAAACCTAGGGCGCTATGTTGGGCGTGGGCCAAAGGCATAGCGGCTTAGAAATATGGCTTGCGGCACGTGTTGGCATGTGCCAATGGCACGTGCGGCCATGTTGACCTAGTTGCAAGTCTTGCAAACCTAGGGCGCTATGTTGGGCGTGGGCCAAAGGCATAGCGGCTTAGAAATATGGCTTGCGGCACGTGTTGGCATGTGCCAATGGCACGTGCGGCCATGTTGACCTAGTTGCAAGTCTTGCAAACCTAGGGCGCTATGTTGGGCGTGTGCCAATGGCATAGCGGCTTGATTTGGCATTGTTGCCATGGTGCGCAGTATGCGGCTTGGTTTGGCATTGTTGCCATGGTGCGCAGTATGCGGCTTGGTTTGGCATTGTTGCCATGATGCGTGATATGCGGCTTGGTTTGGCATCGTTGCCATGGTCGTTGCCTTGGTTTGGCATCGTTGCCATGGTGATATGCGGCTTGGTTTGGCATTGTTGCCATGGTGCTGATATGCGGCTTGGTTTGGCATTGTTGCCATGGTGCGCAACATGCGGCTTGGTTTGGCATTGTTGCCATGGTGCGCAGTATGCGGCTTGGTTTGGCATTGTTGCCATGGTGCGCAGGGTGCGGCTTGGTTTTGGAATTTGGGTTCTGTGTCGAAAACCCTAATCTGGTATTTTGAAAAAGTACCCCTATTAATTATTTACACCTGAGTTAAATGCTCTTAGTTAATGTGTTGCGGGTAACACTAGGTCATGGGGTTTTACGATTTTACCCCTTTTTTAAAAAACCACCATCAACATTAAGTCCCCTGCTTAGCTCGGAACAGGGGCTTTTTTGCGAGGTAAGCATAAGATGGTGACAGGACTATCAATGACAAAACGTAAAGAGGATTGAGGGGCTTGTCGACCTTTTATAAATAGGATTTGGAATCCTTGCCTCTGGGAGTTTTGCACAAATCGGGAGGCTGGCACAATTGGTGGGGCCAGTGCAGCTTGGGCGACGTTGGGAAATTGCGTGTGCTGGCAAACTGAGTGTGCTAGCTGGTGAGACCGGCGCAACGTGTGGAAGCTGCGCGTGCTTGCAGGCGTGACTTGGGAAATTGCGTGTGCTGGCAAACTGAGTGTGCTAGATGGTGAGACCGGCGCAACGTGTGGAAGCTGCGCGTGCTTGCAGGCGTGACTTGGGAAATTGCGTGTCTTTGGCTGGTGGGGGCGGCGCAAGGTGTGGAAGCTGTGCGTGCTTCTTTGGCGTGGACTGATGTAAACAAGGAGGAGTTTCTTCCGATAGCAAAGTTTCCTTATCTTGCTTTCCTTCACGTGCGGCTTCAATTAGGGCATTATTCATGCTAAAATCTGGAAGCGTTATGTCCCTCATTGCGACGTGGTCGGCGGTCCCAGGTTCTCCGTTTCGCTTTGTTTGGGAAGCTTGGGCCCTTGGCGTGGATTCCGAGGAGAGAAAAGCCGTTTGTCGGATACAACACGATTGAGAGCTGCGAAAATATCTTGGCGCTGAACCTTGGAAAGATTGAGAAATTCGCATACATGTCGCATCATGGATTGCACGGTCTCGTGTACGGAGTCCCCGGAGGAACCGCAGGTTTCTTATTGGTAGTGGGTCTCATGCACACTCGTCTCCTAGTTGGAATTTTCCCGCTTCTATCCTTTCTTTGAAAATATGCTTCAGTCTGTTGCAATCGCTAGTTGGGTGGTGAACGAACTGTGTGGTAATGATGTTGGGGTTTGCCATCTCGGCCCTCGGTTGGTGGCCGTCTCGAGTGGTGGCAATCGGCGACATCATCTTGAACCCAGGCTCCAGGAGGTCAATCACCTCCTCGATGGGGAATGGGAATCAAGGGTATTTCCTTTGGTCTCACGATGCTGCACAGGAGTTTTAGTGACGATCTTCCGTTGCGAGGGTTCCCGTTGCGCCGGCGCTTCACGTTTCTATTTGGTGGCTCGTAGTTGCGGCTTTCCTTCCCTCTTTCGTTCACCTATGTTCCGGAGGATGAGCCAAGCATTAAACCTGCTTTCTCGATGAGGCGCCTACTCTCGCGAGTTTCACGTGCGTCTTCAATTCGAGTTAGCCTAGTCCTTTCCCGGTAATGCTGGCGCCGTTGTTGCAGACGATCGTGCCGCGGCCTCATGGAGTTCGGGAGAGAATGTTTGAAAACGCAAGTTTTCTAGCGGTATGATAGATTGGGACTATACCGTTGATGCATGCGTTTACCAATTGTTGCTCGGTCACGTTTGGGTCGTGACAATGAGTGTGAACCTGAACCTTTTGACGAAATCATTCGATGTTCGTTATCCCATGGGTACATTCTCCCGAGGTCCGAAAAGGTAACTTGGGACACGAAGAAATACTTCTGTAAAAAACGGTGACCATGCTACTCCGGTTGGGAATGTTGTTCGGTGGGATCTTGTTGTACCATGTATACGCCCTTCCGTAAGTGATTTTGAAAATTCCCTTAAACGAAGAACGTGATTGTATTCATGTTCGCCGTGGATTCCAGGAAACGAGAAACATGTTCGCGTGCATTCCGGTACCATCGTACGGGGTAAATTGAGGGGAAGAATACCCCCTTGGGAGAGGATCTCAGTATGTCGGATGGGTAAGGGGTTGGTGATGATGTACATCGAACTCATCATGCTTGATTCGGTCGCGTAGGAGTTGTTCCAAATCTTCTCTCGTGACGGGTTGGGTGGTTGATTTCTTTCCAACGGGACTCTAGTGCAGTTTCTTCATCCGTGGGCGTGCTCTGCCGAGGTGCGGCGTCGGGGTTGTTGGAGGTGCTTCTAGGCGTCTCGGGAGGATGCGACTCACGGGGTAGTCGCTCTGTCGAGTTTTGAGAAAGGTGAGCACCTCCTTTTGTGTTGAAACCATGTACTCCCAGGCTGCGCGGCGAGCCTCATGTCGTTTCCATCAAATCGGCGATGGTGACGTGGTGGCGACTTCCTCTGGTCCCTCCGGTCTCTCGTCCGTCGGCGGGGTAATTGGAACCTTAGTTGCCTGAGGCGCCATCTTCGGAAGAAGCATTCGGGTCGTGGTGGCGGCCCTAGCTCGTGACCGTGGGGAGTGACACCCAAGAGATATTCTCGTTGCGTGATTAGAGGGTTGTTCGAGACGCTAGAGGAGACAGCGGCTCCGGCCCTTGTGACAAGGCGGTGTTACACTTAAGGGGAGTGCATTCGATGTTGTTGTTGTCACCGTGGTGAAGTAACAACGTTATGGGGAGAGACGCCAACATCGGGGATGCGTTACTGACGATGTTCTCGGCAGCCGCTCAGGATCCGAGTTCCACCATGTTGGGATTTGACGTTCGGAAAATGAAATCAGGAGTCGGAGTTGGTATTGTAGATAGATCAATCCTCCCATTGTGGTCGCCAATTGTTTATGGGCAAAAATCGTTTCTGCGATTTCGGTAATTTCGGTGGGTGAGTGAGAAACGGTTCAAACCCTAAACAAATGTGTCTTTGCACGTGAGTACTTTATAGATTAAGAGATCGATACGTACAAGTCCGGCCTAAACCAAGAAATGGCCGTTCCGGACTTGCTTCGGTCACAAAGTGGAGGAGAAGGGTTGATTTTAGGGAGGGAAGCAAAGAAAGGTGTTGAGAGTAGTATCTCGACTTGTATCGAGAAAGTGAAAGCTTAGGAAGCTTGCAAGAGATGGAAGCTTTTGGGAGAGCTTGCAAAGTTGCCTTTGAGAGTGTGGTATTTTTCTCCGACGAGACTTGTTGTGGTGGAAATAGGTAAGACCTATTTATACAAGTCGAGATGAAACGTACCCTGACCTCATGAAGGAAGAGAGTAAAGGGTGAAATAATGGGAGGAGGTGGTAGCATGGTTTAATGGGCGAAACGTTTTCACCATTATTTCCTCTTTATTTGACCGCTTTATTCCTTTTCACGCTTTCTTAATGTGAGCGTAGTGTACTGTTGCATCACGTGACCGCCAAACCAAAACCCAAAGAAGCATCCCGTTTGTGTCGATGTCTCGAGTGTTGGTTGCATCTTGAGTGCAAGTGGCGTTTGCTAGTGGCGCGTGTAGCATGTGCCAATGGCATGTGCGGAATGCCTTGGTGGTAGGTTGCATGGTTTGCAAGTTAGGTTACCGGCGTGTGTGTTTGGCATGTGCGGAATGCCTTTGGTGGTAGGTTGCACGGTTTTGCAAGTTAGCTACTGGCGTGTGTGTTTGGCATGTGCGGAATGCCTTGGTGGTAGGTTGCACGGTTGCAAGTTAGGGCTACCCGGCGTGTGTGTTTGGCATGTGCGGAATGCCTTGGTGGTAGGTTGCACGGTTTGCAAGTTAGGCTACCGGCGTGTGTGTTTGGCATGTGCCAATGGCATGTGCGAGAATGCCTTGGTGGTAGGTTGCACGGTTTGCAAGTTAGGCTACCGGTGTGTGTGTTTGGCATGTGCCAATGGCTCGTCTTGACCATGTTGACCTAGTTGCAAGTCTTGCAAGCCTAGGGCGCTATATTTGGCGTGGGCCAAAGGCATAGCGGCTTAGAAATATGGCTTGCGGCACGTGTTGGCATGCCAATGGCACATCATGCGGCCATGTTGACCTGAGTTGCAAGTCCCGCAAACCTAGGGCGCTATGTTTGGCGTGGGCCAAAGGCATATCGGCTTGGAAATATGGCTTGCGGCACGTGTTGGCATGTGCCGGTGGCACGTGCGGCCATGTTGACCTAGTTGCAAGTCTTGCAAACCTAGGGCGCTATGTTTGGCGTGGGCGAAGGCATAAGCGGCTTGGAAATATGGCTTGCGGCACGTGTTGGCCATGTTGACCTAGTTGCAAGTCTTGCAAACCTAGAGAAGCGCTATGTTGGGCGTGGGCCAAAGGCATAGCGGCTTAGAAATATTGCTTGCGGCACGTGTTGGCATGTGCCAATGGCACGTGCGGCCATGTTGACCTAGTTGCAAGTCTTGCAAACCTAGGGCGCTATGTTGGGCGTGGGCCAAGGCATAGCGGCTTAGAAACATTGCTTGCGGCACGTGTTGGCATGTGCCAATGGCACGTGCGGCCATGTTGACCCTGGTTGCAAGTCTTGCAAACCTAGGTATTTATGTTGAGGCGTGGGCCAAAGGCATAACGGCTTAGAAATATGGCTTGCGTCACGTGTTGGCATGTGCAATGGCACGTGCGGCCATGTTGACCTAGTTGCAAAGTCTTGCAAACCTAGGGCGCTATGTTGGGCGTGGGTCAAAGGCATAGCGGCTTAGAAATATGGCTTGCGGCACGTGTTGGCATGTGCCAATGGCACGTGCGGCCATGTTGACCTAGTTGCAAGTCTTGCAAACCTAGGGCGCTATGTTAGCGTGGGCCAAAA